>CM077643.1:300216918-300651918 GCA_039707465.1 Rhabdophis nuchalis | reverse complement strand
AGGAAAGACTAAATTACAATTTATTGTATCCTAGTAGCTTAACTGTGTTTGAGTTAACAGTTAGCAATGTCACGACAATTTGATAAATATGGTTTATATAAGGTAGGAGTATAGACTACATGGTATAACACACTTTGGGACCTGATATGAATATTTTTTTCCTATGCCTTCACTAACTTGGATACTTTTTAAGCTACTTCCTAATAAATGGAACTGACTGACAGTTAGACCTTTTTATATAGTATATGCCAAACACGCAAATGGATTTTAGATTTTTAGGGGGAATTTTTAGTATAGGCTGGGTTTCATTTTAATGTTTTTAGTACAGGGTAATTTAATTCGTTTTTAACTTTATATATATTGTATGTTTTTTGATGTTTTTAATTTTCCTGTACACTGCCCCGAGTCCCTTTGGGGAGAGGGGGCGGTTTATAAATTTGAATTAAAATAAATAAATAAATAAATAAATTGTACTTTGCCAGTCTTTCTTTATAAAAACCATACTGAAGGTGATACTTGGAATAAGCTGTAGAAAGAGAGATGCCAATGACTCAATATCACTTTGAAAGAACCCCATGAAATCCTGGCTAATAATAGAGTAATAAATAAACTTTCCTGAGTTTGGTGGTTAACAATGTCCTAACTGTGTTTCTATGCATGGAAGTATTTCATGGAAAAATAATTAAGCCACATTAAATTGTGTCGTCGTTATATTTAAAAAGTCTATTCCTCCATGTGTTCTTCATACTTTGGTTAAGCTTCATAGAGGTGCTTATATATTAAGCACCTCTATGAAGGCAGGGGGAGGTGGGGTAGCGGTCCTAGGCAGGGGAGGTGGGGTAGCGGTCATTATCAAGGAAGGCCTTGAGCCGAGAGAGACCATTGTGCCTCAGACTACCGGCTGTGAGTCCCTCTCCGTGAAGTGGGGCCTAGGGAGGCAGTTGGGCTTGCTGGTTGTATACCTGGCTCCCCGCTATGTAGCAGCAGCCCTGCCCGAGCTCCTGGAGGTGATCGCTACGGTGGCAGTTGAGACCCCCAGACTTTTAGTCATGGGGGACTTTAATCTGCCATCGTTGGGCGAATCATCCGAGGCAGCTCGGGAGTTCATGGCTTCCATGACGGCCATGGACCTGACCCAAGTAATTCAGGGCCCCACCCACGAGGGTGGACATACGCCGGATCTCATCTTTGTCTCAGGCCAATGGAAGAGTGATCTGGCTATAGGGGACATAGTCATCACACCCTTGTCATGGTCAGACCACTCACTTCTCCGGCTCGACTTTCCGACCGCTGCTCCCCTCCGCGGGGAGGCGGAACCAGAGTTACCAATCTGGTACCGCCCCAGGCGCCTGATGGACCCGGATGGGTTCCAGACAGCGCTTGGGCCATTTCCTGTATCCCTGACCCGCGCCCCGATGGAGGACCTCATGGCCGCATGGAACATTGCGGCCGTGGGAGCCTTGGATCGGGTCGCGCCCTTGCGGCCTCTCTTGCGGCGGCGAACCACCCTGGCTCCTTGGTTTACTGAGGGGCTGCGGGTGATGAAACGCCGCAAGAGATGCCTAGAGGGAAGATGGAGGTCTAGCCGTTCTGAATCTGACCGGACACAGGTAAGAGCCCATTTACGGACTTACATTGTGGCGCTGAGAGTGGCCAAACGTCACCATTGTGCCACTCTCATAGCATCCGCAGAAAACCGCCCTGCCGCCCTGTTTAGGGTGACCCGCTCCCTCCTCCAACAGAGGGAGCGGGAAGCCCCGCTACAGGGTAGAGCAGAGGAATTTGTGACTTTTCTGCAGGAGAAAACCGCTCAGATACAGAGTGAGCTAGCCCCCATTCATGGCCCAGTGGGATGCCACGAGAGAGATCTTGTTTGGGAGGAGTTTGACCCCGTTACTTCCGAAGATATGAACAGGCTACGTGGGCAACTGCGAGCCACCACATGTTTATTGGATCCGTGCCCCTCCTGGCTTGTACTGGCATCCTGGGAGGTGACACGAGGCTGGCTCCAAGAGGTTGTCAACGCATCCTTGAGTGAGGGTTCCTTGCCTGCTTCCCTAAAAGAGGCCATGGTGAGGCCCCTCCTCAAGAAGCCCTCTTTGGACCCAGCTCTTTTAAACAACTATCGTCCAGTCTCCAACCTTCCCTTTTTGGCGAAGGTTGTCGAGAGTGTGGTGGCACAACAGTTTCCCCGTCACCTGGAGGAAATTGAGTATCTAGATCTGCGCCAGTCCGGCTTTCGGCCCGGGCATAGCACCGAGACGGCATTGGTCGCGTTGGTAGATGATCTCTGGAGGGCCAGAGATGGGGGATGTTCCTCCATCCTGGTCCTATTAGACCTCTCGGCGGCTTTCGATACCATCGACCATGGTATCCTATTGCATCGGCTGGGGGGGTTCGGGGTGGGAGGCACCGTTTTACGGTGGTTCTCCTCCTACCTCTCTGGCCGATCGCAATTTGTGCGGGCAGGAGAGCAGAGGTCGACCCCGAGACCCCTCACATGCGGGGTGCCTCAGGGGTCGGTCCTCTCGCCTCTCCTGTTTAATGCATATATGAAGCCGCTGGGTGAGATCATCCGTGGTTTTGGGGTAGAGTACCACCTGTACGCTGATGACACCCAGCTGTACATATCTACCCCAAACCACCCCAACGATGCCGTAGCGGTGATGTGCCAGTGCCTGGAAGCCGTGCGGATCTGGATGGGAAGTAACGGACTCAGGCTCAACCCGACCAAGACCGAGTGGCTGTGGTTTCCGGCTGCCCGATTCAACCAGCTCTCTCAACGCTGGCCATAGGGGGCGAACATCTTGCCCCTGTGGATGGGGCGCGCAATTTGGGTGTCCTCCTGGATACCCGGCTGTCTATGGAAGAGCAAGTGACAGCCGTGGCCAGGAGGGCGTTTTACCAGGTTCGCCTGGTTCGCCAATTGCGCCCCCTATTGGATCGGGACGCCCTTCGCACAGTCACTCATGCCCTCGTGACATCCCGACTGGACTATTGTAACTCTCTCTACGTGGGGCTTCCCTTGAGGTGCACCCGGAGGCTTCAGTTAGTTCAGAATGCAGCCGCGCGAGCAATTATGGGGACCACTAGGTTCACCCACGTTACACCGCTCTTGCGCGAGCTGCACTGGCTGCCTGTCGTCTTCCGGGTGCGCTTCAAGGTGCTAATTATCATCTTCAAGGCGCTCCATGGCTCGGGACCTAGCTATCTGCGGGATCGGATCCTGCCCCATACATCCTCACGGCCGATTCGCTCCCACAGAGAGGGACTTCTCCGGGTGCCGTCCACTAGACTTTGTCAGCGGGCGACGCCCAGGGGAAGGGCTCTCTCTGTGGCGGGCCCGGCCCTCTGGAACGACCTTCCCCCCGATATCAGAACGACCACTGACCTCCGCTCCTTCCGTATGAAATTAAAGATCCATTTCTTTCGACTGGCCGGCCTTGGATAGTCTCTCTGTCTATAGATTTCAAATGTATTTTAATGGGTTTTTAATTATTTTTAGCACGGGATAATATTGTTTAATTGTGTTTTAAAGTATGTATTTTTGTATTTATTGTTTATATTGTTTTTAGTTCCTCCTGTGCACCGCCCCGGGTCCCTGTGGGGAGAGGGAGCGGTTAATAAATTCAAATTTATTATTATTTATTATTATTATATTTGTTTTTCTTTTCCTCCCTGCCCTTCCTTTCTTTAGCACTTACCGCATTTCCAATACTCAAATACTCAAATGCTAACCAAAGACATTTCCATCCATCTAATCATTTTCCCTTCTTCAGCACTATGTGGCAGCATACTCTAATACATTATGGGAACATACGAAGGAAGCTAAGTTGCTTGCATCTGTTTCTATAGCTGAGTGCACTATCTTCTTAGAAAAGATGCCAGGTGAAGATAATGTCTGATAAAGCTGGTAGATTATTGGAAGAAATGTGATGTATAAAAGTACATTTTCTATTAATAGCGAATATGTATATTTAGGATGCTTTATTTTGACTCATTTGATTAAAATCCATATAATCTAGTCAATGTAACTCTAAACCCAAGATATTTTTGGCATCATTAACATGCTGTTGATATAATCATATAGCAGATATTTAACTGATTTCTTCCTCCATTTGTTTATTTTCAGAATAATTTGAAGCTGATACAATGTTGTAATTTTTATGACTCTGCTTTAAATATTGTGTAGATTATCTGTATAATCTGATTGTATTTTGCAATATTGTTTATGGTACTATAAAACAAGAGTGTTCCTAATAGAAATTATTCTTCTATTGTTGTTAGACTTTGATTTGAACCTTTCCTAGAAAACTCTTCCATTGTGCAGCCACATTTCATAGCCATTCTGTTACTTACTTACTTAGTTACTTAGTTACTCACTTACTTAAATTTATTTATTTTATTTTATTTTATTCAATTTATATCTCGCCCTTCTCCGAGAGGACCCAGTGAATGCCAGTGAAATAACCAGTGAATGCAACAAGGTGGTACAGGAACTGCGTTTTACTTACTCTGAGAAGGATTTATGCAATTTCCCTTCTCTTGGAATAGACAGAAGAGGGATCAGTGGAAGGATGTGGAACAGCGTGGATCTAATGCACGGTACCAAGCATATCGTCCACATCTCTCCCAAAAATAAATCTTGATGATGGCTCTATCACATACAATGAAGGTTCAAAAAGAGGAACCTTCAAAAAGTTCCAAATACAATTTTGCAAACTATGTATAAAACTATAATAAACTACTATATTTTTTCAGAGTATAAGACGCATTGGAGTATAAGACACACAAAGGTTTTGAAGAGGCAAACTCTTTTTTAAAAGTAGGTAGGTAGATAGAGGGATAGAGAGAGAGAGAGAGAGAGAGAGAAATGCAGTAGGTAGGTAGGGAGAGTGAGTAGTTAGGTAGTTAGGTAGATAAAGGGATAGAGACAGAGAGAAATAGAGGGGGGGGGAGAGAAATACAGTAGGGAGGGAGAGAGAGTAGGTAGGCAGGTAGATGTTTCCAGGTGTATTTATCCATGTGCTGGAGAAGGAAATCACTGATAATCTGCAGCACCTAAGGAGAGAAATACAGTAGGGAGGGAGAGAGAGTAGGTAGGCAGGTAGATGTTTCCAGGTGTATTTATCCATATGCTGGAGAAGGAAATCACTGATAATCTGCAGCACCTAAGACTTTGTTTCTGCTGGCAAAGCACTTGATCAATGTAATTTTCATCAACCAGTCTAATTAAAGAGCTTTCCAAAAGGGGGGGAGTTTTTGCACTCTGCAAACCTCCCCAAAATGGCCTGTTTTTTGCAAAAATAGGCTCGTTTTTTTTTTAAAGGCGTGAATAGTCTTTAGGGGGCTTGCAGAGTGCTCCAGGGGAGGGGGCAAAAATAAGCAAAAAATGGCCCATTTTTCATAAAAATGGGCCCGTTTTTTGTCAAAGAAATTGCATGCATACCCTTTAGGAAGCTTATAGAGTGCTGCTGGGGGTGGGGGGTGGGGGCAAAAAACAGGCCGTTTTCCGCTCATTTCTGCCCTCCCCAGCCCCCAGCCCCCATTTTAGTGAAGGGGTGGGGCTCCGGGAGGCCAAAAAATGCTGTATTCGATGTGTAAGATGCACCCAGATTTTCAGCCTCTTTTTGAGGCAAAAAGGTGTGCCTTATACTCCCAAAAATACAGTAATAGTTAACAACAGCCTAATCAAGGAACCACCAAGGCCACTTTCACAGAGACTGAAAGGCAAGATACTAGTATATAAAATGAAAGCGATCCCCACTCCTTTCTGGTATTGATGGTGTTATCTAGGTTTGATAATAAATTGTCTGCAAACAGACAACTTGCGCCCCCCCCCCAGAGTCGGGAACGACTAGCACCATGATGGCAAACCTATGGCACGCGTGCCACAGGTGGCACGTGGAGCCATTTCTGAGGGCACACGAGGTGTTGCCCTGTCAGCTCCAGCACGCATGCACATGCTGGCCAGCTGATTTTCGGCCTTGATTTTCAGCAGTTTTTTGTCCTCTGGAGGCTTCAGGAAAGCCTCCTGAAGCCTCCAGAGAGCGAAAAACGGACTTACCAGGCCCACCAGAAGTTGGAAAATGGGTTGTTTCCGGCCTCCAGAGGGCCTCTGGGATGGGGGTATTTTCGCCCTCCCTAGGATCCATTATAGTTGTGCATGCATGCATGGGGCAGCAGGGTGGGGTGTCACGCACGCATGCACAAGGGGCATGGCATGGTGGGTTTAAATTATGGAGGTGGGTACCCAAGTGCTTGCAATGGTGCGCAAGCGCATGTTTTGGCACCCAAAAAAGGTTCGCCATCACTGGACTAGCACATATAATAATAATAATAATATTTAATTTTGTATACCGCGTCCTCTCCCCAAGGGGACTCGGAGCGGTGCACAGAGAAATTAAAACATATAAAAATATATACAAACAATAAATACAATTAATAAAAGCAGATTAAATTGATCGTCCCTGCGCTAAAAACCCCATTAAAACTAAATTCCCTAAACACCCCAGAGGTAGAGACTAACCAAGGCCGGCCAGACAGAAAAAGTGTGTTTTCAGTTTTTGACGGAAGGAGCGGAGGTCCGTAGTTGTTCTAATGTCGGGGGGGGAGGTCGTTCCAGAGGGCTGGGCCCGCCACAGAGAAGGCCCTTCCCCTGGGCGTCGCCCGCTGACACAGTCTAGTGGACGGCACCCGGAGAAGTCCCTCTCTGTGGGAGCGGATCGGCCGTGAGGATGTATGGGGCAGGATCCGATCCCACAGATATGTGCAAGGAGAACCTTTACCTTTACCTTTACCTTATGCATAACGTTCTAATTCCTTATTATGGAACAGCTAGTTATTGCCTACTTATTTTAATTAATTCAATTAATTCAACTTACTTAAGTAACTAATATTTGAAGAATAAAATTATTTTGTATAATTAAGGATAAAAGTATTTAAGATAAAATAATAACAAATTAATAAGAGCCATAAACATGAAAAAAAAATCAAACTATGTACTCTGACTAAGTAAGCAGTTTAAAAGTATATATTCTATGGTTAATTCCTAAACTTTAACTAACTAACTAACTTCTATAGTAAGAGATTCTCAACATATTCAATATGTATATTTTAATAAATTGTTTATTTGCAGTATATTCTGCACAGTTGGCAAATATCTATGAACCGAAATTACAGCTGATGTGTCAGTTACAACTTAGCCCAGCGATAGTGAACCTTTTTAGGCTTGCGTGCCATAAGGGAGGGAGCGCAGGAGGGTCGTGCACCGGCCTGCCACACCTATAATGCAATGTGCCCCCCTAGTGCGCATGCATGCATGACAGACGCTCCCCCCATTTTTTACATGTTTTTTTCACCAGAGGCTTTATAGGAGCCTGGGGAGGGTGTAAACAGCCCCCCTGACCCCCAGAGGCCCTCAGAGGCTTCAGGAGCTTCCCTGAAGCCTCCAGAGGACTAAAAACAACGCTACGAGAAAACCGGAAGCTCCCATAAAGCCTGGGGAGGGCAAAAATGGCTTTAAAAATGGCTAAATAAGCTGGTCAACTCATGCAGCTAATAGGACAACACCTGGCCAGCTAATAGGACAACACCTTGCGTACCCTGCCAAATGGCTCCGAGTGCCACCTGTGGCACGCGTGCCATAGGTTCGCCATCACTTTCTTAGCCCATTTTAAGAATGAGGGAAAGGAATGACGAACATACAGAACATGCTAATGTAGTACATGACCAAATACGCTCTGAAGCTAAAGGCAATTACTTTTTGTCAATGTTCAAACTGAAATTTGTGCAGAATCTGAGGACTTTCCTGTATTTGGAAAACTTTATTGGATCTCAAGTGTTCTCTTTAAGACTTTGTGGAAAGTACAGATGGAGTTAGATAAAGATGTTAAGAAATGCAAGAGAAATGTTAGTGGAATACTAATAGGGTTAAAAGATAGACCTGAGTTTCTGTCATTGTACAATCATATCTCAAATAGTCAATATACTCTGGAACACTTCAAAGAAGCCCAAAAAGAAAGACATGAAGCAGACCTCTCTGCTTGGAATGCCTCTCCAGAGCAGTGCCTACAGAGTAATGGACAAATATCGACATTGGGGCAATAACAAAAAAAAACCCAATATAAAAGAAATGTGAAACAAAATCTTCAAGCTTCCTGAGAAAAGGGGAACGAAACAGGAAGCATTTTCAAAGGAGAAGGAAACTGAAGGAGAAATTTTGTTATAAAAATAGTGTAAATTTAGTCTGTAGCAGTATTACTGTCATGGATGATTACTGGGTAAGAAAGCTGCATTGGACAAGAAGGATGAATATTCTGACTCAGTTGTACTAAGACAGAATGGAGCCTGACACAGTTAATGCAAAAAGCCGTTGGGGGGAAGCATTTTTGTCTAATCAACTCTTCCGTCTATGCAATTCCATAAATGCTGGAGTCTCTTCAGGGCTGCTGTTTACATTTTATAAAACTTAAAATTCATTGCATCCATGCAAGTAATATCACGTAAGGCAGTTTGCCCCATCCTGAGGCATTTCTATAAATGGATATTTAATTTGATTCTAAGTGACCACTGGAATAATGTGTTTTATTATATCTGCCACATTTCCTGTGCTATTTATTCATTCATTTGCTTTTTATTAGTTTAAAAATGTATTTTAAACACTGATGTAATTATTCCCAGAAACCTGGGTTATTGGGCAGATTAAATATATAGTTAATAATATATAATGTGTACGGATGTTCAGAATAGCAGAATTTTCCTTTCTTTTTGTTCCTCTTTTTGTTCCTCCTTTTAGTCATTCTGATAATACCAATTCAGCTAAATGTCTTTATATTGGGAACTCACAACCTCAGAAATATGCTATGTTCCTTGTAACAGAAAGGAAAAACATGCACGAAGAGGATTTGTTGGCAGAAAAACACCCAATTAAAAACCCAATACTTAATGAATCGTTTGTAGTAGTAGTCCTCTACAACAGGGGTCTCCAACCTTTGCAACTTTAAGTCTGAAGGACTTTAGCTCCCAGACTTAAAGTTGCAAAGGTTGGAGACCCCTGCTCTACAACCTGAGGAATAACTATAAAGAAAGAGCATTAACCGTATTCATTCTGGTGTCATTCAAAGGCTGTTGCTAGAAAATCGTGCAGGAACGATATGCTCCAGCTGCAGAATCCCTAAGATATTTTATTTACTTACATTCTTATATTTATTTTGTGGAAGTCAAATATTTTATCTTCCTATCTATAAATATAATGCATCTGAAAGGGTTAATGGCCTTATTCTCGATTACAAAGTACAATATTGCCATTACCCAAAGGCAGAGGTGGGTTGCTCCTGGTTTGGCCTGGATTGGTCGAACAGATAGTGGCGGTGGGGGAAGCTCCACCCACCCACCCAGATGCTTCTCCGCATGTGCAGAAGTTTCGTGCAGGCGAGCACGAGTGAACCGGTAGCGCCGGGATTTGAAACCCACCTCTTCCCCAAGGGCTATGAAAGATGCATTATAGTTCAGGACAAAATAAACTCTTCACTTTTCCACTTGTAGTGTTCCCACTGTTGCACTATATGCTGTGTCAGGTCAGTCACAGTCAGCAGTGAACATGGGATCAGAATGATAGGGTCAGAGCAATGGCGACCCCTTATCTGCATGCATCATGCTGTAGCCTGCTCCCTAAAGGGTGAAGCTTATTGCAAAGGACAAAAATTGCAAAGACTGCAGAAACTGCTGGAATGAGTTTATATGTTAGTCTAGTTAACTTTTATTTAGTCTTTATTTGAGGAATCCAGAATTAAAGCACAAGCCTGTTTGGGGGCTTCTTTGGCCAATTCCTATTTTATTTTTAATATTTTGTTCATGAAAGGTTTATTTTTGCTTTGCTCTTCTGATTAAGTGAACATGGCATAAATCCAACCAGAAACAAGCCAAGAATCTGCAAAGAAACTATGCAACCTTATTTGTACATCACACTAAGTTGCTGTTGCAATCACTATAATACAACAAAAGCATGATTTCAAACTGGCTAACAACAGAAGATTATTTCAAGCCAAAACCCAGTACTATGATCATGATTTAACACAACATGTTATCATAAAGGTGATAATGCAATTAATATCTTATTAACAAATAAGCCTGAAACAATAAAAGTTAAGTATAGTGAGCAAGCTACTTTTTAAGACTTCCAGCTTTTTCTCCTTTTAATGGATCTTACAACGTGTTTTCAAATCTTAATTTCTACTAGAAAATTCTGATGATAAATAGAGTAAAATGAACAGAGATGAATTACACATTCATTGTAACATTAAATGAGTAAATTATTTTTCTTTGTGTTACATTTTAATGATGTCTGCATCTTGGTAGTATCTGAGTAGATGTAAATAAAATCACCTAATATATGAATAATTTAAGTCTGTTCATATTATATCACATTGTCATTATGTAGAAACACAGTTATCATTAATGAATGGTTGGGCTAGTCGAATTTAATTCAAGAGGTGTTCTAGAAAAGCCCCAAAGAACAGTCTACTGGATTCTGTATACAAAATAAAGTACCTTTATAGTATTACTGTACTTTGACATATATGTGTATGCTAATTATATGAATGTTCCTATGATTGCATGGTTTAAACATAACAGGAAGTTATCCTAATCTTCTTCCGTTAGGGGTGGAAGGGTGAAAGTGTCTCTGTCTTGGTGAAGATGTCCTCTCCAATTAAGTAGAAAATTCTGTGGACACAGTAATACAGCTAAAAATACAGACAAAATCCAGAATTCCACCTGTGGTGGCAAACTGAGATAGCTTTCGGTCTGCAGAATTAAAAGCTCCTTCAGTCCCTTTCTATAGTTCCAAACTAAAATTCTTGATCATCATAGCCTGAGGAATACCCATAGAAATGGAAAAATGCAGGCAGAATTTCAGAAGCGGCTTTGCTGCAAAGAGCTGCCGCACGCCTGTCCCCTTCTCCAAACCAGCCTTCAGAAGCTGACTGGACTCTGTTATTTTCCAAAAGGGGCAATAAAGAGGCACAATTTATTTAGGCCCAGTGGAACAGCCCTCACAGTTGACAGAGGCCTGTCAGTTGTGGGAAAGCCTGTACGCCACCCCTGAGGGTTAATATTCTTCGCCCGAACAAGGCCTAACAGCCGAGGCTGTTGGTGCGGCCCGCCTCCTGAGCACCAGAAATCTTCCCTCCCCCACACCTGGCTTGACAGCAGCACCTTTGGAAGACAGAAGACATGGCGCGGGCAATAAAAGGACTCAGGCAGGAGGCTAGAGGGGTGGCTGACAACCGAAGGCCTGGGCCCATGGCTGCCAATGACAGGAATCTCTGAGTCCCGGCTGCTGCTGAGGTGTGGGGGGCCCTGTCTACTCACAATGCCACCAATCCTGACAGAAATAAGCACAGAAGGCCGAACACCAAGAGTTGGAACACTGAGCAATCCCAGAGCTGGACTGAGTCGGAAACTGGGTGTGGCTACTCCGTAGGGGGTTATATACCATGCCTAATTAATTAATTATTTAATATTATGACTCAGTCCAATCAGAGTGTGGATCGGTTTAACCCATACATGGATGCTATCTCCACCCTTATTGAGAATACTATACTTATCTTTTCACCCTCTGCTTTACAATAGGCAGAAGGTTAATTGGACATTTTCTATTCTATTTATGTTTGCATTTTCATTTAAGAATATCATTTTGCTCAATTCAAAATTTTTTACTACTGTTTCTGTGGGCGTGGCTTGGTGGGCATAATGTGGCTTGGTGGGCGTGGCTTGGTAGGTGTGGCAGGGGAAGGATACTGTAAAATCTCCATTCCCACCCCACTCCAGGGAAGGTTACTGCAAAATCCACATTTCCTCCAGATCAGCTGGGACTCGGCAGGCAGAAAATAGATGGTGGGTGGAGCCAGTCAGAGGTGGTATTTACTGGTTCTCTGAACTACTCAAAATTTCTGCTACCAGCTCTCCAGAACCGGTCAGAACCTGCTGAATATCACCTCTGATTTTGCTGTACCATAATAAATGAATTACTGCTTTTCATAGGTTCCAAGAGTATTATAGTTTCTGAGCAATAAAATAACAGCTTTTTGAAAGCTAACCTTTTCTTTATTACTATCCTTCTGTTATACTTATAAGATAGCACTTGGTACATTCTAGACTGACATTTTACACTGGGTTTGTGGGGATTATTGTGATGCCTCATGCAGTGAATATTAAATGTTTAAATATTTTGTTTAAAGAAATCTTGTTAGATTCACTGAAATGGCAGAGTGAGTTTAATAATAAAATCATCTCCCTTTTCAACCTTTAGCACAGCAGTATCTTCTTTAACCTAGTGCCTTAGTTCAGAGATTATTCAAATTGACAAGTATATTTAATTTATGATAGATGCACTCAAACGTTCTGCTATGCATAAGAATTTGTGCTGAATGGCAGAAGACAATAGTGATCCACTTTCTGATTTGCACTTGTTTATTTTTTGGTTGACTGCAAAAGTATTCAGCAAGCAATTATATTTGTTCAGGGAAAAGTATTTGGATTCAAATTACAACTCAAGAGATCCCAAAATTCCAAATAGAACTTTTGAGCACCTGACTAGCTATTAACAATCTATTTCTCAGAGATGATGACCTAACAGGTATACTGGTAATCCTCTACTTACAAGCATTCATTTAGTGACTGTTTGAAGTTATAATGGCATTGAAAAGTTGACTTACAACTCATCCTCACATTTATGATCATCACAACATCTCCACAGCATTTATGTTGTCAAAATTTTTGTAAATGGCATCTGTTTACAACAGTTGTAGATTTTGGGGATACATGATAACCATTTGTGACCTTCCCAGTCAATTTATGACAAGCAAAGTCAATGGGGGAAGCTAGATGCACTTAACAACTGCAGAAATTTGCTTAACAGCAAAAGATAATAATAAAAAAAAATTGGTGTGACTCACTTAACTGCCTTCATTAGCAACGGAAATTCTCTTCTCAATTGTGATCATAAGTCGAAGACTACCTGTAATTGTCAATACTAGTCAATAGTAAAAATTCTTTGTCCTATGCTATACACCAGGTGTGTCAAACCTGCTCGCATCACAGGCCATATCATGACGTATTGCCATGTTTTTTTCCTTTGTGGAGCCCGGGTGGGTGTGGCCTATGTGAGCCGTATTCGGCCGATCAGCTGCTAGTTTGACAGATCTTCTATAAACAGTGAAATCCAATGTGGCATTGTACATCAGAAGGAGTTGTACATGTATACAGAGGCCCTTCAAGGCATACAGTCTGTCTCTGGAACCCACTGAATGCTTTAAGATACCTACACTGAACCTTAACATCTGCTTCAAGTGAGAAATGGCATTTTATAACTTGATCGCATCGTGTTTTCCAATACTATTTACAAAAATGTATTAATTGTAAGCAGAAACAAAAGTGTATCACATCAGATAACTTCATATAGCTGAATTACTGTAAGTAATGAAATAAAATTGAAATATATCATAAAACACTTAATATTCATTTACTGCAATCATTCGGTGCAACCTAAGTTGACATTTGCATTTTAGTCAGTAAATATAAGGCTCTTTGCAGTATGTATCATTATTTTTGGATTATAAAACACACTCCCCCCCCCCCCCCAAAGGGGTGGAAATGTCTGTGCATCTTATAGAATGA
The DNA here is from genome assembly GCA_039707465.1 of Rhabdophis nuchalis. Lineage (NCBI taxonomy): Eukaryota > Metazoa > Chordata > Lepidosauria > Squamata > Natricidae > Rhabdophis > Rhabdophis nuchalis. Next base: position 300,638,238 of record CM077643.1, on the reverse strand, counting down.
ATGCAGGCCTCCTGAATCTTCTGCGTGTCCCATTTTTGCCCTCCCTGGTGCCCTGCTGCACTCTGCAGGCCAAAAATGAGCCTATTTTTGGCCTCTGGAGGCCTCCGTGAGTTCCATTTTTGTCCTCCCTGGTGTCGGGGAGGCTGAAAACAGGACCCATTTTTGGCCTGCAGAGTGCTTCTAGACACTAGGGAGGGCAAAAATGGAACGTGTGGAGGAAAAAACCCTATTATTTTCTTGTTTTTCTCCTATAAACTTAGGTGCGTCTTATGGCCTGGTGCATCTTATAGCCCCCAAAATATGGTAATTATTAAAGGAACATGAACATTGCTAAAATGCACATATTTTAAAAGGTTGACAAAAACTAAAGGATAAACTTTTCAATAGCAAATACTGCTGCTTCCCAGTGTGGCCAACAAATAACTGAAAGGCACATCAATTAATTGTTGGAAACTCTTCTACAGTCTGCATGCTAAGCTATTTATTTAAATTAGTGGCATCATGTTTGTACAGTAGTATAAAGATAAAATATGATTCTAAAGTATTTTGGCAAATACAAAAATTATTTTTGCTTGCTGAAAGAGGAAAAGGCTATAAATCAGTGATGGCTAACCTTTTTGTTGTCACGTCCCAAAAGCATGCATGGGGGTGTGTGATAGTGCTTGTGCGCGCCTGCACTCATAATGCAATGTGTGTGTGTGACCCCTCACCCCACGCCCACCCCACATGCATTTCAGCCCCTACATGTGCATGTGACACCATGCATGTGCACATGACTCCCCCACGCTCCCCTACCCCCCCGGTCATGTGTTCATCCCCTTCGGGGAGAGAGAGCGGGTTATAAATTAAAAATTATTATTATTATTATTATTGGCTTACAGGTTGGTGCAAGGGGCTTTCCAGACCCAAAATAGGGTGCTGGGCACACACTCAAGCCCCCAAAATGCAATCCTCATGCATGCACCTTCCTCCCATGCATGCACATGTGCATTCCCCACATGGGCCCCTCATATGTGCGGCAAAGACTTGAAGACCAGCTGGCTGGCAAGAGGTGTGCATGTATGCGCAGTGGAGCTGGGTTGTGGTGATGGCTGGCATGCCTGCAGAGAGGGCTCTGTGTGTCACCTGTGGCACACTTGCCATAGGTTCGCCATCATGGCTATAAATCAACAATACCAACGCATCATGTCAATTTATATGTATATTTTTTATCAAAGCCCAACAAAAGTGTTGGTGAAATAAACTTTATATGGAATTGATTTTCATTAGCTAAAACTATTTGGCAATAATAATCTTAAGTACCTTTTTGTCCTTTCTGGCAATTCTTTTTTTGTACAACACATGTTCTTGTTTCACTTGTAGGTGGGCACAATTTGCCCTTTGTTGAAGGAAGCTGTAGGATTTCTCTGACCCTTGTTTCATTTCCCCTTTTGAAACCACATGCTTTTCCATTCTTTGTGCAAGGACTCCACTGGCTCCATTCATTAAGTTTACATTGCACTGTAACAAAAACATGATATCAATTAATATTGATCAATAGCCAATGAGATACACCCATCTCAATGCACACCAGATATTTAGTCTGTAAATTAGATATAGACAGGAAAAATCTCTCTATATAAATTTGCATCATCTTAAATTACTCCTTTTCAAGAGCCAAGAGCCTTTTTCGTTTGCTCAAATTTTCAAATATGGCTGCAGTTCTTATTTGTTGAAGTCTCTTTTTCACACTGGTGACATGCAACCTCTTTAAAGCATCACCCAGCAATCACTGGAGTAATATAAAGTCTGTCCTTATCACAATAAAGGATTTTATGGACCATAGAAGAGGCTATAAGTCAGAGATTTTGAAACAAACAAAAACACTGAACACAACCAATTTTCTATCATTAGCACATTGTCTCTTAATCAGGAATTTCAGGACTTCTTTATAACTAATTTGTGGCCTGAAGAAGTTTGAACCCTGCTGAGCTACTAGTGGGGAAATGATCTAAAGAAATTGCAGAACTTTTCTATATACTAGACCAGGGATAGTCAACCTTTTTGTATCTACCGCCCACTTTTGTATCTCTGTTAGTAGTAAAATTTTCTAACCGCCCACCGGTTCCACAGTAATGGAGATTTATAAAGTAGGAAGTCAATTAAATTTAAAAAAGGAAAGTGCTTCAGTATTGGAAAAAAAAACCACCCACCCAACATGAAAGCTGGAATGCCCACTAGTGGGTGGTAGGGGCCAGGTTGACTACCACTGTACTAGACAGTGAAAAAGCAGTATAATAAGTGGGATGAATAACAAAATAATACGATGATGAGTATATCATTGCATTGCACCAGCAAAGGGGCCTCTTAATTTAGCTAAAAATGCGTCCTGTACCATGAAATTCTGGGCTGAAAACAGTAATAAAATATTATATACAAAGCCACTCCTAACATGAGTAAGGAGAAAGCTGGAGCAGAATATTTTGGCCAAATAATACTTCCTGTGGTTTTCAGTAGTTCTTTGACTTTAATCCTTCTACTTTAATCTCTCTGAAATTCAAACTTCTAAAATATAAAGAAGAACATCTTTTACTTGTGTTCCAATATCTCAGAGGGTGCCACAAAGAAGAGGGAGTCAAACTATTCTCCAAGGCACCTGGAGGCAGGACAAGAAGCAATGGGTGGAAACTAATCAAGGAGAGAAGCAACTTAGAACTAAGGAGAAATTTCCTGACAGTTAGAACAATTAACTTCTGGAACAGCTTGCCTCCAGAAGTTGTGAATGCCCCAACACTGCAAGTCTTTAAGAAGATGTTGGATAGCCATTTGTCTGAAATGGTATAAGGTTCCTGCCTACGCAGGGGGTTGGACTAGAAGACCTACAAGGTCCCTTCCAACTCTGCTATTGTATTGTATTGTATTGTATTGTATTGTATTGTATTGTATTGTATTGTATTGTATTGTATTGTATTGTATTGTATTGTATTGTACTTTATAAAGCAAACTGTGTGAGGCTCTTTTCTGCTAACATTAAGCTGCATGCCTTTATAGACAGCCAACAGTAGCAAAACAGTATTTGCTTAGAATTGTTTACTGGATAAAGTTATTAGCATAAACAATTTATTTACCAATATCATTGCATTCCATAGTGTGATTGTTCGGTTCCAGCCAGTCAGGGCAGTTTTCAAGGCACTTTCCAAGGTGTAAGTAAAATCCATTTTTACATTTCGTACAGAAATTTTGATTAAAGCAGGCTTCACAATCAGCTTTACATTCTGAAGTACAAGAAATAATCAATCACTTCCTGGTCAAATTCAATCTCCTATATAACGCATCTGATTTACATAGAAAATGACTATGAGACATGGTTTCTGCAACATGGATCACTGTAGGAGGAAAATGTCTATGGTAGTGAAACATCAAATTATGCCTTTTAATAAAAAAATTATGATACCTTATCAACTGGCTTTTTTCTAAAACTGGTTGCATAAAAATATAATTGAGTAAGCAAACATTGCTGGAAGTATACATTGCCCTAATATATATGAGAAAATCAGGGCTTGCATTTTGTCTTAGATTGTGTATATTATTTTTTGATAATTTTAAAATGAACTTTCCTATAAAATTATCAAAATCAGTGATGATGTTCCATGCATTATTTTAATTTGAGGAAGAACAGACATGTTCTTACTCTAAACCTCCCAGAGGCACTTAGGAAGATGAGTGGCATAGAAATGTGATGAAGGAAGGAAGGAAGGAAGGAAGGAAGGAAGGAAGGAAGGAAGGAAGGAAGGAAGGAAGGAAGGAGAGAAAGAAAAGAGAAAAACTGATGTGAATACAGGGAAGATGACATGGGTGAATTTCATTCTTTGGAAAAAGATCCTATGCACAAATGACAAATTTAAGAAGGGCTTCCACATTTGTGTTGTTTTGCAAAGGTAATTTTTTATAAATTATAAATTTTTTAAACCACCATAGCCTTTATGGTGTCAACAACTTAGAAATATTTTTAATAAATAAAAAAGAAGTTAAAATTGATTCCATTTCAGGAATGGAATATAGAATGGAATATATGCATAACATTAATTGTAAAATCTATGTTGCATCTAAGGATTTATTATAAGCAACAGTATCAACTGCAGGGATGACTGAAGATGAGCCCCTGAATACACATTAAACTCTACTAGAGATAGGATTCATAATGTAAAATAACTCTAATATTATTTAGTATTAATTCTTAGACATACTTTAATAAATCTTAGATAATAACTTAATAATGCTTAGTCCTTGATTAGTACTTGAATTATTAAGTTTCCACCAGTATTAAACTGTCTAATAATAATAATCTATGAAATATTGTATTTTAGATTCAGATTCTAATTAAACCTTGATATATTGTTGTCATCATGCTGTCCCTAGAAGAGACATGGTATGGTATTGTGAGGGTATTGAATAAATCAGGTGATACTTAAGTCACAACAAATATATAGCATGGAGCTTATTGAAGTGAGCTCAAATGAGCAATCATATCTGCTATTACTATCTGATCAATTTACCAACGCATGGGTTTTTTTCTGCTTTCAAAGTTCAAAACTTTGAACTTTGTTTAAATATTAAGCAAAATTTAGAAAGCAATGGTTGCAACATTCTGTCAACTTACTCATACACTCATTTCGTTCTGGGGATCGTTGTCCAAAATACCCAGGAGGACAGGATGAAAGACACACCCCAATCTGTTTCATGCTAATCCTCTTCAGGAAAAAGAAGAGTCTAGGTTTACATGACATGCATCCATTGTATTCAGAACATGTTGCACATCCTCCTTGACAAGCTTGGCTCATATTGCGATGCACTAAGAAGAAAAATCACAAGTGTTATTTATCATTAGTATCAATATTATAGCTTTTTATCCATATTTCAAACTTTGTTTACTGCTATTACTAAGTTTAATACAATGAATTTCAATGTCTTTATAGAAAGAAGAAAGGCAGCAAAAATGCTGATATTTTGGTCCTAAGTCAGTGTTTTTGAAAGAAATTGCATATTAGGTATAACGAGGTTTACTTTAGTTTCAATCTGTGTGCAATATATAAATTACAGCTTCAATGGTATACAGTGAATAAGCATATTATTCATAAGTAGAAATGACTTTTATTGCATTGTCAGAGTATAGATTTAATTTTCCTCCCTTCATGCTTAACTTGGTTCATAAATTTATCCAGGAAATACTTAATCTGTTTGAAATATTAAACAGTAGCTTAATATCCCTGAAAGACAAGTTTGTTCAACTTTGCTATCAGACTTATATCAGATGATACAAAATAACCTAGACAAGAAGGATTTAAATTGCAGGTATAATTTATAGGAATAATAGCAAGATCCAATAACCGTATGGAAAGGGGGGGGGGGGAACATGTATTGAAATTCATCTGTCTCATATAAATATCAATATTTAGTTGTTTCTAAATCATAGTCATCATAGCTTATGTCTGTCTGTTAATTCTAGAATAGACTAGTCTCAGCAGTTTTCTCAGCAAAGATTTTCAGAAATGGTTTGCCCTTTCTTTCTTCTTTGGGATGAGAGAAAATGGCTGGCTCAGGTCAGGGCCTGAGGTAGGATTAGAACTCGCGAACTCTCTCATTGTCTAGGCTGATGTTTTAATCACTACAACAAACTGGCTCAAATTTCATAGTCTCATTTCATAGTCTATGTATCTATTATCTATTTATTTATTGCATGTTGGCTCTGTATTCAGATTATTACAATAGAATGAAATCCTTGAAAATCTAAAGCCTGTTCTGCTTTAATATACACTTTATTTATTTATTTATTTCTAATTTATACCCCGCCCTTCTCCTTGTTAGGACTCAGGGCGGCGCACAGGCATTATTAAAAAACCATTACAAAACAATATATACTATTAAAAACATATTAAATTAACTTAAAACCCGTGCTAAAAACCCTTTAAAACCCTAAAAAATTAAAATTTATAAATATAGTCAGAAACGGGGGGCTACGCTAGGCCGGCTTGTTGGAATAGGTACGTCTTAAGGCTTTGGCGGAAGAGGCGGAGGTCCAAGGTAGTGGATTGTGATTGATTGTGATTGCTATTTTTATATCATGCATTCTGCTTTAAAACAATTCTTGTTCAGTAAATCATCACAAGTCATGGAAGGTAAATGAAGAAAATGAAATGAAGAAAATGAAGAAAAACCAACAAGGACTTGCTGAATTCTTCATGAACACTCAAATCAATACCAACAAAATCTAAAAATAAAAATATTCATAAGATTTTTCTCTTCTGTTAATACATTATCTTTAGTTAAAGTAGCAGGACAAAAATACGGAAGGATGCTGCTATCTAATATTGTAACTGTGAATTTATTCTTTCTAGATTTATGTTTCTTCGGGATCTTGATAGCAGATAAAATAGAATGAATTTCATTTCATTTTTAACCACCCACAGTTTTCTGCTGCTTCTAAATAGAAAATACCTGGAAAATTTAGTTTTAGAATAAAATAGAGATGGCACAACTTTTACAAACCAAATAAAAATGCCAGATATCACACACACACACACTCTCACACTATGAAAAAACCTACAAAATAAAAATTCACCCTGCAGCCACATAATCTTTTTATCATTGTTATACCAAAGAAGCCCTTATCTTCCTTGCTCCATAATATTCATTAAAGGTAATCAACCAGGAGTTGTCTGTTTCAATGTCAATGTAATCAGTGAAATGTATGTTTCATGAAAGGTACAATTATATCTGTCTGAAACTATTATAGATTTATTCCTCCATAACATTTTTCTTATATATAATGCATTTAAGAAGAAGAAAGCATACTATGTTTTTTAAAGGTTTAACTTAATTCTAGTTAGACTTTAGACTTTAGGCAGGGGGGCAGAGGCCGGCCTCGAGGCCCCTCATATGTGGGGTTCCTCAGGGGTCGGTCCTCTCGCCCCTACTGTTCAACACATATATGAAGCCGCTGGGTGAGATCATCCGTGGTTTTGGGGTGGGATATCATCTGTACGCTGATGATACTCAGCTGTACATATCCACCCCAGACCACCCCAACGATGCCGTCGAGGTTATGTCCCGGTGCTTGGAGGCCGTACGAATCTGGATGGGTAGCAACAAACTCAAGCTCAACCTGTCCAAGACTGAGTGGCTGTGGCTTCCGCCACCCCGGTTCAGCCAGATTATTCCAACTCTGGCCATTGGGGGCGAAACACCGGTCCCCGTGGAGAGGGTGCGCAATTTGGGTGTCCTCCTGGACTCCCGGCTGTCTATGGAGGACCATGTGGCAGCCGTTGCCAGGGGGGCGTTCCATCAGGTACGCTTGATGCGCCAATTGCGTCTCTTACTGGACCGGGATGCCTTACGCACAGTCACTCAAGCACTCGTCACCTCTCGACTCGACTACTGTAATGCTCTCTACATGGGGCTTCCCTTGAGGTGCACTCGAAAGCTGCAGTTAGTCCAGAATGCAGCCGCGCGGGTGATTACGGGAGCGCCTAGACACTCCGACATTACACCAATCCTGTGCGAGCTGCACTGGCTTCCTGTGGTCTTTCGGGTGCACTTCAAGGTTCTGATGACCATCTTTAAAGCGCTCCATGGCTCGGGGCCTAGTTATATGCGAGACCGCCTCCTGCCCCATACATCCTTCAGAACGATACGCTCCCACAGAGAGGGCCTCCTCAGGGTGCCGTCGGCTGGACAGTGCCGACTGGTGACACCTAGGGGAAGAGCCTTCTCTGTGGCGGGCCCAGCCCTTTGGAACGACTTACCCCCTGAACTTCGCACCATCTCTGACCTCCGCCTCTTCCGCAAGTGTCTAAAGACACATCTGTTCCATCTAGCCGGCCTAGCGTAACCTCCATTACTGACTTTTAGATAGTTTTAAATTTTGGGATTTTAATTTGGTTTTTAGCACAGGATTTTATTAGAATAAGTTTTTTAAAATTTTTATATGTTTTGTATGTATTTTTAGTATTCCTGTGCGCCGCCCTGAGTCCGTTTGGAGAAGGGCGGGGTATAAATTTAATAAAATAAAATAAAAAATAGACTTGAAGTGGTTTCTGAATGCATTGAAGAGCACGTTTTTGAGATTTGACATGAATAATTTGACAGCCAGTTTGGTGTCGTGGTGAAGGCATCAGGCTAGAATCAAGGAAATTGTGAGTTCTATTCCCACCTTCAGTATGAATCCAGCTGGGTGACCTTGGGCCAGTCATTCTCTCTTAGCCCTGTGAAGGAGGCAAAACCTCTGAAAAACCTTGCCAAGAAAACTGCAAGGACTTGTCCAGGCAGTCTCCGAGAATTAGATGTAATTGAACAAAAGAAAAGAAAAAGAATACTTCAGTATTAAAGAAAAGTGCAAGAGTCAATATATCAATGCAGAGATAATTTAGTCATACTTCCTGAAGATGACACTGACTTACTCTGTTTCCCTGAAAATAAGGCCTCACTGAAAATATTGCAACATAGCAGCAGCCATGAGATGAGCACGCTCACCACCTCCTGCACCTCAAATATAATAAGACCCCCGAAAATAAACTCAAGTGCTTATTTTGGGGGTGAAAACAAAATAAGACCCCAGAAGCTAGAAGGGTTGCAGTGAGACTGGCTGGAAAAAAGGAGGCTCTACTGAGCCTCGCAGAAATCCAGCCATACAAAGTCTTTGGACTGAAAACCTGTCCAGGAGGGACAGGGGAGAAGAAGGGATGGCTCTGATGTCCTAGAGCAGGGGTAGTCAACCTTTTTATACCTACCACCTGCTGTTGTATCTCTGTTAGTAGTAAAATTTTCTAACCGCCCACCGGTTCCACAGTAATTGTGATTTATAAAGTAGGGAAGTCAATTAAATTTTAAAAAAGGAAAGTGCTTCAGTATCGGACAAAACCCCTACCACCCACCATGAAAGCTGGAACGCCCACTAGTGGGCAGTAGGGACCAGACTGACTACCACTGTCCTAGAGGAACCAGCAATTTCTTGGGAAGTTGGAAAAAACCATTCAACTGGCAGTGGGGGCGGTGGCCATAACTGAATGACCGCTATAAAGCTGAGGTACCTGGACTAAGTTATTGGGCAGGAGCGGTGTCTGGAGTGGAGGTTTAGAACCGGGTGAGTGATTGACCAACTCACAGAAAAAAAGAAAAAGCTGATCTTAATCTTAAAAATGATCCCGAAGCGAAATTAGTGGCTAACTAAATGGCTTTCAGGGAATGTTATTGAAAAAAGGTGACAGAGGAGGCTAAGCACCAAGCCTCAGAGGATTGTGTCGTCCGCAATGAGAAAGTGAAGGGAAAATTAACAACTAAAAGGAAGAGCCCTGGGGGAAGTATCTTTTCTCCTTATCTGATTCTAGTCAGTATGTGGTTCTCCATCATTTAGCAGAAAAATATTCAGTGCTCCCTTGAGATTCCTTTTTTGGTACTTATGTAAATTTTAAGTCAGCTTTTGACGTAATACTAAGGGAGAGACTGTGCAGCAAGTTGAGACAGTCTAATATTGATACAGGTCTGCTGAGACTAATTTAATCACTTTACTGAAGTACCTTTCTGAGGATCAGATGTACCCCTTGGGAATATTTATTCAAAGTCATTCCAATCTATACAGCAGTAAGAAAAGGTGACATATTAGCGTCATAACTTTAAAGCTAGAATCATTGGCGTACTGTAATGCTGGAATTGCAGAATCAGCTAGAACAGTTAGGTGATGATCTAAAACAGCAAGTGCTTGTTTATTTAACTTAAATATAGATTTAAAAGTTATGACGTTATATCTGCACAGAACAAAAGCTATCAGGAAGCTATCAGAAAACCAAAGTTCTAATCAAATATCAATTTTAGTCCATCATAAAATTAACAAATGGAACTCACATTGAGTAGGTGCACACTTGTAAATATCTTAAAGTGTAATTCCATGTTTCTCTCTCCAGGAATGTTCTAAAAAATTTTTTATCCGATACGTATCACACAGTGTACTCTATAGCTATTATGAGATATTACCACTCTAGAGGATCCCATTATATTGCTACAATTTCAATGTTGTACTCAAACAAGAAGAAAGAAGAAGAAAATTCCAAGAAATTCCTTCTTTCCAAGAAGAAAGTCAATGAACTGACAGGTCCTCCAATGAGAACAGTTGGGGAAAAAAGTGACAGGCAGCAAAGAGAAAGCAGAACTGCTTAATTTCTTTTTGCATCTCTTTTTACACAAAAGGAAGATATAGCCCAACCTATCAAAAGCACTGAGGGAGAAAGAACAGGTGCACATCAAAATAGATAAGAAAATAATAAGAGAATACCTATCTACCCTTTATGAATACAAATCACCTGGGCCATATACTTTGCATCCCAGGATGCTGAAAGATCTGGCAGACGTAATCTTGGAGGCACTGAGTGTAATCTTTCAAAGCTCCTGTAGCACAGGGGAACTACCAGAGAACTGGAAAAGAGCTGATGTGATACCAATATACAAAAAGAGGAAAATCTGGACTCAGAAAATTATAGGCCAAGTAGCTTAACATCAATACCTGGGGAAATCCTGGACAATGAAATCAAGGAGAGGATTTGTGAACATCTTGAAATAAACAAGGTGATTTAGTAGAAGCCAGCATTGTTACAAACCATAGGTGGTATTTAGCCGGTTCTCTCTGGTTCGGACGAACCGGTAACGGTGGCTGCAGGAGGCTCCACCCACCCACCCCAATGTAATGTACAAGCATTGTGCATGCGCAGAAGGTGGTGTGCATGCACAGACAATGCACGTGCGAGTGAAGCACATGCATGCTCTCTCACATTTGCGAACCAGTATGGTAGGTAAGTGAATCCCACTGCTGTTAAAAACACATCATGCTAGGCAAAACCTATTTTCTTCTATGATAAATTGATTAAATTAGTGCAACAACGAAAAGCTATGGATATAGTATACTTAACTTTATTAAGGCATTTAGCAAAGTAGACCACAGTCTACCTTCTTAATAAGGTAGAAAAATGTGAAGTAGACAGAACCACCACCAGATGGATCTGCAGTTGGCTGAGCAACCACACCCAGTGTGTAGAGTTTAATGGAACTACATCTACATGGAAGGAAGGAAGCAGTGGGGTAACCCAAGGCTCTGTCTTTGACTCAATAGTCAAAGACAAAGCCTCATAAATGATCTAGATCAGGGCTGTCAAACACCATGCCCATGCCCAGTTTAACAAAGGGGGGGAAAGTCCCGATACGTCATGTGATGCCTCCGTGATGATGTGACTTTGACACCCCTGATCTAGAGGAGGAGATAGAAGGGGAACTCAGCAAATTTGCAGATGAAACCAAGTGTGTGTGGGGGGATTGTTAATATTTTGGAATATAGACTGAACATTCAGAAAGTTCTTGAGAGGCCTGAGCATTGGGCCCTGTCTAACAAGATAGAGTTCACTAGTGAGAAAAGTAAGGTCCTGCACTTAGGCAGGAAAAACCATATGCATAGGTACAAAATAGGTGGTACTTGGCTCAACAGTAGTAACTGTAATAGAGAGCTCTAGGTGTCCTAATTGATCACCACTTAAGTATTAGCCAATGCTGCCCAGGGCTGCATCAACAGAGAAATAATATCAAGATCATGAGAAGTAATAATGCCAATTTACACTGTGCTGGTGAGGCTGCATATGGAATATTACATACAGTTCTGGTTACCACAATGCAAAAAAGATTCTGATACCATAGAAAGTATGCAGAGAATAGCAACAAATATAACGAAAGTTCTGGAGGCCAAACAGAAAAGAGAGGCTTGATTTTTCTCCAAAACAACAGAGGACAGGACAAGAGGTAATGGGTGGAAGCTTGTTAAAGAGAGATCCAACCTAGAAGTAAGGAGAAATTTTCTGACAGTAAGAATAATCAATCAAAGGAGTTGTGGGTGCATCACTGGAGGTTTTCAAAAATAGACTGGACATCCATTTGTCCGGGTGGTATAAGATCTCCTGCCTTGAGCAGGGGATTTCATTTCATTTCATTTATTCGACTTATTAACCGCCCCCTCTCCCCAAAGGGACTCGGGGCGGTGCACAGGAAATATAAAAATATATCACAAGATAAATACATAAATACTTAAAACTATATTAAATTTACACCCTGTGCTAAAATCTACCCCATTAAAACTAATCCCTGAAGCCCAATGTAGAATTTCTCTGCTAAAAAACTAAGGCTAAGTACGGTAGGTTAGGCCAGGCCGGCCTGTTGGAAAAAGTAGGTTTTTGGTTGCTGGCGGAGGAAGCGGAGGTCCATAATAGATCTAAGTTTGGGGGGTAGGTCATTCCAGAGGGTCGGGCCCGCCACAGAGAAGGCCCTTCCCCTGGGCGTCACCCGCTGGCATTGCCTAGTGGACAGCACCCGGAGAAGTCCCTCTCTGTGGGAGCGAATCGGCTGAAGGGATGTATGGGGTAGGATGCGATCCCACAGATAACTAGGTCCCATGCCATGGAGCACTTTGAAGATGGTGACCAGCACCTTGAAGCGCACCCGAAAGACCACAGGTAGCCAGTGCTCGCGCAGGAGCGGTGTTACGTGGGAATACCTAGAGGTAGCCAATATTGCCCGCGCGGCTGCATTCTGAGCTAGCTGTAGTCTTTGGGTGCACCTCAAGGGGAACCCCATGTAGAGAGCGTTACAGTAGTCCAGCCGGGATGTCACGAGCACATGAGTGACTGTGCGAAGGGCGTCCCGGTCCAATAGGGGACGCAACTGGTGTACCAGGCGAACCTGGTAAAATGCCCCCCTGGCCAGGGCTGTCACATGATCTTCTAAAGACAGCCGGGTATCCAGGAGGGCGCCCAAGTTGCGTGCCCGATCCACGGGGGCTAGATGTTCACCCCCTATGGCCAGTGATGGAATCAACTGGTTGAACCGGGGTGCCGGGAACCACAGCCACTCGGTCTTGGACGGGTTGAGCTTGAGTCAGTTCCTTCCCATCCAGATCCGCACGGCTTCCAGACACCGGGACATCACTTCGACGGCATCGTTGGGGTGGTTTGGGGTAGATACGTACAGCTGGGTGTCGTCAGCGTACAGATGGTATTCTACCCCAAAACCACGGATGATCTCACCCAGCAGCTTCATATATGTGTTGAACAGGAGAGGCGAGAGGACCGACCCCTGTGGCACCCCACAAGTGAGTGGCCTCGAGGTCGACCTCTGCCCTCCTGCCAACACAAATTGCGATCGACCGGAGAGGTAGGAGGAGAACCACCGTAGGGCGGTGCCCCTCACCCCCAACCCCTCCAGTCGATGCAATAGGATACCATGGTCGATGGTATCAAAAGCCGCCAAGAGGTCTAATAGGACCAGGATGGAGGAAGAACCCCCATCTCTGGCCCTCCAGAGATCATCAACCAACACGACCAATGCTGTCTAGATTGGACTAGAAGACTTTTGAGGTCCCTTCCATCCCTATGATTCTATGTTCTAAGAACTTAGTATTGTGTGGGTCCATAAAAATTAGATCCTTAACTGAAAATTTCCAATATTATGACAAAAATATTCAGTGTCATTGAATATTCCACATGCAGTTCAATATTAAATAGAAAATAGTAGACTCATTGAGTATGAAAATTATACCCACTCTGCACTCTGAATTTGTTGAGAAACTGTTTCAAGATTAAGAGAAACCCACCATGGAAGTATGCAGAATTTATTCAGTCTATTAATTTCTTTGGCACAACAGAAATAACCTCCAGATCAGCCACATGAGCCGCCAGTGGTTTGCTTTCCATCCAAGAATATTTCATATAAATAAACTGAGAGGAATTTTCTGTCTACAGAATGAATGAACAGTTCTTTCCCTACCCCCACTCCCTCCGTACATTCCTCCTTGTTCTTCTAAAATTTATAGGAACTCATTTTGGCAAAGTTATGTGCATGCACACATACATATATGCACAAGGAGGCTAGGATAAAGGTATTTTATTTATCAATGTATCTTGGGGCTTATTTGAATGAAAAACTCACAAAATAGAACTATGTTCTGTACAAAATGTCACTTTGGCAAGAGGGGCTGCTATATAAATTTAAATAAATAAATAGTACCCCTGGGTATATTTTAACAGTTATTTGTATCCTAAATTCAATGAGATTTCAATCTTCTATGCAGAAACAGAAAGGATTATAAAATCAACAATGGGATTTTAGTTGGTAAGGCCTAATTCAGGCAAATTTGGCAGCTGCACATTGTGAAAAAGCAGATTAATTGGTTAGATTGTACCAGCCTGTCTTGCTTTTGTTTTAATAGGTACATACAGTATCTCTATACCTAGTTAATTGAGAGCCATGCCAATGTTCCTAATGAGTGGTTTTGTTCTCTGCCCTCATGTTACTGGGAAGAGTGTTTAAATTGGCTATTAAGGTGCTATCTAGCCAACGTGAGTGGCATTAAACAATGCAAACACTCTGATGCTCTCATATCACCAGCAATGCAATCTGTGCACCCTTGTCGGGGGGAAAATGCTTACTCCTGGCTTCAAATCAAAAGCAGATGCAGTCATCTTCCAAGGCATGGAAAAAGAATGGAGTAAGAAAAAGGATGTTGGTCTGGTCTTCAAGAGGCAGAATTATATAGTGGCAAACCACAATTTCCTGTCACATGTTGGAGCCTCTCAGATGTTAGCATACGACTGCATCCATACCTCATGTTACACCAAGTATTTGCAATAATTTTGAGGCAGATCTGCATACTAGCAAAAGTGTTGTCCTGGTAGTTATGGTTAATTACAAACACCCATCTATTACAAAATAAATTAGCCCCTTCAGATACCCCTAGTCAGACCTTCTTGGGCCCAAAGGTATTTCTACAAGTAAATACAGTTGTTTTGCAGCATGGCAGTTTCTATTTATTTATTTATAAAAAGATCACGTGATACAAAGCATTTCCCCCTGTCTTTGCCAAGTCATAGTATGAATTGACTAGTTTTGGCTTTACATTATATATGAATTGAGCTACTGTGGCCTTGTAAAGCATGCTTTATATCTTACATATTAATTCTGAACAGATGATGATCATAAACCATGTTTAAAACAAGACATGGGTTATAGATCCATATGTGCAATCTGAATTAAATAATGCAGGGAAATATGCATTTCTATATTACTTGCATTGATATATATTTCTAAAAATATATATCAAGGTCTATATTAATTGTTGTTACCTCTTGCTTGAGTTGACTTTACAGATGTCATTCGTTATTTGCATCAATTAAAAAAATGTAATATTAGGAAATTGTTATGCAATCACTAGCTGTGGACCATTGTAACCAAAAGCTGAGTTGAAATACTTGGCTAAAAATTTAACAACTTTCATTGTTAAATGTTACATATTTCCTCATTAGCTCTCAAACTATGTGGCAGTCTTTTAATTCAGCATTATGAAACACCAGTAGCAAGGTTCTCTTACAGCCTTCTAAGATTTTGTTATACACATGGTTTTTTATAGAAGCCACAGAAATAATAGCAGGAACATTTTTTAGTTTAAACTTTCTTTTCTTATTCCTGCACATACAATACCACAAAATCATGTAATTCCATTTTAGGATGTTTTATGTTGCTTATTGTTAAAGAAATAAGACAATGCAATCATTCAGCTTTATTACAGAAACTGAACAGTCTGACCCACTGAACTGAAAACAGTCCACTATGTGTTATGGTCTTTTAGATACATGTTGATGCTCTCATTTATTTTTCAAGCCCCAGACAGAAAACCTAAGCAAAGGTCTTCAGCAAGTTCATGGGATCCACCATATTTGGCTTTGTTTAGTTTGATGGGTTCAAGTAGACCCATATTTAATTGTCTTGACTTTTGCTCAATAAACTTTGGCAGTGATTTCAACATCTCCAGAAGGCACAACGTCATATTTGTTTATTGAGAAATAAGCTTCAGTGAAATCAGTTTATTGAATTCTCTTTTCATTCAAATCTCTGTTTTTCTAAAAAAAAAAAAAAAGTTCAGTGAGTGCCTAATTGACCGCAATCATGAAAGACAGAAGAGCCCATCAGGGCAACCACACCACATGGAAGATTGTGATTTGGACATGAGTAGTACATGATAAAAGAGTAATCAATGAACAAAAAAGAAATAAATAAATATAGTTATGTTAGATGACACTGTGATTAATTAAGGGAAAGGAATACTGTAGTAATCAAACTGAATGAAGATAGATTGGGAAGATTTTTTTAAAAAGATGCTTGATATATGCAAGTTTGTGACAGTGGAAGTTTAATTTTGAATGAAATGGGATTTGGCCATCTAAGTAGTTGTGGGTGTTTGAAAGTAGAAATCCATAGGCTTAATGATAGTTGTATATTATATTCCACGAAGGACCATAATGAAATGATCAGAAATGAATTTTGAGTGGAAAAATGTTAAATATTCTGGATTAATGTGATATAGGAGTGTGAAAATACTGTTAGATGACATGAATTGATGTATGGTCATAAGATGAAAGAGAAAGGAAAAGTGCCTGGACCATTAAGAGATTCAAGTATAAATGGTGAGCATCTGCTTAGAAAATTGGTGGTTTGAAATTATGGAATGATTATAAGTCTATTTCAATGAATATAAACCTAAAAGCTTGATTTTGTTCATAATGAAAGATTGAGGAAAATTAGTGAAGAATGCAAGGGTAATGAGAGGCCCTGGGAGAGGACTTCCGGCTTCTGGTGGCGACGGTCGAGTCCTGGGACTCGACCGCCGTTTTGTTCTTTTCCCGGCCCCAAACGGGGCGGGGTGTGCCTTTTTAGGGACCTTTCCTAGCCTGGCGGCGGCCGGGGGGAGATCCTTGTCTTCGACCTAGGAGGGAGAAGACATGCTGCGGGGGGCTTGGTTCCCTTCGCCAACGGAGGACGGGAGCAAATAGCTGATCGGGAGAGAGCTGGATCGCTTGAATCGGATGGCTTTGCCGGGACTCTGGCGGCAAGGTGGACTGTAAGTGACTTTGACTCTTTTTTGCTGGCAGCTTTCACTATAAGAAACGATGGAGGGGGATGTTTGCTAAAAAAAAACCTCGGATTGACAGCAGCGGCGTTTTGAAATGGCTCCTCGAGTGCGAGGAAGCGGATATTTCTCATCCGGACTTTGCTGAAGAAGTGAAAGTCTTTTGCGGTTTGTTTCTAGCTACATAATATCGAAGTCTTGCTACAATGAAACAATTTCCTTTGTTGCTTTCTCCTGCTGGCCTCCAGATTGGACGGGGCAAGATGGTGTCCCTTTGTTCTTAAATGACTATTCTTCATGGAAAATTTCTGACATTCCTTTGTGACCTGGACTGTCTCTCTCTACTAATGGAAGATTTCTGACAAATGATTAATTGATTCCTTCCCTGGAGTGCCTTCTTTGTCTTCATAATTGACTGGAAAATTTGCCCTTCTCTCTGGATTTTACAACTTTTACAACTTTGAACTGAACTTTGTCTCTGGACTTGCCCCACCGGCCGCACCCAAAAATTGCCATCTTATTGGCACTGACTTAAACAGCTCACCATGGCTTCTAAAAAGCAGCCAGAAAAACCAGACACAGATGCAAGATTAACAGCTATGGAAGAAGTGCTACATTCTTTGGTACTGGAAATCAAAGAGCTTAGAAAAGACCACTGCAGTTCCAAATTAGAGCTTTTGGAGACACAGAAGAAATTGATGCAGAACACACAGAAGACTGAAGAGTTAGAATTGGGGCTGGCTGGGGCAAAGGGAGAGCTTAAAAATGTTAATACTGAAATTGGAGATTTAACTGGTCATATGTCTAGGATGGATTTTGAAAGGATGTCATATTTTTTAAGATTTCAGAATATTCCTGAAGAATCTGGTGAATGCCTTCCTGATCTTATGAGTACAATTTTAGCAGACTATTTACACAAACCCAAGGAAGAGATCAGGGGGGACATTGACCTGGTTTATAGAATAAATTCAGCATATGCCAGGATAAATGAACTACCCAGAGAGATACATATTAAATTTGTTAGAAGGTCGACTAGGGAGGGAATATTGAGGGCGCAGAGAGAGGGTCCGTTAATCTACCAACAAAAGGAAGTCGCTATCTTGAAGCAGATCCCAAAAAGATTAGAGAGGTGAGGAGGAAGTATTCCTTCTTATCTAAAAAATTGTTTAAACAGGGGATTTGGTTTAAGTGGGTGATGCCAGAAGGGATGTTGGTCTTCTGGGATGGAGGAAGAGTAAGGATTAAAACAGTTGCTGAGGCGGAAGCCTTTCTTAAAAAACATTCCTCAATCCTGGAGGATGAAAATGGAGGAGCAGAGGGGGCCACGGCCTCGCCCACTAGGGGCCAGGGAGGAGAACAAGAAGATACAATTGCTAAGAGACTTAGATCTAAAAAATGACTTTTTTAAAATACAGTATAACTTTTGTTTGGATGTTTGTATACGATTGCTAGCATAGAATTTATAACGATGTATGCACTTCTCTTCACTTTGTAGTACTATTGAAATATGTATTATCTATGTTTTGTTAAGAAGCCCCAGAGGGGGCCAACGATTTCGACGTGAAAGTTCTCAAAATATTTCCCCACTCACCTTATCCTACCCTACCTGAAAAAATTGTAAAACTCAATAAAACTTTTTCAATATAAGAGAGGCCCTGAATATGTAACAGACCATTGTTTGGTAGTGTCAAGATTTGTACTTAAAAAAGAGTTAACATGGAGGAAATAAAAGAAGTAAAATAACAACAACCAAGAATGAAGAATCAGAGGAAAAGAAGGCCTTATCCCCTTCTATACATATATGAACTGCATTCAGCATCAAACCTAGGAGATGCCCCTTTCCACATACATCGAAACTGCTTAGTGCCTCTGTAAGAAAACATTCACTGCAAGCTGAACTAGCCCTGAGAGGAAAAGTAATCTTAAATTGAATCTTCAAAGTGATCTGCTTGCTTTAGGTGAGCCTGGTTTGACCACAGCAGTTCATAGAAAAGCATAGATTGAGAAGAATTTTAAACAAGGTGCTGGATGAAATAAGGAAATGAAAAAAAAGCTGTGATGAGAAAAATATGAATATAAGAGAGTGATTACCATGAACATGAGGATGAATGATAACTTCAAAGAATGTATTCAAAGGAAAGAAGACAAGGACGAAAGGAGGTAGAGGTAGCAAGAAGTCTTAATGGAAATAAAAGTAGTTTTGAAGTTGGGTGAAGAGGGCTAGTCAAGGAGGCTCCACGAAAGTAAAAGGATTAAAAATAAAAGGGATGAGATCATTTGGAATAAAACTGAAGTGAGAGAATGCTGGAAATTTGTTTTAGAGAGGAATACAGGAATGATAGTGATATGTTAAGAATGAAATTGAAAGAAAATTTACTGTCAAAGAAAAAGGGGCAAAAAACAAATGCAGTGAATGCTTTAAAAAAACGACTAGGCTGCAGGTATAGAGTGTGTAATTGGAGAAGTGTTATAATTGTGGTTTTCTTAAGTGCTGTGTGACTTGTTTAACATGTATGTGGAGATAGTATCTGTGTCTGACTATTGGAAGAATGCTATTACTGTAAGGAAGGAAACCTACAAAACCTACAGAGTGATTATTTTGTTAAGTATACCAGAAAAAATGTTTGGATGAATTCTAGTTGAAAAGATACAAGAAGTGACAATAAAAAAAAAATTAAGAAGTACAGTGAAAGTTTATACCAGTAGTGGATGTGCAGAGTTTTGCTCTTAAGTAGGTCATTGAGAAATATTTAGAGAAAGCACATAATAATTGGAAGAAGTATATGTTTTGAAATATTTTCCATGAGTGTATAATAGAAAGTTGGTTGAATATGATAAGAATAATTCATGATGGCTATAAATCATGCATGATGATAAAAGGAATACAGGTATTTCTCAGCTTACAACAGCTCATTTAGTGACTGTTCAATGTTACAATGGCACTGAAAAAGGGACTTATGACTGTTTTTCATACTTATGACCATTGTGGCATACCCATGGTCACATGATTGAAATTCAGATACTTGGCAACTGGTTCATACTTATGATGGTTGCAGTGGCCTGGGGTCATGTGAGCTCCTTTTGCAAACTTCTGATGAGCAAAGTCAATGAGAACTTTGATTCACTTAACAACCAACTTAACAAATGCAATGATTCACAACTGTGGCAAGAAAATGGGGCAAACTCAGCAAATGTTTCACTTAGCAACATAAATTTTGGGCTCAATTATGGTTGTAACTCAAGGATGATTTGTACTGAACAAATGGTTCAATTCTGAGCAGAGATTAAAACAAAGATGTTTAACATACCCTTGGATATTTAAAATATTTATATATAAATATCTAATTAGTGCTTGTAATTACTTTAGAGGTACATTGATTATTGCTTTATGGAAACAATTCAATGTTGTTAACTGAAAATCCAAATAATTTGCAAAAAATGTTGAATCAATTCTATGATACAACAAGGTATGGATATGAAAATTAATGCATGAGATCAAAGTAATTGTGAAATAAGAAAAATGGGGTGGATTTATAGAAGTTATTTTGAGATGAGGAAAGTTTGCAACAGGCAGATGAAATTATGAGCATTGGAATGAAAATAGTGACATACATGAAAGAAGTATATTGAAGTGATTTGATCATAAATGAAAACTGAACTGCAAAACAAATATATCAAAGACAAGCCAATAAGTTATTGGGAATACTGAGAATTTCCTAGCTGGATGGAATTAATAAGATCCTCTAAAAACAGAAATTTAAATGAAAGTGTATGAAGCGTGTGGCCTAGCAGAAAGAAGAATGGCTTGCAAACAAAAAATACAGGGAAATACAAAGAATTTGTTTTAGTTTCATCTCTACTTTCTTCTTCTTCTATTGTGTGACTTAATTTCATTGCTTAGTTTTTAATAGGCCTTTTCTGTAGTTTGTATAACATTACCTTAAAAGAAAATAGCATAATGATATGTTTGTACTGTGATACATCAGACCAGACCAGAAACTTCAAAATAAGGGTTTAAGATTTACCATTTGAAGTATCTGAATAATCTTATAGACATGGGCATGAACATTGATTGACTTTGCAGTAGAGTTTTAAATGTGAGGAGAAATGCAGACAGTTCTTCCTATATCATATTTTAGGTTTACATTGGAATGCCAATTGCAATATAAGAAATAAACACTAGACATATTCCATGTGGCAAGAATTTCATAGGTGGGAAGGCATAAAGGTGCAGTAGTGCAACTGACCCGTTTGCAGATCCCACAAAACTCTTAAATATGGGCTTAATGTTATTCAAAGGAAGTCTTGTAATTAGAAGTGATTTCTTGGAAAGATGAAAGCATGAATCCAATTTCAAAGCTTACTAAAATCAATGAAGATTGGTCTGGGTGGGACTCCCTGTGGTAGCAAATTCCATTTCAAATGAAATGAGAGCTTTCTGCATTGAAACACTATGGCTTCTCCTATTAGGTCTAAAAAGAATTTACTCATGCTTTATTATAGCTAAATAACATGCCCGCTTTATGAGAAGAGCAGATGAAAATAAATGTGTACGGCTGGAAGAAAGGAAGGGAAAGAAAAATCTCACTGCTGAAAATAATTCTGCCAAGATAAACCTTAGAGAGTTTTATAAATTAATTCTATTCCACATGTTTATTTTTCTTTTGGAAATTCTACACAGAGGCCATTTAAATAATCTTATTGGCAACAGCAGTGTGTGTGTGTGTGTGTGTGTATCATTGTTACTGGAAGATGCTTGCTATTTTTTCACTAAAAAGTATGTTTCCCTTTTGACCTAGCAAATTAGGTAAGATTTATATTTCTGACCTGACATTGGGTTGTTAAGATTTATTCTTATATATTAATTTTATGATGCTTTTAAACCACTTATTTACAGCATGGGGAATATATTTATGGCTTAAGAAAAAGCAACTATACTTTAAATAACAGTAAAAATATCGTAAGGAGAGTCCTTCAGGTTCGTGAAAGTAACAGATGCAGCTGGTTTCTTCTGGGGTTTGGGGTATTTCCTTTTGTTGTTTAAGTGTTAATGTTATAGATTTTCATGTTGGTTTGGGCATATTAATTTTAGACTGTTCCAAAATTCCAGTTTAGTGAAATCTATTGAAGTGAAAAACAAAATGGACCACTTGTTAAATTCCAGTGGTAATCAATCTCCAGCATGGAGAACAATAATGATGAACCCTGAACCATGAAGAATTTTAAAGATGATTACCAGCACCTTGATGCCAACTGGCAATGAAAACAGTTCTTGAAGTAGAGTTCTTTTTATGTGGCCATTTGTAAAGGCACTCATAACTACTTGAGCCAACGCATTCTGGTCTAGCTATACCGTAACTTCCAAATATTCTTCAAGGGCAGTCCCACTTTCAATTAAGGGTGATGAAGATAAAAGTGGAAGTGAATATAGCCTCCTCTTCCAGGAAAGGTGACAATGCACAAGATGAAAATTTGCAAAGGCCCTCTTTGTCACAAATATATTTTAAGTGCCAGATAAGCACTATAATCTTTATGCTAATGAGAAGAACTCTAACAGAAGCTGCAGCAGATCATACCTAATAAAAGCTTGGAAAATTGTGATGAGCACTTCTACCTCAGCCCAATAGCCAATCAAAGGGCAGGGATTAACCTAATCCAAAATAATAATTTAAAAAAATCATGAACCTTGGGATGTGCCTTCTAGGTGGCCATCCCAGCTCTTTAGGACAGGTTTTCACCTCAGATCTAAGGGATCTCTATGTTTTTAGCATTCTGGAAGGTTGTGAAGATCCAGCTCTTCCTCCAAGCACAGGGCTAGGATGAAGGTTGAGCTGAGTGGCTGTTTGGTCTGGCATCTATGGGAAAGAATATTTTTGTTTTTAGTTATGTTTTGATAGATGTTGTGAGCTGCCTAGAATCATTAAATAGGTGACTCTATAAATAAATAATAAAAAAACTCACAGTAGGTCAGCTAGAAAGCAACACTTGAATTAGTTGAAACTGGAAACACAACTTTCAAGCTACTCTGAATGGGTTGGGGCAAGTAGAAATTGTTGGTGTCCCCCCTTCCCAATGGGGAAAACATGGCAGCACAGATATTCCCTACATCTGTACCACTGAAAAATGGCAAATAGTTTCCCTATTAATATCATTTTTATTTCTCCTTCCTCTGTCACAGCTCTTCTGTTGATTTTCAGTGTAATCTATTCAGGATTGTTGTTCAGTCATGTCCAACTCTATATGACCCCATGGAGTTATGGACCACAGCATGTCAGCCTTCCCTGTCCAACTCTTATAGCAGCGCCTTATTACTGGGAAAACCATGGTTTTGATTACATTCACTTAATGACAGCACTTTATTGAAATAAGAATAGCAAATTTACTGCATGAGCATGAGGTATAAAAAGTGGTTAAAAATGGAATGTTCAGGATTTTGAGAGTTCCGTAAATCAATGGATTATTAAAGGATCAACATTTCTTCAAACCTTGATTACAACATGTTTTTGTCAATCTTAATATATAACCACAACCACTTTATGGGTGAGTTCCTGAGCAAATGCTCTTTTTGAAAAAAGGCTTGAATAATATGAACCAACACAGTGTTTGGCTTTTGCAACCTATTTGAATTTTACGGCTTCAGTTCAAGCAATACTTCTTAATACGTATCCTTATATAGTCATCTAATATAAGAATGTCCTGCTTTCCGAAGCAGCTTAGAAGCATTGCTATAGTAAAAATAAATATGAGAGATTTTTAATCCTTTTTCCACTAAAAGTGTAGATTTCATTCAACAGGTCAATTATATTTCTTGCTCTTTTATTCTGATACTTAAAAAAAATACAATACTTTAATTCTAGAATTCTTGTGAAATCAACACTATAGTTCTAGACAAGTTTACTTTGGGGTATTCTTAGAGTAAGCCCAGTTAAACATAAACAGATTTCTCTCCAAATAATCATGGGTAAACTTTAGGACCTAATCGAGGAGTTCTGTAATCTTGGAGTATTTTCAATCTTTGAGGCACGAACCAACAGGATATATTATAAGGCCATCTTGCCACATTTGTATCAACTGCATGCAATTTGTCTAAATGTCAATGACTGAATTAATTACCATATTTTTTGGCGTATAAGACTCACCCTTTTTCCTCTAAAAAGAGGCTGAAAATCTGGGCGCGTCTTATACATCGAATACAGCATTTTTTGGTTCCTGGAAACCTGTCCCCTTTACCAAACTGGCTGTGCCTAGCCTTATGGAGAATTCTAGAGAGCTCCTGGGGGCTGGGGAGGGCAGACATTAGCCTAAAATGGGACATTTTCTTGCCCCCCCCAGCCCCCAGCAGCACTCTGTAAGCCTCCATAGGGCTATGCATGCAATTTATTTGACACAAAAATGGTCTCTTTTTGTGATAAATGGGCCAGTTTTTTTGCTCATTTTTGACACACACACCCGGAGCACTCTGCAAGCCCCCCCCCCCTAGGCTATTCATGCTTTCTATTTGAAAAAAAATGGCCCCATTTTTGTGGAAAATCCCGCGGTTTTGGGGAGGTTTGCAGACTGCAAAAGAATCCCCCCCACTTTCAGAAGGTTCTTTAACTCTTTTTTCTGTGCCAGCAGAAACAAAGTCTTAAAGTTTGTCAGCAATTTCTTTCTCCAGGACATGGATAAATACACCTGGAAACATCAACCTACCTACCTACTCTCTCTCTCTCTCCCTCTCTCTCCCTACCTACTATATTTCTCTCTATATATATATTTTCCTTTATCTACCTACCTACCCTCTCTCTCCCTACCTACCGACTGTATTTCTCTCTCTATTTCTCTCTCTCTATCACTCTATCTACCTGTCTACACACACATTTTCTCTCAATACATATCTACTATATTTCTCTCTCTCTCCCCCTTTACCTACTCACCTACCTACACATACACACTCTTTCCCTACCTACCTACTGTATTTCTCTCTGTCTCTATTTCTCTCTCTATCCTTCTACCTACCTACCTACACACACACACACTCTCTCTCTCCCTACATACCTACTGTATTTTTCTCTCTCTCTCTATTTCTCTCTCTCTATTCCTTTATCTACCTACCTACCTACCTACTCTCTCTCTCCCTACCTACTGTATTTCTCTTTCTTTCTCTTCCCTCTATCTACCTACCTACTTTTTTTTTGTAATTTGCCTCTTCAAAACCTTACTGCGTCTTATACTCTGAAAAATATGGTATAAACTATATTTTCAATATTTAGTCTACAAAAGCCATAAAATACAAATAAACACCATCATTATCAAAGAGTCCTCATCTGCCCATGTTCCAAGAAGCAATATTTGAGTAATTCCCCTCTGTTACTCATACTTTAAATTCCTTTCATAAAAATAATAATAATAATAATAATAATAATAATAATAATAATAATAATAATAATAATAATAATAATAATAATAATAATAATAATAATAATAATAATAATAATAATAATAATAATTTAATTTTATATCCCGCTCTCTCTCCCCGAGGGGACTCGAGGCGGGGCACAGGCAATTAAAAATACAAATAAGACCACAGCCAAAATACAAAATACAAAATTAAAAATGGATTAAATTGATCCTGCGCTAAAACCCATAAACTAAACTAAAAATTACCCCTAAAACCCCTAACCTAAAAAGAGACTACCCAAGGCCGGCCAGGCGAAAAAAGTGTGTCTTTAATTTTAAGCGGAAGGAGCGGAGGTCCGTGGTTGTCCTGATATCGGGGGGAAGGTCGTTCCAGAGGGCTGGGCCCGCCACAGAGAAGGCCCTTCCCCTGGGCGTCGCCCGCTGACAAAGTCTAGTGGACGGCACCCGGAGAAGTCCCTCTCTGTGGGAGCGAATCGGCCGTGAGGATGTATGGGGCAGGATCCGATCCCGCAGGTAGCTAGGTCCGGAGCCATGGAGCGCTTTGAAGATGGTAATTAACACCTTGAAGCGCACCCGGAAGACGACAGGTAGCCAGTGCAGCTCGCGCAAGAGCGGTGTTATGTGGGCAAACCTAGAGGTGCCCATAATTGCTCGCGCGGCTGCGTTCTGGACCAACTGAAGCCTCCGGGTACACCTCAAGGGGAGCCCCATGTAGAGAGAGTTGCAATAATCCAGTCGGGATGTCACGAGAGCATGAGTGACTGTGCGAAGGGCGTCCCGATCCAATAGGGGGCGCAACTGGCGTACCAGGCGAACCTGGTAAAACGCCCTCCTGGCCACGGCTGTCACTTGATCTTC
Organism: Rhabdophis nuchalis; assembly: GCA_039707465.1. NCBI lineage: Eukaryota > Metazoa > Chordata > Lepidosauria > Squamata > Natricidae > Rhabdophis > Rhabdophis nuchalis. The sequence continues at coordinate 300,612,017 of CM077643.1, read as the reverse complement.
CATGGACAGCCGGGTATCCAGGAGGACACCCAAGTTGCGCGCCCCATCCACAGGGGCAAGATGTTCGCCCCCTATGGCCAGCGATGGAGTCAGCTGGTTGAATCGGGCAGCCGGAAACCACAGCCACTCGGTCTTGGTCGGGTTGAGCCTGAGTCCGTTACTTCCCATCCAGATCCGCATGGCTTCCAGGCACTGGCACATCACCACTACGGCATCGTTGGGGTGGTTTGGGGTAGATATATACAGCTGAGTATCATCAGCGTAGAGATGATACTCTACCCCAAAACCATGGATGATCTCGCCCAGCGGCTTCATGTATGTGTTGAAAATGTTATGTAGCTACTACAGCTTTGAATGGTATAGCATTTTTATAAAGCAGACCAACTGATGCTTGACAATCAGAAGCAATGGCTCAAAAAAAAAAATAGAGGAGAAGCAGAGTTACAGCAAGGTAGCCTAAAAGCAACAAAGAACATAGAGCTAAAGAAATATTCTTTTGGGGTAGAATCCCCTCATACCTGGTAACATCTCTGCCATCTAACTCTTGACCCCAGGCACTACAGAAGATGCAAATGAGGTTCTGTCATGTGCCTGGAAGCTGTTACAATCCACGTGGGACAAATAGGCTCAAGTTGTCAAGAGGGCTGAATTTGGAAGCTCTCTGATTCTAGTAATATCCCATCTTTGACATAGAGAGTGTCAGGCAGAACTGCTCCATAATCTGGTGCTCTTCCTGGACTCTTAGTTCCTGTTTAAGGACAGTTGTGCCTAGAAGTGTCTCTACAAAGTCTCATCTTATATACCAATTAACAGCCTTTTCTGAATTAGAAGGTCCTACTCTTAGTCATTCATGCTATGGTAGCACCCCTACATGGGACTGCCTTTAAATAGTGTTACAATCTGCAGTGAATACAGAATGGTTTATCTACTTATATATACTAGTCAGTTTACTATGGAAAATGATTAATCCGAGAGCTGCAGTAATTGCAGTTTGTTCCTCTGTTCAAAGTGTTGGTTGTCAGCTTTTTACTCAGCAGCTGGTTTCTTTGGGACTGTCTTCTCAAAGTAGCCTTTGCCTATTTGATAAATCTATGTCTCTACTCTTAGAGGGTATCATATACAGAGACCTTAGGGACAGGTCTCTGTATATGATAGTCTTTATTACATTCCCCCCTTTTCAGAATAGCACCCCTAGGAAATATTACTGTTCCCTATTCACCTGAGGATCCATATGAGTGCAGAGAAGAGCAACAAAAATGATTAGAGGACTGGAGGCTAAACTATGTGATGAACGGTTACAGGAATTGGGAATGTCTAGTTTAATGAAGTGATTTATTTATCAAATTTATTTGTTGCCCATCTCACAGTTCAGGCAACTAGGGTTGACATACGGTAATAGCAATCTTCCAATATTTGGAAGGCTATCACAAGAAAAGGAGGTTAACCTATTCTCCAAAACGCTTGGTAGCAAGACAAGAAATAACAGATGGAGACTTAAAAAAGAGAGATCCAACCGCTTTTCTGTCAGTGAGAACAATTGATAAGTGGCTTGCCTCCAAAAGTTGTAGATACTCCATCTCTGGAAGTTTTTAAGAAGAGATTGGACAGCCATTTATCCATAATGGTATAGGTCTAATGCTTAAGCAGGGGATTGGACTAGAAGACTTCTAAGGTCAGCTCCAACTCTATTACTCTGTAAAACCATGAAAAATCTCTTTCAGGAACCTTTAGCTATATGAGGGATAAATTGGTTCCTTCTGACAGGGGAATGCATGTTAGATATTCTTTCTGCTTGTCATTGTTATTATGGTTTTATCATTTTAAAAGTTGGGTTATTGAATAAGGTTTGTGAACTGTTCAGCATCACTTGGAGATTGAAGCAGCATATAAAGCTAATGGGGAAAAAACCAAGCATAGATTGGCAACATAATACTGCTGTCCTCTACAAGTTTTCTTGAAACATTTTATTTATTCAGTTGTTTTACTTTAAGTGGACAACCATGGCATTATACACTATTAACATTGTATCAATAATCTCCATGAACCTAAATTGTGTATTTTTAAGTAATTTTAAAGTTCAACTTTTTCAAGCATTTACTTAGGAATGAGATAAATAGTTATGGATGAATTATGACACGCTCAAGGTGGAGTAATGCAAGTCATAAAATATTTCCAGATTCTGACATTTGTACCTTTGATGAAGAAGCAATAGACTAATGTTTACTGTTGCTATGTGGGAGATTTGCTTCATGGAATATAGTTAAATTTTCTTTCCTCTGACCAATAGAGCTGATAGGAATCAAATATCACGTTCTTCAATAAATTGTTTTGGTTCAGTGAATATGCTGATAACACACATAAATTTCATAAACTACATTAAAGTGTCATGGTTTTCCAGCTTAAATTTGTGCATGGGGATTCAGAGATGCAATGCAGGTGTTTTTACATTAGCTAGTTATTGCTACGTTTGTGATTTATATTTGGATTCAGTTCAAATACTCTCCAAAGTATAACAAAATCTGGTGTTGCCAGGTAACGTCAAATATGTTTACCTATATGGATAGTGCTTAAACTATAAATTCTTAATATAGCTAGTTTTTAATTCATAATAAATTATAGGCCCGTCATGACAGAAGTGATGTTATTGTAGTCATCAGGAAGAAAAAGGCAATCTTTTTGAGAAACAGTCTGTTTTATGAGTGAATCAGTCTGTCTTTCTCCCTTTTTGTATATATTGGGTAAAGTTTATTTATTCATGCTTAATTTTATATTCTACTTTTCTTCCAAGAGCTCAAGGTGGCCTGTATCATTTTACTGTTACAACAATCAACCTTTGGGATATGTTGGTCTGAAAGAAGGTAGCTGATAGAGCTATCAATACTTGTGATTTGAGAACAAAATGGAGATCAGCGATGTCTTGAATTCCTTAAAGCAACTGCTACACACACACACACACAAATACACACACAGACAGAGATTATAGGCTTCATTTTTCCAACTGGAGAATTAGTGCTTTGTTTAAGAAGTTGCAGGTCGATACTATGTTACATACTGTCCACACAACACAGCCCTAGTGACAAGCCAAAAATCAGACAATGAACTTCCGTCTGAGGTGGACTTTAACCTGAAATTGAATGTGAGAACTCACATATCAGGACTGTTAAGTGGGTATTAGCAATTGGATGGATAATTGTTGAACTCATTAAATTCACGGGAATTTAGCCTGTTGTAGCACGAAACAACAGGCTTCATATTATTTTTTTTAAGTAAGGAGAATTTTCACAAGAAGTTAGTGGTCACTGACATCTCCCCAGATTTTATCAACAGTTTTTATCTTTATTTTTGTTTGTTTTGAATCACATTAAATCTCTATAGTAAGCAAGGCTGTCAGATGTTTGCACTGCCTTGCTATATAGATTCAGATAGCTTTGCTTATACACACAATTGCTAAGACATTAACTTTCATGGCACATTGTGTGTGTGTGGAAAACCTATTTTCAGAAGTAGATGGTGAATCATAATATATTCCTGTGGTGGTGCTGTTTTTGGAATGGATTCTTCATAGAGGCTCAGCTGGTATCTGTCTTATTGGCCTACACATTTAGTTATTAGAAATATTATTAATGTTAATGTTTTAAAAGAGGAATACATTTGAGGAGATGTGTCATTGCTTAAAAGAAAATGTTAACCCTTCCCAGCTCTGAAACATTCTGACTACAATTTTATCATCAACTGATCAGTTGTTTTTCTTTTTTTCTTTTTTTTATTTTGAATATGTAAACACATTGACAAAAACATAACATTTACACATCACATTGGAACTTCACTTTCCTTCTTATAGCAGATATCTATTGGTGCATCTTTACATACACTATTTCCCTCTCAATACATTTCTATTCAATTTTACACTTTTAATCCCCTTATTTCATTCTCTTTTACTTGTCAATCTATGTTTGGCTATTTACATCAGACAGTCTTTGTTATTCTTCTACTAGTACATTATTTTCCCTAGATTTATAAATCGTATCTTTCTTAGACTTTTGTCACTAATTACTACTGCATCTGTAATACAAACTAATTTTTTCAGGTTCTTATTTCTTATTTCTATCCTCCAAACATCTGTACCATTTTTTCCAAATTAAATAATACAGTTTCTTCCTTTCCTTGGATTTCTTTGGTCAGTTTATCCATTTCAACGCATTCTAGGATCAGTTGTTTTTCATGTGTTCTGTAACCAAGCTAGAAATATTTGTTGCTGGTTACACTAAAAATTGCTATCTGATTTTATTTAGATAGTAACTAGATCAAGACTGAGTACTTGAATGTGATAGTTCGGTAGTTAGAATGCAGTATTGCAGACTAATTCTGCTGATTGCTAGCAGTTCGATTCCCACTGGCTCAAGGTTAACTCAGCCTTCCATCCTTTGAGGTTGGTAAAATGAGGACCCAGATTGTTGGGGGCAATATGATGACTCTGTATAGAGGACTGTAAAGCTCTGTGAAGCAGCATATAAGTCTAAGTGTTATTGCTATTGCTATTTAAAGTAAGGACTATCAGATCTAGTTGCAAAACTCTGGATCACCATGAAATGGAAAGAGTTGCAGCTTTCAGTATTTCTTGGTTGTCATTTCTTGAAGATCAAGATTTTACAGTTGAGATATGGTAGCGCTTAGTGCAGACTTCACTATAGAATGCTCCTGGCAGTAAGTGTGAAAGCTAGATAAAATGTAGAACTCTGTCAACATTTAAGAAACATATTTTTCTTTGTTATTGTTGTTGTTGTTGTTATTGTTTCCCATGTCTCTTCCCCCTCTCAGGTATGAATTCTGCCCAGTTGTAAGATCTTGTGTTGAAATCATACATATGTTATATTCTACTAAAACACTAGAGTGTAAATTGGTTACTTCCTTAAATAGAAGACACAAAGAAAGGGAAGTGATGTTGGAGAGAAGCAAATATCAAGAGACAGCGGTACCAAGTGAAAAAATGGAAAAGGAAAGGAAATGACCAGAACAGAAAAAAGAAATAATCTACGACAATCATGCTCTACTTAAGTAGACAAAAGTCTTGTTATTGTATCTCTTTGCTGTCATCTAGTGCAGGGATCTCCAACCTTTGCAACTTTAAGTCTGAAGGACTTCAGCTCCCAGACTTCTCCAGCCAGCTGGCTGGAGAATTCTGGGAGCTGAAGTCCTTCAGACTTAAAGTTGCAAAGGTTGGAGACCCCTAATCTAGTGGTCCTTGGGATTCTTCCAGCCTAGCCTTAACTTCATAGTTAGGTGCCCCTGAATTCATAGTGGCAAATGAAAACCAATCTAGAATTAGTTTCCAGCTGGTGCACAAATATTTCATATGAAAATTAATGCAAATAGGAAGGAAATAAATAAGTGAGGAACACAACAGAAATGTGTTAAGACATAGCTAAAAAGTTCTACTTTCCTATTGTCCTTTCAAAATAATAATTTCAAAAATTATTAGGAACTTATATGGGTTTAGAAGATCCAACAGGTTCAGGCCTAATTAATTATGGAATATAGCTTCTAGGGCAGTGATGGCTAACCTTTTTGGTGCCCTCCCTTGCCCATGTTTAGCTATCAGGTTGGTGCAGGAGGCTTTCCAGGCCCCAAATGGAATGCAGTGGGGGAGCACGTGGCCCCCCTGCACCCCGTTTTGGCTTCCAGGTTGGTGCAGGCCTTCCAGATCCAAAATCAGGCACGGGGGGGGGGGGGCATGTGCATGCACACAACCGCCCAAAATGCAGTGAAGTATCCCACAACATGCACTCCACACACACACACACACACACCACATGCATGCACATGCCGCTCATATGTACCCTACCCCCCGTGCATGTGCAGCAGAGACCTGAAGCTCAGCTGGCCAGCGATAGGCAAACACATATGCACAGTGGAGCTGGGTAGGGCAATGGCTGGAATGCCCACAACGAGGGCTCTACATGCCACCTATGGCACATGTGGCATAAGTTCACCATCATGGCTCTAGGGAATTACCAAGCTATAGGCTGAACTGAGAAAAAAAATGCCAGAAGAAGGCAATGGAAAACCAGTTCTATTTTGTTGCCAAGAAAACATGGCAGGTGTATATGACCATGAGCAAAGTTGGATTTGAATCTATTCCATTTTTTTAAACATGTTAACAAAATAATACAAATTATTTTGGATTTCTTTTATATATTTTGGTATATTGTATTTTTTAATATTAAGGATATTTTCCTTAATATCCTTATTTTCAAAAGAAGCCAGCAAAGGTTGCAACTTTTGTAAGCAATTCTGCCAGGCTGCCCCTGGACATAAGGCTCAGATAGAAGGGAGGAAAGGCAGCACAGATACCTGCAATATTCTTTTCAGCCTGCTTTTCCTCACGGTCCTTATAGTTTTTACTGAAAGACAGTTTCAGGGCAGAGATTGGCAAATCCCCTGCTATCTTTTCTCCTCTCACCCAGTATTATTTATGGCAGGGAAACTGACCATCAGTGGCTTTCCCACATATGTCATACCTGACTAATGCTCTTAGTAATATAGCATCAATAGGACGTTAGGAGAAATGATACTAGATAATTTTATGTTGCCTACCAATAACCTTTCCTAATAGGAGAAGCAGAAACTTATGATTGGTGGTTGTTGTTGTTGTTGGTTGTTTTGTTTTATAAAGTAAAAAAAAAACAAATCCTACCCAAGCAAATGATTTTCCGAAAAGATTGTAACCCACCCTTCCTTCCTTCCTTCCTTCCTTCCTTCCTTCCTTCCTTCCTTCCTTCCTTCCTTCCTTCCTTCCTTCCTTCCTTCCTTCCTCACAGAGGGGAGCTAAGTTCCACAGAGGTCTTTTCCTCCATCTGCTTAATGACCACAACCACAAACAGGAGCATCAGGATTGAGCAAAATAGTCACAAGGGTGTCATGCTTAACAACTGCTTTGCTCAATGACGGAGCCAATTGATTAGGTCCCAGTTTCTATCCTTTGGAGGACCCTTTTGTATCACCTGAGGTGAAACCCACAGCCAAACTTCTGATCTCCCATAAAGCCTGAAGACCTGGCTCTGCGGTCCTAAAAGGAGTGCACCATTTGGGAAGTGGCTATTGGGTTAAGAAAAGACCCATCTCTCCCCATGTACTTTGTACTCCCCTCCTCCTCAGCACTTAACTATACGTATTATTGCTTTTGGTTATTTATTGTTTTGATATTTTAATGTCTATCGGTTTTAATGTTTGTAAGCCACTCAGAGTTGCCTTTATGGGTGGCACCTAAATCTAATAAATAAATAATGAACAATAAATAAAACATTGTAGTTTTAAGTCACAGCCTGTACTGGTAGGAAGATCTATCTATAATCATATAGATGTGGGGTAGGGAACCATGACTCTGGAATTCTGGGAATTGAAGCCCACAAGTCATAAAAGGGCCATGTTTCCTCAAACCTGTTCTAGATTGACGATCACAAACACAAAGGAACTTTGATAGTGTGGAACTGCAGCTCTGTTATGTTAAAGTAGGATTCCTTATGACTGTAGGAATAACATATGAGTTTGTTTTGCTCACCCAAATCTAAAAACATTTATTTGGGACACTTTTCAGTATAAATATCATATTTCTTCCCCTTATTCATGCTGTCAAAATAGCTGTTAGCATGGAGAGAAAACCCCTCCCCCCTCTTTTCCCCGCCCTATGATAAGTGCAGCGGGAACCAAGTAATGTCTAGGCCAATTGTCCAGTCTTCTCCTACATTTATAGGATGTACATTTATAGGATGTACATTTATCTTGTTATAGGTAGAAAACAAGATGAAAAAATATTCATATATTCATACTGGACGTCTGCTTTAACAGATTAACAGAGTTGACCTTGCAGGTCATCTAGTCCAACCCCCTCCCCAAAGAAGGAAACCCTACATGTGCTTCTACCTAGGATTGAACTCACAACCTCCTGCTTGTGAGGCAAGAGCTCCACCTCTAGGCCACACCAGCTTCCTTTCCAAAATAGTTAACCAATCTTTAAAAATATGAACACAAGGAAGCCTTCAAATAGATATGTACAATGTAAATAATATCAAATAAACAAAACAAAACAAGGTATAGAAGAAGGGATGACAGCAAAAATGATGGGTTGAAACAAATGTAAATGTAATATACAACAATATATGTCCAAAGGAACCATCCATTTAACTAGAGAATGTCATGAGTGATACCTTATAAAAGGAAAAGACGAAACATCAAAAGACATAATAACCTAAAACAGTCTGATTCTGCATTACATATAATGATCCTACTTAATGCTTCTACTACAATGCATGTGAAAACCAGTATCAAGATCAGGATAAGGATTACTTATTGGGTTGCAAGTAAATTAACACATGCATGGACACAAAAGCAGCAAACCAACAAACAAAAAGCAGCTGCATAAATGATTCTACTTCAAGACTACAATGTTTTTATTTACTGTTTTGGTTTGTTTGATGCAAATTTGGGGGAAATGTTGTTATATGTGTCTTGATTCTTTAATTTTAATCTAGCTCCTTAGAAAATAGAAGCAGCTGTTTATTGATTGATTTTTATCACACGGGATCTCTTCAAATAATTTTATATATATTTTCTCCATGTAAAATGACAGAAAATAAGACTTATTAAATTAAATGGAATATATTTCAGAAAAGATGTGTTTTGGCTCTTTCAGTGTTACACTATTATCCTTTTAAATTCTCAAACTGTGTTACTCCTAAGAAATCTTACCCAAATAAAACAGAATACTCCACTGCTAATGTCTTTAAATCTTTCTATTGCATGCTATATATTATCTGAATAAATTGCAGCTGAAATATTGGCTTTATCTGCTGTAAAGGTGTGTTTTTGCTGACAGTGCAGTTATACTACTGACTTTTCTCAAAGTTAGTACTCAACTGATCCTCAGATGAACTTAACACAGCAATCTTCCAGAAATGATAAAATACCGTGAAGTGTCTTCTTTCTGACAGGAAAATCTTTATAAGTTAAATTATGAATACTGTACGCCTGTAAGATGATTATTTCACTTTACTTTCATGCAGGGCAAAGCAGGACTATTAGGTTGACCACAAAAGAAACTTTTGTTCTTTCAGAAAAAGAAGAAACAATTTTTCATTTTAAATGTATTCCATTAATTTATTCATGATGAATAAACTACTTGATTACATGAACATTATTTTCTGGAAAGAACATTACCAAATATCATTTTTGGTTTACACAGGAACTTTAAGGTTCTCATGAAGTCTGCCCACTAGAAGAAAATGTGACCACATACCAGTAGTCTGTTCACCACAACTTGTTTTTCCCTTGTTGTTTTTCTGGTTTCTTCACCCATAAGCCAAAGCCTCATAGTCTGAAACTCAAAAGTTGTTTTTAATTGCCCTAATTTAAAAAGAAGGAAATATTAAATCCAATTGTTGTGTTCTGTTGCAAAGTTTTGCAAAAACTAGGAGAGGTCGAGTGAAAGGACAGCCTCCCCTAATTTCCGCCTCAGTCTTGTGGACAAGTGAGTGCATTTTTCTTCCTATCTTCCTGCACTCACCTACTGTATATTCAGGAAAACTGATGGTTTACAGTTGGATAAAGAGATAAATCCCATCCTAAATTCAAAGCCAATTTTGAAACATTCCCACGTACCATCTTCCTCACCAATATGTTTTGTACAAATATTCTTGCAGATGCAGATAAGATACTACGTGGAAGAATAAAAAGAATAGAAGATACAACTCCAGGATTTTCATATGCTGAAACTGTTGTGTTTCACTAGCAATGCTGCTGAATTTAGAAAATACCAGCAGCTGATGAGTGATAAATATTAATGTTGGATGTCTACCACCATCCATTTAAATGGAATTTCTTCTTAGCTACTTTTCACAATTGCACCCCTGATTCTCCTTGCATGCTTTTCTTTCCTTGCTCTGACCCCAAGTAACAGGAGTAGCTACCTTTATCTTTGTCCAACAGTGGAGAATTGTACATTACCTGATTAATTTGTAATGATGATAAACTATTATCTCACATGCTGATTAAAAATCTGCTGATCTTATCAGCATCATCTCATCTGATCATTCACTTTTACCCAAATGTTTGTTGCCTCCAAATACAAGTTTAGGGCCTGTGATTGTTGCTTTTGAAGGCAAATCATTGATAGAAGCGAAGTATAGGCCTTTTAAATAATTGCACAAAGTTCCAGGTAGGACTTCACCCTTCTAGTCTTTGAGCACACTAGCAAGAAGCAAGCCGACATCTGCAAAGGGAAGAGTGCTTAAGTGTGTACATAAGTTCTGAATGGATTTCTGCAGCAGTCACCAGAGGTCGCACCTCTCACAGTTTTAAAGCTCCATGCAAACAACTGAAAATTCAGGGAGAGATGGAAGACTTTGGAGAAAATTGAATTGAGTAGGTAATGCCCAGAGAAGTCCTTCCTCTTTCTTAAATAATTATACATTCATTTGAATAAATGGGCAAATGAAACTATTTTTGGTTTGTAACTTTTTTACTCATGGATCCTTAAGAACCTGTTTTCTTGGTTCATATTCTTTTTTCAATCTCAGGAAGATATAAATAGTATGTATGTATGTATGTATGTACGCATGCATGCATGTATGTGCAGGGTGTAGGCTACTTCTATATGAAAATACAGTTCTCCTATTAAATCTGGATCTTTGATTGCAAGCAAGCATAATCTGAAAATGTAATCCTATGCCAACTTCATTGATGGGGATATGGTTCGCCAAGGTCATTTCTTATTAGTGATAGAGACTGTTACCTAAATATCACTGTAATCAATCAGCACAGTAACTTTAGAGGATGCTAGTAAGGTACCAATGCAAGTCAGTGTATATAAGACAACAGTAGATAAAAACTTTGCCGTGCAAATGTAGACTCTGGGATTTCTGACTGCCAATTTCTGACTGCCAATTTGGACATCCTTCAGAATCAATCAACAAGTAAGTACAAAATAACTTTCCCATTCCACTGTAAGTGCAGGAACAAGAGAGAAATCAGAAGAAATTGGTTATTTCAGCCTTCCTACTGGACAGATGATTGAATTTATTAGCATGCAATGAGATAATACATATACACACTTAAATATTTTCATTGGATACATTTAATCCTATAGGATATGATTTGTTTTATTTTTGCTTGAGAGAGGGAGGGAAGTGGGGGAAGAGCCCCCACATCTATTTGGTAACTTTCCAGCAACTCTGAATCAAACCTATCTAGAGACCAGTCTTACTAGCTAGACTGCAGAAAAGCAAAGAAAACATAGTAGTCCATTGCCCAAGGTAAATTACCTGGTTCGTTTGTCAAAGCCTGATTACCTTTCCTTCTCTCAGTTCACTGGACTGTAGAATGTCTGAAGATCCCTTGCAAAAAGTAATGTTTCCAGGGAACCTTCAGTGAAATCAGACAGATCTTCTTTTTTAGAGTCCAATGTTACAAAGGAAGCCTTTCAAGAGATATGCATGCCATGGTGGGGAAAAGGAAGGTTGGGCAAAACCTAGGAACTAACCCAGGGTACTTAAAAAAAAAACACTAATACAGACCGCTGTGTGTTCTGACATTCCCCTATCAGAATAGAGCCATTAACCAAAAGGGAAATAAGCAGACCTTTTCACAAGTACAAGCAGTGTCAGAAGGCAGAGGGAGAAATACTCATGAAGATGAAGTGGTCCCAGAGGGCTTGCTGACACTTTCAGAAAGGCCTTAGAAATATAAATCTTGAGGGAGGACTAGGTCAGATGGACATTTTTGTTTTCTGTTTTATGTTCTACAAAGTGTTGCTGTTGTTCACAAGGGAGTTAGGAAAAGGTAATTCTGCCTCCTTCAACCTGGTACCCTCTGGTGCATAACTTTTAATCCAAAACGGTTGGAATATACCAGAATGGTGTATGATAATAAGAGAAAGAGCATCTCTCAAGATAGTATCAGAAATGAAAAGCAAGAACAAACTGACTCCCACTCTTCTGAACTTACCATATCCCCATTTTTCCACCTGACGTAACACTACAATCTAATTAAGACACATATTTAGGTCATATTTAAGTTATTTAGCTTTGAGACTGCCTCAGCCACTGCCTTGAAAATGAAGCCATTGAGACAAGATCACCAATTGATATCCTACGCTGAAACACCAAAGTTAGATGTAGCTATGTTTGGAAAAATACCATCCATCCTTGTCACTACAAAGTTCCTAGGCCTCTGCATATTTCTGAGTAAGAGCAAAACACGATCCAGCCAAAATTAAGCCAGCAAGATTTATGATGCATAAATGAAAATATACTATTGAAAACAGTGACAGGCACAAATCTATAAATACTTCCATGTGACAAAGTTGAACTTATTTCTCAGTGAAAATGCTGAGGTTGCACTGCTCAGCAGTACTCCTCAGCTATGCGTGCTGTGGCTTTTGGGCCACATATATTAATTTGGGATCTTTTTGTGACCTTTAGATTGACCAGTTATCCTCCCTCCTTAGAGATGTGAGATAGGTTGAATACTCCTTGCCTTCCTCCAGCCTCAAAGTAAATTTTTGACAAGAATATTGTCTTAGGGCATTTATTTTGACATTGCAATAGTGTAGTTAAGAAAAGCCTACGCACTTCCCCCCAATATATCTCCTATGTGTCTGCCTGCCTGTCTTTCTCTCTCTTTTTCTTTTTACTAGCTACAGCATGTAACCAGTTCACCAAATAGAACATCAGTACACCACTAGGAGCTTGGAAGCAACACAGACCTCATTTCAATAGCTCTGCAAAAGGATCAGCAGGCACTTGCTGGAACCCAGCTGGGCCTCACCAGAGCTTCATTGCTTCGGGAGCAGGAGAAGCTAATCAGCCACACATCCTATAATTGGTTGCGGGGCACAGTTAGGCTTCCCGGATCCCGAATGACACACCAGCTAGAGGAAAGGGGTAGTAGGCTAATACATAAGGAAGAGGTTAAGCTTTCGTTAATCAAATTTCGCCTGGATCGTTTCTAAGCCTTTGACGAACAAAGAAAGGCCGAGGAAAGCTTTTCCTGCGCAGACCATACAGCGAATTCCATTTTTCAAATGGTTGCGGTTCGTAGGCTTTCTTCCATTAATTTAACAAGATTCACGCAGAACAATCATAAACGTTCTTACTTGGAGGCAAGCCTCCCGAAAACCCATCTCTGTATCTACACTTCCTCCACATCAAACCCCGCCGCTACACTTGCTTCAGTGCATTTAGAGGATCGCTGTGCGCGGCAAAGAGACGCTGCCATCCTAGGTGTCTTTACCTGGCAGAGAAACCGCGCTGAACGTCCCGGCGACCCTTCTCTGCAGCTGAGCCTAAATAAATATCCTTAACCGTGACCCCTTCACTACAGAAGCCTAAACCTTCCTTTAGGACCACCGCGTCCGCTAAGGCTAGCGAGGCGCTCAGCCCCGCTTCGCGAGAGGCGCTTGGAGAAAGGCGCACTTACTTCTTCCCTGTCGTCGGACTCTGGAAGGGTGCTCCTGGCCGCCAACGTATTCCATTAAGTTCCAAGTGATAAAGAACCAAGAAACCAGTCGCAATTGCATAGTAACCCTGTAAAAGTTCTCGTCTAGTGTCCTTTGGGGAGGAGGAGGCGGAGGAGACGTAGGGAGGGGGAAGAGGGTGCGGAAGAGCAGCAGAAATACCTGTCTCTGAGAAACGGCTCCCGATCTTCTTCTTTAAAAGGAAAAAAAACGGGGGAGGGGAGGATAGAGGGGCGCAAACTCTGGCCGAGGACGATCGATTAGTGCACTTTCCGATTGCCCCGACGGTTATCTCCTCCTGACAGCCTCGTCGAAAGGATGGCGAAGAATGGCAGTAGCCCTGGTAGGGGAGTGATAGACCCGACCAACTTCGGGACAGAGAGAGATCATTCTGCCGAAGGAAAGGGAGGGGGGGAGAGCGGGAAACGGGGAGGGGGTGTCTAATAAAAAGGTGGGAGGGGGAGAGCCAGGCTTGCTCGGGGTTCACGCTCTGCTCCGGCTACGGGAACTCCATGGGGCAGGTGTGCTCCTCGCCTCGCGTTCCGGCGCTCACCCCCGTCGAAGGACTCCCGGAGAGAGAGAATCCCACATGGGGAGGAAAAGAGGCTTTTGGTGGCAGGTGAGGCGAGCGCCTCAAAAGAGAAGCCCGAAACTCCGGCCGACCCCCTCCTTCAGCACCGACAGCGTCGTCGGGCTGCCCCGAGGGTTGTTGCTTCGGACATCCCGACTCCTCGCAGCATCTCCGGCAGGGAAAGGCAGCCGCGCTGAATAAGCAGACAGCCCCGAGGAGGCGCGCTTTGCCCCTGGACGGAGGCGGCCCCGTTAGAAAAACGGTTCCATTCCAAGCAGCACCGAAGTCAGACCAAAAGCCGGTGACCCCCCTCTCCGCTCCGAAAGAGCCGGTTGTGTGAGGCTCCGCTAGGAGGAATAGCTGTCTCCGCCGCGCTGCTGCTCACGGCCAGCCAGCGCTTCCCGTCCTCTCTTCCCTCCCCGGCTGCCCAGGGCCATTTTTGAAGCCCGCATGAAATGTGGAAAGCCGACTCCAATAGGACGCGCGGCAGCTTGGGCGAGGAACTTCCAATCGGCGGCCGGCGGGCGGGCGGCTCTGCTTCCCGCCGGAGAAGGGAGGGGCGCTGGGCGAGGAGGGAGGAAAAAAAGAGGGGAGAGGCGCGAGCGAGCGTGGCCGGGAGCCTCGCGCTCGCCCTTGCGACTCCTTCTGCCTGGCAAATTGGCTTTGGCGGGAGGGAGACTCCAAAGTGGTGGCTCCGCAGAGCGCCCCGAGCCACGTTTTTCTCCCTTTTCTAGTGCAATATTCATTGAGGGAAAGCGTAAGCTCGAGGTTGTTGTTTTTTAATAATTTTTTTCACTGAGGTCAGCAAAAGGGAAGCTGGAGCGAGTGACCTTTCGTGGTTTAGAGACAAAGGCGTCCTGCGCAACATTAAAAGGAATTAAAAGAGTGAGGAAACAGAAACAGAATAGATCTGATATAGCAAGTCAAGCTCTTGGTCTGTTCTTTTCCAAATTATCTCCTTTGCTACGTGACAGGGATCTCTCCAGAATATCTAAGAGAGAGAGATCATTCCCAACCGTATCTGGAGGTTGAAAACGAGGAAGCGGTTTGATCTGACAGAAGCTGCCTCAGCTAATGTGAGGATAACTTAAGGACAGTTGGTTTCTTTTCCTATTTTAGGGAGAATAAGCTGAACCCATTGCAAAGTATGTCACGTGGCAGCAGAACAGATAGTAACAGAGTAACAGGGGTGGTGGGTACTTTCCCCTGCAAATATAAAAGTAAGCTGCCATTAATTTGTTCTAATGACTTTGTGTCTTACTGAAAGTCACACTCCCTCCTAATATAGAGTCTTGATAACTGCTAGTGATTTGGCTCCTGTTTTTATTCTAGCAGTTTTTATTCTGTGCTGCCATCTTAATTTTTATAATAAGTTTGAAAAACAGCTTTGTGAAACTCAAAAAACTAGCCTCTATATCCGTGGTTTAAATAGGGCTTTATGAATCTTCCAAAGGATCCTTTGGTCTGGAGAAGATTCAGTCCAAACTCTCCTTTCAAAGGATGTTGAAATCAAATCTTAGAGGTGCTGAATCAAACCAGGAACTAGAATTGAAAATGATTCAATAGACGTTTAGGGTTTATAGAGCCTCAAATATCGTTGCCATTTTCCTTCTCTGTATGAACAAAGTTAGTGGAGATTCTGAGTTTTGTGATGGGTTGCCGGATATTGAACTAAGTTTGTGGTCAGTAAGTCTTATTACTTCCATAAATCCTGCCTTTCCATCTTTGTCAAATATTTTTGTCTCTCACTGTTCTGATAGAATTTGTTAGGCAGGTTTGCTTGAGCAGGGAGAAGCCAGAGTCAGATTTATTCTGCTGTTCTTTGTGATCTGGTTTACTGCTTCTGTTGTGCTTCTCTAATTCTCTCCCCATTCACAACAGTTATAACCTTATCATTTTTAAATTTAAGTTGGTCTCACATAATATAGTTCCACTCTACTTACAATTCTTCAGCTTTCAGTTTTTTCTATTACTACACCCTTCCCTCCCCAAAGTTAAAAATGCTGTTTTTAATTACCCTTTTCAATCATTTAGTTGAAGCATTTTTGTGATACTTGCAAAATACTTTATATACCACTTTCCTGCTTTTCGCAGTTTATTACAAAGAATTTGTAAAAAGTGAAGTCGCACATTTAATTTCATATGGTATAATTGCTCTCTGTGATGTCTTAAGTAGTTGGCCCCTGAGTAAAATTATCTAGTTATCAGAATGTTGTTAAAGTAGCAAATATTGCTTGAGGCTTCATTTACTTTCTTCTTAGTTTCTTAAAATGACCAAACACAAGCATCATCTTGACTTTCTTTGTGCCAAGAGAAGGTTGCATTTTTATGCTTGTCCTGCAAACACAACTAGAAGTTCAGCCCTGAAAATGGGACCAAGGCCAACCAGTCTAGTTAGTATATGGTTGGTTCATTAGATTTATGACCTGTCTTTCTTCTAGAGCACAAGATGACTTATGTAAACATTTATTTTTATTTTATTTTCTATCTATAACAGCAACTCTGTAAGGTAGGGTGGCCCACATGAGAGAGACCAGTCCAAAATCACTCACTGAATTTCTAAGGCTATGATGGACTTTCAGCCATCTTTCACCATCAGGTAATCCTAGTCTTGGTCCAATATTTTCATCACTACCACTCTGTCATAGATGGGACAGGTTTAAATGTTCTGATATGGAAGCCAGCCTGATTACAGGCTCTAGCTCAAATAGTTAATTGTTTCTGAAACTATGAAGAGCGTGTCTATGAATGCCACTTTCTCCATGGCATTGTATTGTATGATGGCATCCTTTTTTTTTTGCCAAAAGGTGTACAACATTGAGATCAAGCCACAATCCTAACTCAGTTGCCAAGCTTTGTAAATGTATTTTTACTTAGCTTTACATTCAACCAAAGCCAATAAGTGAGGCATCGAACCATTATTTGAGGCAACAAAACTGTACTTGCCCATCAGCAAGTCCTTAGGCATTCTTCAATACCATGGAGAGCCAAGTGAGAAATTAAAAAAAATAACCTGTAATTTTTTCCATTATTTTTAAATTGGAGTATATACTTTCTGCAGTGATGCAATATTGGGAACTTTATTGTTTCTGTTCAGTTATATGCGAGACCGCCTCCTGCCCCATACATCCCTTTGGCCGATCCGCTCCCACAGAGAAGGCCTTCTCAGGGTACCGTCGGCCGGGCAATGCTGTCTGGTGACACCCAGGGGAAGAGCCTTCTCTGTGGCAGGCCCTGCCTTTTGGAACGACCTACCCCCTGAATTGCGTACCATCACCGACCTCCGCCTCTTCCGCCAGTGTCTAAAGACACATCTTTTTCAGCAAGCCGCCCTAGCCTAACCTCCCGTGGGGACTATTTTAGAGAGTTTTAAATTGGGGATTTTAAAATTGGTTTTAGCATAGGACTAGAATAATTTAATATGTTTTTAAATTATGTATTTATTCTTTTGTATGTGTTTAAATTCCTGTGCGCCGCCCTTGGTCCTCTGTGGAGAAAGGCGGGATATAAATATGATTAAAATAAATAAAAAATAAATAAATAAATTATTGAATTATCTGGAGTGGATCCTCTTTTCTAATTCTTGCTCTCTCTGCCTTAAATAATTTTAAACATTATTTCAGTGACACTCTTTTTGGACAATATTTTGCAGGGTTAATGCATGCCATCTACCAGTTTTATCCCATCCCATTGGTGGTGGTGGTGGTGGGGAAACAACATACCTTTTGACTCTTTTCCTGTCTTACTCTAAGTTCTAAATAGGTTATTCTATCAATTGAATATATTGGTACAAATAGACTCTTGTCTTTAGATCAGATTTCTCTGAATCTTGCCACCTTTGGCAATTAAAAATTCATATTCAAATAGACTTGTGTAATTGTTATATCTTTAATTTTTAGGTAGATCAAAAATAATTAATGTCATCTGCATATAAGTTCATACTCATAAGTCACTATTAATAGACTTCTGAATAGATTAATTACTAAATATGTTAAGCTTTTCCCTTTTCCATCACAACATCTCCATGTTAAAAAAAATGTAGAAAGAGAATTTCTGTTTGGGAATCAAGCATAAAGCACCTAGAATATCAAAGGATAACTAACTGAAATACTGTCAGCCTTTTCAGCTGAAAAGTTTGCTTACAGAACGTTAAAGTTTGGGATGACAGATTTTAAAAAGAAAGCAAATATAAAATATTTTCAGGTGGTAGGTAGTTAAGTTACAACAGGGCTGAACAATAATAACTTGGTCATGAAATTATATTTTAATTTAACTTAAAGCCAAAGAGTAACATTTTTATTATATCCTGCACATTATTAAAAACTTCTGCAATAGAGGATGGAATAACTACTATACATCTTAGCAACTCTATTGAAATTGTGTGGGAAATATTGAGGAAATGCTTGTAGTGTAAAGTGCACTTAAGCAAAAGCTAGTCCTAAAACACTTTCTGATCCTAAGTGCATTTATTTGGAAGTAAAACTTACTGAGGTAGAAATTGTATTATGTTGAATCTTATGAAAGAAAAGGCTAATGATTAACTTAAGCTTTGTTTATTTCAATATAATTTAGTCACAACTGTTTCCCCCCATAGGGTAGACTGCATTTTATTTGCAGTCCAGAAATGAGGATTTTAATTGTCCCCATCTTTTTTAATGAGGATATTTCATCTAACTAATTGCATTTTCATGGATAGTGTAATTTATGCATTTTAAAGAAATGAATTAAAATCACATTTATAGGTGGTTTCATCCTTCATTAGAAATGTACATTCTTGTAAAACAAAGACAGTGCTTGAAAAATAGGAAAAAAAATCTCTGCCTGCCTAATTAAATATTCAGATTTAATTTAGTTAATGCAACGGAGTCAGAACAGTCACCATAAGTAGAAGATTGCTTTATAAATCAATGGCATTACTGTTTCTAATCCCTAATTAATTGATTCAGAAGCCACATTGATTTTTACCCCTTTTCTTATTTAGCAGACTGGGCTAGCTTTTATGTATCAATATTTATTCAAGAAAATATTAATATTTTTTGAAAATAAAAAGTGATGGTATTTCTCTTTTACCTATAATCAATATGTGTCTGTTAAAAAAAATAAGATTGTTACTGCCCACATTTAAATAATACAGAAATTTCAGTTAAATCAGAAGTTATTTAGTTAAATTCTGCTTTCTCCTTTTCATTGTATTGGCAAATATCTCTAGCAGAAAATATAATGGAGTTAAATTTCTCTGGGAGATTTTAGTTGAACGGGTCTCCAGGAAAAATCCTCCTAATCCAGTTTACTAAGACAGATGGGAAGGGAGTACGAGGTAGATATAAGTAAATAGCAATTCAGTCTATGAATTGTTAGCTTTGACCATAAGGGATGGTGTTAATAAAGAAGCAAAATAAGAGGCAAAAAGAATGTACAAACCAATGAACCCACAGCAAACCTGGGCAGTTCAGCCGCATAAATGTTAAAGGAAAGATGGATCTAGAAAAAGCATAAGGAAAACAGAAAGAGAGTACATTCTCATTATTGACAAGGTATTCTAGATAAACCTTCATTCAAGGACGTGGCAGACAGATATATTGCATTATTTTATTATGTCACTGTTTACACATAACATTTAATAACTCGGATGACAGAAAAGGCGTACAAAGTGTGTTCTGGATTCACAAAAGGCAGGATTCAATAAAATGTTAAAGTAAATTCAGTTTAAATCACTGGCAGTCTCTAGAGCTTTAAGAATTATTTATTGAATATTGGTCAGGATATAGGAAAGATTTAAAAGATCAGGATAAAAAAACACTTTCCAAATATCATTTAAAATTAATAATTGTCTATGTTTCTATTTCCATAAGAGAAAAGTTGAAACTATTCTACCCTTTGATATTACTATTAAAAGCAGTACTGTTGAAGAAAACTAACATAATATTCATCACGATGTCTCTCTGAATAAAATAATGCTGGCTTCCTACGATCTGTAATCTTTGCCATATATATATATATTATATATATATTATTTGATTTCTATACCGCCCTTCTCCCTTTCGGGACTCAGGGCGGTGTACAGCCAAAATAAAAATGATGATACAGAGTTTAAAAACAGTATTAAAAAGAAATATTAAATAATTGGCCAATATTTAAAAATCACAACTAAAATCACTATTAAAAAATCCCTTTAAAATTATGATAGCCCGGCAGTGTAAAATAAGTGCGTCTTCAGGGCCCGACGGAAGAGATGTAGGTGCGAGATTGTCCTTAGTCCAGGGGTAGGTCATTCCAGAGGGCGGGAGCTGCCACAGAGAAGGCTCTCCCCCTGGGGGTCCCCAGCCGACATTGTTTAGCCGACGGCACCCTTAGGAGGCCCCTCTCTGTGGGAGCGAACTGGACGGTGGGAGGTATTTGGTAGCAGGAGGCGGTCTTGCAGGTAACCAGGTCACAGGGACAATGTTAATTGGTACACATATATATATATATCATATATATATATATATATATATATATCAGCAAAGACATATATATATCAATTACAGACAGTCCCTTAGCAGACTTATGCATTCCTTCAAAAAGAGAAACAATTACTCTAATATTCTTGGGAAAGAATATTGCTCTAATATTGGGGCAGATATTCAACTCTCAGAGTAAATATATTTCAAAGAATAAGTAATACTTTGGTTAGTATATAAATCTTCTACCACATGGAGGAATGCACTATTTTTAATTGTTCTAAAATAGAAATCTGCTTGGTTAGTCATGAATATTTGGAAGTTCTCAGCAGCATATGCTTCCCTTTCAGTACTTAACCTTTTCAAATAGCATGATTATTTTCAAACAGCATGATGTAGATATTCTTTTTAAATACAAAACTAGACAAGAACAGCTAATAAGTAAAACATGCAAATCAGTCCAGGTTAAACTTTGGCACTTATGGTATGAATAGGGAGAACTCCCTCCCCAATCCCAAAGCAATCTTACTGTGATTAGGTGACTTCAGAATCACTAATATTTTGTTGTAAAATCATTAATTTTAATATAGCTGATTGAGTATAAAGATGATTGGTTTGACTTTTGTACTACAGTCAAAGGGTTGTGATAAAGAGGAAAGAGCACTATAAATTATGAAAGCAGGATCACTGAAGTCAACTAAGCCCTAGATAGATTCATGTATAGAAATGAAGCAGACTGAAAAACAACTGTTGACCATAGAAGGAAAATTACACAAAGAATTTAATATCTCCAAGGCTTGCCTCAGATGTAATAGAACAAAGAAGTCAATAGATTGAAAGACAACGTTTGAGAGAATCTGCTTGATTGAATTAAAACTAATTAACTTGAGCACTGCAAAGCTATGGAACGAAAAACAAGCAGATAAAGTTATTTTTTTTAAAAGCATTGTGCCAACATCAGGTTCTAACCAGCTGATCTATCTTGGAACTGATTACATCTGGATTTATCAGTGCTCTTTTAAATAGAACTGTTGGCCAGTTATTTTGCAATCATGCAATTTGCTTGTAGCTGTGTTGCTAAGCATTCACATCTGCTCCTAACCATGACACATCTAAAGACACATCTAAAGACACATCTCTTTCAGCAAGCCGGCCTAGCGTAAGGCAGTCCAACTCACATCGTCCTGGCATTGTCACATGATGTATTGTAACTTCCCCCACTTCACTAAACCAGGCGTGGGCATGACCAGCGCATGATACATCCAACCCGCGGGCCATGAGTTTGACAGCCCTATATGAAGGGATGATGCTTGTGTCATGATGATGTGACATATGTTTCATCATTTGTCCCCATTGGCCTGTCTGATTTTTTGCAGATGTCTATAGTGCTAAAGAATCCCTCTTTTCAAAGAAGGAAACATATTAGATTTTTATTTTTCTAAAACCAGGTCACCTTTCTTCTAATTAACAAGTTCAGTTTCTGGCTCCATTACCTTTTCTGAAACAAAAAATGTAAGGGAACCAGATACTGATCTTTTTAATTATAATCAGGCAATTACAAATATTCTTTAGCCAAGACAGAAGGATGATTCCAATAGAAGTAGGAAGTGTAAGCTAAAATACATTGATAATGATGACGATGATGATGATATTATCCATTCAGTAAAGTCCAATTCTTGGAGATTCTATAGACCAACTCTCTCCACATCTTCTGCTCTTGCACTATTTCTTTGAATTTTTCTATGTTCTGGCTGGTGTCAGCTTTAATGTTCTTCAACAACAATTTGTAAGCCATCATCCTAAAGTATCAGTGGCAAAGTTCAGAATGACACCAGAAGTTGAAGCCAATAAAATTATAAAAATATGTCATACATATTTTAATGGTGCAGCTGAAAGACTCTTTCAGCTGCACCTGATGTCTATTGGAAATGTGAAAACTTTAGACATTAAGATGAAGCATTTATTGAGATCTTCTAACATCTGTGTTTTGTAAAATAAATAAGCACATTCTACAACAATGCCTCTTTTCCTGAAACTATTCATCACATATACACCTTGGAAGCTCTCAAGTGTCCATGAATATGAAATTAAAGAAGAAATACTAAGAGTCTGGTATTCCTTCAGAAAAACAAAGTATTGCCAAATAATTGGGGATCAATTTACATATGTGATGTGAAAGATATATTACAGGAAGTCACGCAGGCTATTTGTTGCATGTTATACTAGTGTTACACCAGCAAAAATCCACCCATATAATTCTCTTCTATTCCCCTTATAGTCAGGAAACATCTAACTCTATCACCTTGCTCCATCAATTTTAGACTTTAACCCCACTACATTTCTCTAAAAATTGCAATATTCCAAAACAATGCATTGCAACTTTACAATATCATCCATTGAATTTCAGCAACATTAATGATAAAATTAGATTATTTTTCAGGGCAGCTTCACTGCTATTACTGGATGAAAACTCTGAACAGTCTTACCATTTCCAAAGCATTGTTCATCTCTGACTCTGCAAGTGCTAGGATCATCACAAAATCAGAGCCCCATAATCTGGTTCACTCTTATTACACAACCCTGAACAACTTGACTACATTAGGTTTTAAATGAATGTGGTACTATCCATTTCTTTTCATTTCAGAAAATTTAGTTTTAGATCTCAAGGGATGTGTTGATTTTGGGAAAGGTGGGAAATTTTATATTGGTTTTATGGTTTTGATAAATTTTATTATGATTTGTAAGCCATCCAGAATTATGGTACATATGTATTTATATATTTATGTATGCATTTATTTATTTATTTATTTATTTATTTATTTATTTACTTTACTTTACTTTATATATTTATTTACTTATTTATTTAATTTCTATAGCTTTCCAACTCAACTGAGTGATTCTGGGCAGCTTATAATAGTAAAATCATAAAACAATTTGAACAATTCAAAAACATTAAAACAGTGAAAACATCCATAAAATAAATAAATACAATGACAGCCATGATTATTAATCAACTAACACTAAGTAATGGGACCCTTAATGCCCTTAACAAAGTTTTTAAAGCCTTGCAAAAGACCAATAGGGTTGGGGCCATTCTAATCTTTGAGGGGAGAATATTTCATAAGGCAGGGGCTACAGAAGAGAAAGCCATCACTGATTGGCTGCATATTCTATCAACCAGTCAAAACTCTTTGGCTGACGGCATCTGTTGCATGCCCAATGTGTTGGATTGAGTACAATGGATAGCACCTCTTGGAAAAAAGACAATTCCTCAGGTAGCCAGGTCCCAAGCAATGCCAGCTTTAATGTAATATATTGGATATGATCTATCCAAAATTAAGTACTCTTCAATTATTCATGATTGGCTTTTAGTTGTTTAAATTTTAAATGAATAATTGAAATCAACAGGATATTTTGATTTGAATAAAAAAACACCATGTATTTAATTATCTAAGCTGATAATTTTCAGGCTTTTGAAGTAGGACTCAGTCATATCCTTAATATACAAGTTCCATTCATAACTTATAACTGTAATTGCTAGAAACATAACAATGACTTTATTATATAACCAAGAACAAAGTAATTAGTTAGTACCAGTGCTAAGCAAAGTTAAACATAGATCCTAATTTGTTTTTCTCTTAAATTTTCCAGTAAAGTACAATTTAAAATCATTTTATCCTTTAATTCTACAGGAATCTTTGCTGTCATTATAAATACTGGCTTTGTTTTTTAATGAGGTTTTCCCATGGAAATAATAAAAATATACCTGGTTTGTTTGTATAACTAGTCCAAAAATTTAAAATCCTCTTCAACTATGAAAAATGAATAACATAGTTGCAACAGCTTTCTCATCAGATGTGGTGGGGGTAAGAGAGAAAAAATAGCCTTTGAAGTGGAGTAAATATTCAGCCCTATTTTTTTTATGTTGCCTTTTTCCAGCATGAAGAAGGCTGAAACAATATGGACTTGAATCATTGGGGAAATTGCCATTTAATTCTACATGTAATGACCTCACTATCTGAGGATGGGCAGGTAGATTATATTCCTAAAACAAACTCACAACATGATGCTCAAGAAGAGGCAAACTTAATTTCCCCTCCAAACGTCCAGTCAACTTCCCTAGTTGGCTAATTCAGATGTAATGCCAGGAGGTACAGCAAAAATCATGGTAAAGCTTGGAAGAGGCATGACTGGAACAGCTTTGATTCGATCTAAAGATTTCTCAACACTCCACTGTGATCTTAACCAAGTGGGAACTGTGATCAGTGAAAAAGTTTAACACAAAATAACTACAGTTGTTTTCATCCTTTGTCTGACACTGAAAAAAGCCTTGGAGTTTTTCTGGAACAATCCATGACTGAAGCACTCTTATTTGCCATTAGCAAGTCCTTGTTAAACACAGTACAAATCTTCTATTTAGAACCTCTTGAAAAGGAAGGAAGGAAAGAAGGAAGGAAGGGATGGATAAGCTTCAAATTCAATAAATAGACCCTTTTAGGGAGCTGGTTCTTTCCTGCTGATTGTCCCCAAGTGTGATATTCAGGAGCATTCTATCTCGGAACACAGGCATCTTATCTTATTTTGCTATTATAACTAAAAGTTTTCTTTGAACTGTGAGAAACCTAGCTATAATATTATTACTGTAACCTACTTCTCCTCCCCCCTTCCCTATCTTCTTGCATTTCAATATAATCATGAACGAAATAATTTATAATGATATAATTAATCTCAGTACTACTGGCATTAATTTAACACCATAATCAAAGGATTAAAACAAGATTATCATTGTCTAATGAGCTTCTAAAACCTGGTCAATGTAACTGAGTAGCTGCAAATTATGAGCTTTGGTCCAATGATCTTTTGATATCATTACTTTAAAAGGATCCTTTCATTATTTATAGACAAGATGGATACATTTTATATCAATTAAAAATAATAAAACCTAATAAAAGTTATTATTAAACTATAATGGTAAGTTAATCAAGGCTTAAAATTTGGGTGCAAATTTTACACGTCTGCTATTCAATTTGTTTCTGAATAATCAGAATTAGTCTAGGGATGTCAAAGTCACAGCCCGCAGGTCAGATGACTTATATGCTGGCCAAACCCACCCCTGTGGGAAAAAATCACGATACACCATGTGATGACAATGTGACACCGCGAGTTTGACACCCCTGCTCTAGAAGATAAAAACTTAACATAGTTTTTAAGAAAGACACATTAATCAAAATTTAACAATATTGTTTTGTTATTTCATTTTGATCTTTGATTTTTTTTTAAAAAAAATATTATTTTAAATCCACAGTTAGCATTAGAACCACAGGCACTCAAGATATCTGAGTTTTCCAGAACTCTTCATTAGAAGGATACACAAAATCCCCAAATTAGGCCTGATATTGTGGTCATGAAGCTTACAGTTTAGGCTTAGTAAGTCTTGCAGGTATCCAATTGCATTTTGTATCATGGACCAAGAAAAGGCTGGCTCCCACTTCCACTTCTGAAAGAAAAAAAATGATGGCACATTCTCTTGCTTTGAGTAGAACACACAGGAAGAGAGCAAAGAGAAAGAGAAACACAACAGCTTTCATGTCAACAAATCCAAAATTTCCAGTTAAAGAGTTGTATGAGATTGTCATTCCAATGTTATTGAAAGCACTTTAAAACATAAGTATGTGCATTTCCATATGCATTAAAACTAGAATAGAGAAAGTGCTCTAAATTATTCCTCCAATCTTCGGTCATCATTTATCTGCAGTTGCATGAGCAACCTTGGATTCTCCATGTTGGAGAGGTGATAGTTAGTTCCTATTGTATTATAGCCTTGTGCAATCTTTTCGGATAAGAAAGTTGTGCAATTTTTAAAAGCAACAGGGAGTTGAGAAAGTTTATGACAATGTTTTTATCAACGGGTAAGAATAAAAGCTAATGTAGATATGTAGTGTTATTTGATTTATGAAGCCAAAATGCTAATTTAGATCACACCTCGATTACAGAAAGAGAAAAGTATTATTTTGGATTAGGTAGAGATGAAGAAAATCATAATCATAAAAAATAAAGATACTCTTCAGTCGGATTCATCTCTGGTATCTATATGGACAAGTCTATTTAGTTGTACTGGCAACAAGACAAAGTGGTTTATTTTTGCTTTAGGTTATTTTGCTCACTTTTTAATCTAGTCTACAACTCTGAGATTATTAGCTACTAAGTCTGTTTTATTGGGAGTCCCACCCCCGCTTAAGAACAGCAAAATTGATCGGCTTCTGGCAAGTTTTCAAGCAGTTTCCAACACCAATTTTTGATCTGAATAAATCTAGAGATACAACTGCAGGGAATGAAGTAAATTTAAACCTGGTGACAGTGATATTTTACAGTTACGTCAACAACTGAATCTGTATAAAATACGATCACAAAAATAACTATTCCTCTACTTTTTTGTATCTCAGTTTATATTATGAAGGTAGAAGCAACAAAGCTAAATAAACAGAACACCCCCCCTCAATCAAATAGGTTGATGAGGATAATCATGCCTACTCCAAATTAAATTGTGTTGTGTTTTATTTAGAAGATTTAAAAAAACCCCAGGGAAGATGAAATCATCCTTGGAAGAATATATATTTAAGAAGCAAAGAAAATTCTGTATTGTAAGAAGCAAAGAAAATTCTGTATTGTCGATCCTCTTCATTTAGAGATAGAATATGTGGAATATGTGGATTCAAGGAACTAAGACTGTAGATTATAATATTAGCTTTTTGTACATTCAATAAGACTGAATTAGCCACATTCAATTTGAAGGAAGGTTTATTTTTTTACTTGTGAGAAACACAGGAATCATATAGTATACAATAGTGTGCCACAAATAGTAATAAGAACACAACCTGTACCCAATTTGTCCAGTACAGAGGGAAGAGCAATTTCCACAGATTCCCCTTCTGCCTCCTTTATTCTCCAAAATCTGTTCCAGATGTCTTCTAGAAAATATTTAACTGGCACTCTAGAAATTGCAGAATTTCTAATCCTGAACATATGGATGGCTCCAAAATGGGAAAAGTCAGAACACTGTAGTCAATTTCCACTGAGGCATAGGTAGGTAACATTGCAAAATAAACTATTTCTTATGATCATAAGTAATAATGTTCTTTATGCACCTGGGTGATTATAAAAAATAAATGGAATTCCACTTCTAAGAATATTAAGATAATTCCTCTGATAATAAATTTTGGTTTCAGACAAAAGTCATAAATAAAGAAACAAATCAGCACATTTATGTTAGATGTATGTCATTCATCCACAGTTCACATTTTTCAAAATGGAATCTAGGGATTCCGCTCAGAGTTGCTTCGAACCGTGAGATTTAATAATAAATAATTTTTAAAAAATCTTATCTCAAACTCAATGGAAAATTAGTGATATATGAAAAATAGAACAATTAATTGCTACCATAAATAAAATGTGAAATGTGTATTCCCACTTGTTAAATACATCAGTAGAATTCTGCCAGTTGTTGTGAACATTTTTTTAGAAAAGAAGGCCTTTACTTTTTTCTTTCAAAGTGTGTTTTATGTTATTTTATTTTAAAATATGTTAAACAAATGCAACTTTTCATGACTTATTCCTCCTCTGCCATTCTTGTACTACGATATACAGTAGATTTATCTAAATTATATTTAGTTTTCTTTAAAAGAGAAATCTGCAGCTTATCTAACCTCTCCAGATCTGTGCATCCATTACTCACCCATTGGTTAGTAAACTAGGGTAGAATATATAAAATTGCATGGAAAAGGAGATACTGCATAAAACATAAAACATCTTTGGAGCCTTGTATTGAGCTGAGATGGGTGCAAAAGAACTAGAAAGAACTCTGTTTATATTTACAGGGGTTAAAACACCAGTTGTGTCGCATGGAATCAAGTAGGACATAGGGCAGATAATCAACCTTTTTAACATTCCATGACAGGATTGGGATCTCTTAACAAAGGCACCAGAATTGCAAAACAGTTTGACTTTGCTTCAGTGGTAATTAATGAGGTGCTAAGAGTGGCTAAGCAAAGCATCCCCCAGAGAGGATGCGTGACTCAGGATCCGAAGAAGCCCCCACCCCATCATTTCAAACAACGGTGTCATTTAAATAAACAGAAAAGACAAGCAATTGTAGCCTGGTGTGGGTGGGGAGGCTCTATTAGCATTAACAGTCCCCCACACAATTCCTAAACTTACTGGTATGTATCATAGCATTAGCAGTGTTTAGCACATTTAGATTTTGAGACACAGAACAATCCTTCCTATGGCGAATAAAGAAAGTGGAGTCTGCTTTAATCTTTAAATGAAGTCAACAATTTTAGAAATATGTAATATGTGGCAGGGGGAAAGAAACTCTCCAATAAACATTTCATAACATTTCATTTGTGGCCAACTTCTGAAAATCTTCCAATCCAGGAGCCAAGAATGCTTAGATCCATTATAATGAGTTGTAGCCATGTCTAGCCAACAGAATGAAGATCGCTGGGTCTGAGTTCCTGCTCCAGACTTCCCTCAGAAGCCCTCTGAGTCCTTTCCCAAATTTTCTCTTCAAGATTAGAGACTCACAATTAATATCTGAATATATTGTGGTATAGAGGTCTTAGGAGGAAAGTAGGTGGAGGGACATCCTTTGAGTAGGAGCTCCGTCTGCAAAGGATCTTTGTGCCCATCTCCAATGGGCACAAAGACAATTGGACTATGTTTTTTCTTTGAAGATGTCTCGCTTCTCATCCAAGAAGCTTCATCAATTCTGACAAGATGGGGGTGGGTGGGGTGGGGAATGGAAGGATCATATTTCTTTGCAGTCATCTGGTTATTGGCACTCTCTCTGAGAGTTCACTTGAGGGATTATCTGTGCCCTCAAAGTCACCTGAATCAGAATCTGAATGGGGATGGAATCTTCCTGGAACTGCTGAAAGCACTGCATTGCAGACAGGATATAGATTGTGTCTTATCCCTCTCCATCTCTTGAGAAAGGGTTGCTTGGTTTTTAACATAGATGGCTTCTTTACCCCTCTTTCAAACCAATGGGTTCTCTCTATCCAGAATGTGTTGTCTTCAAAAGAGTAACCTTTGTCTTTCAAATGCAGATGGACTGCTATATCTTGTCCTGATAGGTGTGTGTTTGTGATGTGATTGTTTTGTTTCACCAATGTGCAGATCTGCACATATCTCACTATATTGCATTGCATTCATCACATTGCTCAGTTTGTGCCTGAGTATTTTGTCCTTGGAGTGGACATGCTTGTTGTCTTGTTGTTGTCTTGTTGTTGTCTTCTTTGCAATGGAAGATCTACTGATAGGACTTTTTCTGGAGTTGACAAAGACCCAGTTGGAATAGCTACAGATTCTGAGGATTTCCTTGGCATGTTTTAGTATTTTTTTTCTTTTCTGCTCTGAGCTGAAGAAGCTTCTTGGATAAGAAGCAAAATGTCTTTAAAGAAAACCAGGAAGTCCAGTTGCCTCTTGAAAAAGCACCCTAGGGACCGTTTTTGGGAAAGTGCTGGTGAGACTTCAGTTTTTGGTCTCTCCAACAGCCAAATCAAAATAGCCATGGAGGGCAGTGTCTAGAGGGGAGGATTAGGCCCATGGCAGCTTCAAGTTGTCAGAGGGGGATGAGCCAACCCCAATTCTGACCACATAACCAAAAGCTTAATAAAGCATGCCAGAATGTATTCACATCAGTGACACGAGAATGCTTCTTTAAAACTGGTAAGTGGACACCTAAGGACAAATATAATCTGCTTCAGCCACATGGTGGTAACATGAAGACAATGCTATAGTATCTTTTTAAGTGTCCCTGGATCATGTGTATGCCATGGTTAGGGATAAATGAGGAAGGACCCACAGAGTGTGGAATTTGTTCTTGGAAAAATTAGCCTGTAATTTCAGTTCGCTCAGCTACTTCTTTCTCCATTGTTATAATTTTTTTTATTTCTCTGTTCGTTCCTCTGAACCCTCAGAACAGTTAGGGCATGGGACATTGTTAAAAACTTTACTCTTCAAGTAAAGTTGCAAAGCCTAACCAAGTAGGTAGCATTTTGATCAGTGCAATTTTACCTGTCAATTTCCTCTGTGGAGGAAGGCTGTGTTACCTACCCATAACGACATGAATTACTTGAAGTAAGTTTAGCAATATTTTTCTTTTACTCTGAACAAGAAATTGTTCAGAAACAGATGAAACAGATGAAGTTTGCTCTAGAAAAAAGATTTGTGTAAGGGATAAAGTACATTCCAGTTCAGTATACATAAGAATACACGCTCTTTTTTATGTCGGGCCAAAACCAGGAGTTTGGTCCTGATGTGCTTAAGGTTGACTCAGCCTTCCATTCTCCTGAGCTCAATAAAATGAGGACCCAGATTGTGCTAACATTGTAAACCACCCAAAGAGTGCTATTAAAGCATTTTGGGATGGTATATAAGGGCTATTGGTATTATTATTTTCTGAACATTTTTTCCAAAACTTACATTTTTAAAAAAAGGTTACATTGGAGTATAACATTGTTATATTTTACAGAAAATCAATTATTGGTATGCCAAAGCACAGATGGAAATATTAGTGTAATTTACTATTTGCTAAAGTATGACAGTGATAACATTCAGCTAAGGATTTCCTGATGTTTTTTTCCTCACCCAGTCTTTTAGGGTAGGTCCACACAATCATGTTGTTCCATCCAAGTACCATTTACCAAGGGCAGGAACAAACCAAGATCATCTTCTATAGTACTTAATCCACTTTCACTTTCGCTCCATCTCTGTTTTTCCACTCTGCATCGAAGTGGACTTTGTTGGTTTTTCTGACTCAAGCAGTGCTCTGCAGTTTTCTTCTAGATAAATTTTGCACTTTGATTGACTATTGTGCAGAGGCAAGAGCATCTGTTCACCTGGGTCATTGGTTGCTACTCTTTGTTTCTCTAATCAGTAGGCAAAAATTATTATCAAAGATATTGCAAGTATAATATTAGCCTGATGCATTAAAAAGTCACATTCAAAACCCAACAAATGACAGATATTTAGATATCAAGTTAGATAGATAGGAAGATAGATGTATAGATATAGACAGATAGACAGACATACAGACAGACAACAGACAGATATTTTTATAGGCAACCTACTGTTCTTTTCTACCGACTTGTTTAAAGCTATCTTGTTGGGAGTTCCGGTTCCGCCTTCCAACGGCGACGGACGAGTCTCAGGGCTTGTCCGCCGCTTTGCTCTTTTTTCTGCCCCCCCACGGGGGCGAGACACCCCTCCTTGGGGGTCTCCCGTAGGGCTGGCTTGCCTGGGTCGGTCCCTCCCTGCGGCAGCGGGGAAACGGCCCTTGTCTTCGGTCTAGGTGAAGAAGGACATGCTGCGGGGGGGTTCCCCTTCGCCAATGGAGGATGGCAACGTATGGTGAATATGGAGAGAGCTGGACGTTCGGGTCGGAAGGCTCTCCGGGACTTTGGTGGCGAGGTGAAGAGTAAGTGATTTTAAATATATTTTTGCTGTCAGCCTGGACTGAAAGAACTTGGAGGGGGGTGTTTGTTGTCAAAACCCCCCTCGGATTCAAAGCGGCGCTTGGAAATGGCTCCTCATTGCGAGGAAGCGGATATCCTAAACCTGGATTGTTCTGAAGCAAGGGAAAGTGATTTGCAGCTTGTCTTTTTAAAATGTATCTAAGTCCGGCTGGCTGGAAACAATCTTTCTTTTATTACTCTCTCCTGCCGGCTCTCAGTTTGGACGGTGGAAGATGGCTGCCCATTGTTCCTGAATGACTATTTCACTTATTGAAAGTTACCAACATCCCTTTGTGATACGGACTTCCTCTCTCTATTAATGTAGATCTTCTTGGACTAATTGATTCCTTCCCTGGAGCGCCTTCTTTGCTACAAATATTGATTGTGAAACGTGTTTTCTCTTTGGGTCTTGAACTTTTTTTTTTGCAATCCTGATTTGAACTTTCTCTTCTCTCCTGAATTGCTTCACCAGTCCCACCCAAAAAACGCCATCTTAGTGACACTGACTTTAACAGCTTACCATGGCACAAAAATCAGAACTGGCAGGTTTGGAACAAAGAATGACATCTATGGAGAATGTGTTACAAGCTTTGGTGCAAGAAATTAAGGCTTTGAGAGAAGATCGTACCAGCTTAAAACAGGATATTCAGGAAACATGGAAGCAAGTGCTGGAAAACACACAGAAGACTGAGGAGCTGCAAGGGGGGCTGGCTGGGGCAAAGGGAGAGCTTAAAAATGTTAATAGTGAGATTGGAGAATTAAATGGGCATATGTCTAGGATGGATTTTGAAAGGATGTTATATTTTTTAAGATTTCAGAACATTTCTGAAGAGCCTGGTGAATGTCTTCCTGAACTCATGAGCACAATTTTAGCAGATTATTTAAATAAACCCAAAGATGAGATCAGGGGGGACATTGACCTAGTCTACAGAATAAACTCTGCATATGCCAGGATAAATGAGGTACCCAGAGAGATACATATTAAATTTGTTAGGAGGTCAACCAGGGAGGGAATTTTGAAGGCGCAGAGAGGTGGTCCGTTAATTTACCAGCAAAAAGTAGTCGCTATCTTGAAGCAGATCCCTAAAAATATTAGAGAGATGAGAAGGAAATTTTCCTTCTTATCCAAAAAATTGTATGACCACGGGATTTGGTTCAAGTGGGCGATGCCTGAAGGAATGTTGGTGTTCTGGGAAGGAGGAAGAATAAGGATTAAAACAATTGCTGAGGCGCAAGGCTTTCTTAAAAAACATTCCTCTGTCCTGGGGGAAGATCCACGGGGGGCAGGGGGGGGCACGGCCCCGCCCGCTGGGGGCCTGGAGGGAGAGACAGAAGACACAATTGCCAAGAGACTTAGATCAAAAAAATAACTTTGTTTTGACTTTTGATTAATATTGTATAACATCTGTATCTGGATTTTTGCAAGCGGATGACAGCATAGAATTGAGAATTTAGAAGTATGTACTTGTTTTCACCTCGTAGTATTTATGAAAAATGTTTTTCTTTAACGATTTATTATGAAGCCCTGGAAGGGCCAATGACTCCAACGCGAAAGTTCTCAAAATTTCTTTTGTATCCCTTACCCTACCCGATTGAAAAATTGTAAAAACCAATAAAACTTTTTCAATATCAAAGCTATCTTGTTGATTTTTAGTTACCTGAAGTACAGTAGAAGCATTTCATCCCAGATTCCAAATATCCCAAACAAATGTCACTTAATAAACCCTTGCTTAATGACTATTCAAAGTTACAACATGCTTCAAAAAAGGTTAGGCAACTGGCTCACATTTACAACTGGTTACAGGATCCTAGGGTCATATGACTTGCAATTTGTGACATTTTTTGCTTTTTGCAGCAAGAAAAGAGCTTAAAAATGTCAATTGGATATGCTGGATTTGTTAAAGACCAAAACATTCACTTAACAACCATGGCGACCCACTTAACAACCATTATAAAAAGAGCTGTAAAGACAAAACACATGGTGACACACTAAATGACCACAGTGACTTTCACATTCCGGGCTCAGTTGTGGTCATAAGTTAAGGACTGTAGATGGAGATTGTATGGAATGTGGAATCAAACTTTTTTAATTCAAGTGACTGGACAATTGAAGTGGTGCACTGGTAATACCGGTATTACTACTACAATAAATTATTATTTTAAGCATCAGAATGAATAACTATCAAAAAGAAAAAGTAATTAAAAAAGATAAATTTCTGCCATATTTTGAACCAGTGGCACTCTACATGCAGGCAAACATTACAACCACTATAATACTAAAAAAAATTCCTGTAACAGAAGCTGTAGCAAATGTTATCAAACCAAAGAAGGGAAAATGCAAGAAAGGATTCTTTTAATGTGAAATCTGGATGTTTCATATGTATATGTGCATTTTGATATTTTAACTTTGTATATATATAAATTAAATGTGACTTTGTGTATGGGTGTGTATATACAACAGTAAAAGCCAGCCACAGAGAAGAAACCAATTGCCAATTGCTTTCCTGCCTTGCAAAGGAATTGTCCAGCAGTCAAGACTGAACACCTCCAAGTCACTGTCAAAGTGGCCCAATCTGGTCAGAATTGTTTTAAATTAGCTTAGAGCCAGCTGGCATCAGCACAGAGGAGAAGCAGCTTAAAGGTACAATAAACCACAACTGCATTTTGCAGCAACAGTAGTTACGCTTAGTCAGTAGTGGTAATAAAGATAAATCTGACCTGGAAGAAGCTACTTTAATAACTTTCATTAATTAAAAATTAAATAATATTTTTCATTTTGGACTCCTGGCGACTGCCTGGATGGGTTTTTGCAGTTTTCTTGGCAAGATTTTAAAAGTGGTTTGCTGCGGTCTCCTTCCCAGGCTGCGAGAGAATGACTGGCCCAAGGTCATCCAACTGGCTTTGTGCCTAAGTGGGGGGGGGGGGGGACGGACTAGAACTCCCGATCTCCCGGTTTCTAGCCTAATGCTTTAAGCAGTATAACAGACTGATTCCTTTATTAGCTTCTGGTTTACTGAAAGTACTTTAGTAATGCTACTGTGCACCCAAAGATTATGTTTCCTTATTTTAGTCATCTCAGTTCAAGAGTTAAGCTGTTTGTTAATTCATCTATATCTGCCTGCCTGCCTGCCTGCCTGCCTGCCTGCCTGCCTGCCTGCCTGCCTGCCTGCCTGCCTGCCTGCCTGCCTGCCTGCCTGCCTGCCTGCCTGCCTGCCTGCCTGCCTGCCTACCTACCTACCTACCTACCTACCTACCTACCTACCTACCTACCTACCTACCTACCTACCTATCTATCTATCTATCTATCTATCTATCTATCTATCTATCTATCTATCTATCTATCTATCTATCATGTAGAACAGGGGTCTCCAACCTTTGCAACTTTAAGTCTGAAGGACTTCAGCTCCCAGACTTCTCCAGCCAGCTTTGCTGGCTGGAGAATTCTGGGAGCTGAAGTCCTTCAGACTTAAAGTTGCAAAGGTTGGAGACCCCTGATGTAGAACATTCCCTAATAACCCATGAAAGTGTTTCAAAAGCAATTTTTTTTGGGGGGGGGGACCCTTTAAAATAAATTAAGTTTTGACTACATGCCAATGTGATGATTAGACCGGATTATTAGTTCAGGGTGTTATGACCAAGGTAACTAAGTGTGAGATAAGCAGTGTGATTAAGTTAGAAGAGTTAATTTTTCCGCAAAGCCATTGAAGTTGGAATACTTTACTATTCTTCCTATCTTTCCCCTCTGATGCCCCAGGACTAGGGGAGAAGGAAAATGAAGGAAATTCACTGAAAAGGGTGGTAACAAAAGGATTGGCTTTACTAAACATCTTCCTCCCCCTGCAGTTTTTGACAGCTGCATGTCCTGTATGTACAAGTTAAATACACTTTAGTCTGCTTCAGATACCTGGGTTTCATATCATTGGTTTTTATGGAATAATCATTGGATTGCTAATATCATTACTCTTCTCCGATCATTGGATTGCTAATATCATTACTCTTCTCCTCTTCTTCAGTTTGAGCCCCTTTAGATATCTCGCAACTACAGATTTAAACTACAGTTTGAAGAGTGCTATGTAGGGAGAAAGTGAACTAAGTGACTGTACAACAGCATTATGTGTGCCTAAAATAACAGATTGTATCCTTTACTCCTTATTGTACAAACATGGATGCTTAACAATACCATGAAGAAGATGACTTTACAGGTTTTAGTTTTTACGATACTTCTGTATTGTAATTATACATCAGCACGTGTGTTTGTGCATGTATGAGTGAAAACACATGCACATATACACACATCCCAAACTTGAAGTTTTTAAATAATGTTTAGGAAAGAAAAAAACAGGACATTCTTGTGGGATTGCTGCTGGAATGTTTCTGTAATGAAAATGAAACCTCTTTGATGAGCTTTTCCCTAAAAAATACTCTAGAGGGAGTCAAATCTAAGAAAGTTTATTTATGTTTCATGCATTTGAGCTCTTGCGTCTTTCTAAACACATTCTATGCGCTTCCTGTTTATCTATGTTATCCCTGCCTATTAATAAGTAGCTTTTGTTTGTACGTATTTGTACATGTTCAGATTGGACAAGTACTCATGGCACTCAAAAATACATTATTTAAAGTTGCATGTCTCTCTCAGAAGATTAAATAGTGTTTGATAAATAAAAAAAAGCAAGGATTGGCTTCAAGTTTAACTAAACAGAACTTTTGTCAGCTAAAAAGAATAAACCAAATAAATGGCGTGAGGCTATTATTTTCAAGTTAGGTCGCTTCCCTTGGGTACAGTATAATTTAAGGATATTATAAAAATAAATGTTTAGCTCTAGTAGGTGTTTGGAAACAGGTTTTAGGGTTATTTTAAATGCCTATGTGCACATACACACAGAAATATATTGCAATAATTATTCCTTTGCTACTCAAATGTATTGATACATATTGCAAGAGATTTATGGTCCTGATGTAAGCTACTCAGAGTCGCCTGAACTGCAGTCTAGGCAGCAAAATAATTTGATCAATAAACAAATAATAGATTATTTTTCCTGTCTTATATACAGTACATAATAGTTTTTAGATAAATGTGCTCTTAGAAAAATAAACTCCCGAGTTCAGCAATATATATGTATGACATTTTATGGATAAATTATAATTAGGCAGGGTTTTTAATGGGTCTTTTAGCACGGGTTTATATAATTTAATATGTTTTTAACGATGTATATTGTTTTATTGTGGTTTTAATAATGCCTGTGCGCCACCCTGGGTCCTAACAAGGAGAAGGGCGGGGTATAAATTTAATAAAATAAATGTATGTATGTATGTGTGTGTGTGTGTGTGTGTGTGTGTGTGTGTGTGTGTGTATATATATATATATATATATATATATATATATATATATATATATATATATATATATATATATATATATATATATATATATATATATATATATGAAGTGGATATTTTGTTACAGCTTCCTGTTAGGCCTATTATATATGTTAGATTTTTAAAAAAATGTCACACAGCAGTAATCTAATTTGGTTCTCTGTCTGGATGACTCTGGGTTGAGTCAAAGGGCAGAGAGGGATGACGTTGAGTCTCCTCCCTTAAAGCGACCTCTTCACAGGAGCTGTGATAATTAGTCTTCAGATATATATATATATATATGTATATATGAGAGGGAAACATCATGTCTCCTCCCTTAATTGGGACCCTTACAGGAAGTTGTGGAAACAATTATCTATACTAAATACTCCTGGATTAGCTGATGAAACAGGGTAGAACCGATTAGGCTGGAGTACTAGGCTTCTGCCTTGGATTCATTACAGCCCCGGTTCGAATCCCAGTGGGGTGTGGCCAACTGATGAGAGCTAACAAGCTCGAAATAGATCTATCTTGGTCTCTCAAATTTAAATTTATTGATCAGCTCATAAAAACTAACACACACACACACACACACACACACACACATATATATGTAATTGTTTCACAACAACCTGTTATTAGTACGCCCCAATTAAAGGGAGGAGACAATAGCCCCGGTTCGAATCCCAGTAAGGGGTATGGCCAGCTGATGAGAGCTAATAAGCTCGAAATAGATCTATCCTGGTCTCTTCTAATTTAATTTATTGATCAGCTCATAAAACTAACATATATATATGTGTGTGTGTGTGTGTGTGTGTGTGTGTGTGTATGCGAATATTTTACAGCTCCTGTTATTTTTAGGCCCATTTTTAAGGGAGGAGACAAACTTGTCATCCTTCTCTGCCCTTCGACTCAACCTAGAGATCATCCAGACAGAGACCTATTAAGATTGCTGCTGTCTTTTTAGACATGTGTTAGATTTTTAAGGGATGATTTAATAATTAATTAAGAGACCAGGATGGATCCATTTTGGGCTCCTTAGCCCTCTTCAGCTGGCCATCCCTGTAGGGAAGTATGGCCAGCTGAAGAGGGCTAAGGAGCCCGAAATGGATCCATAACTCTTAATTAATTATTAAATCATCCCTTAAAAATCTAACATTATATATATATATATATATAATATATAGGTAATTGTTTCTCAACAACCTGTTATTAGGCCCCAATTAAGGGAGGAGACATACTATATATATGTTAAGTTTTTAAGGGCTGATTAATAAATAAGAGACCAGGATGGATTCATTTCGGGCTTATTAGCCCTCTTCAGCTGGCCATACTACCTCCACTGGGGTTTGAACCGGCACTCTCCAACATATCAAGCAAGGCTCTCTATGCTTTGAGCTATCCGGCTTCCCCTGATTACATCAGCCTTTACAGGACTATTGAATGAGAGAATATTTTTACAACTCCTGTTCGACCCCTTTTTAAGGGAGGAGACAAACTGTCATCCTTCTCTGCCTTTCGGCCCAACCTAGAGACCATCTGGGCAGAGAGCTCATGAGATTACTGTTGAATTTTAGATATGTGTTAAGTTTTTAAGGGCTGATTAATAAATAAGAGACCAGGATGGATCCATTTCGGGCTTATTAGCCCTCTTCAGCTGGCCATACTACCTCCACTGGGGTTTGAACCGGCACTCTCCAACATATCAAGCAAGGCTCTCTATGCTTTGAGCTATCCGGCTTCCCCTGATTACATCAGCCTTTACAGGACTATTGAATGAGAGAATATTTTTACAACTCCTGTTCGACCCCTTTTTAAGGGAGGAGACAAACTGTCATCCTTCTCTGCCTTTCGGCCCAACCTAGAGACCATCTGGGCAGAGAGCTCATGAGATTACTGTTGAATTTTAGATATGTGTTAAGTTTTTAAGGGCTGATTAATAAATAAGAGACCAGGATGGATCCATTTCGGGCTTATTAGCCCTCTTCAGCTGGCCATACTACATACTACCAAATATATATATTTGTTTCACAACACCCTGTTAGAGCCCCATTAAGGGAGGAGACATACTGTTTCCTTTTCTGCCTTTCGGCTCATCACCAGAGACCATCTAGACAGAAAGCCATGAGTTCCGTTGTGTTAATTTTTTAATATGTGTATTAGTTTTATGAGCTGATCAATAAATAAATCAGAGAGACTAGGATAGATCTATTTCAAGCTTTTTAGCTCTCATCAGCTAGTCATACCCTGGTTCGAATCCCAGTAAGAGTATGACTAGCTGATGAGAGCTAAAAAGCCATGAATTCCGTTGTGCAATTTTTTTTTTATATGTGTGTTATGTTTTGGAGCTATCAATAAATAAATCAAAGAGACTAGTATAGATCTATTTCCAGCTTTTTAGCTCTCAATAGCTAGCCATACCCTTACTGGGATTCGAACCGGGGCTGAATCCCAGTAAGGGTATGGCTAGCTAATTAAAGCTAAAAAGCTCGAAATAGATCTATCCTAGTCTCCCTGATTTATTTATTGATCAGCTCATAAAACTAACACACATATTTAAAAAATCACACAACGGAACTCATGGCTTTCTGTCTAGATGGTCTCTGGTGATGAGCCAAAAGGCAGAAGAGGAAAGCAGTATGCTTCCTCCCTTAATTGGGGCCCTAACAGGGTGTTGTAGAACATACATACATACATACATACATACATACATACATACATACATACATACATACATGTGTGTGTGTTAGTTTTATGAGCTGATCAATAAATTACACAACAGAACTCTTGGCTTGCTGTCTAGATGGTCTCTGGTGATGAGTCGAAAGGCAGGAAAGGAAACAATATGTCTCCTCCCTTAATTGGGGCCCCTTAACAGGATGTTGTGGAAACAATTACATATTGTGTGTGTGTGTGTGTGTGTGCGCGCGCGCGCGCAATGCTGAGATTTTCTTCTATATTGACCATTCTGAGCCAATATAGTGGAGAAAATGTTTCAATTTTCAAGGAGAGAAAAATGTTCATGGATGAAGGGAAAATCCTAAAAGTGTCAGGGATTTCAAACTCCTGGTCCCTGGGCTAGATGCATCAGGTGCTGGCCATGCCCACGCCCAGTTTAGGAAAAGGGAAAAAAGTTCTCATACATCACATGATGCCGCTGTGATGACATGAGTTTGACACCCCTGGTGTAGATGAATTGCCTAGTTTTCATTCAAGTTCAATTTCTGTTTCTTCTCATATTTCAATATATTTCAAGGGAAAACATCAACAGTCCGGAAGCTAAAGAGTGATGGTGAAGCAATAGAACAAGAAGAAAAATACAGCATCAGCATTCTACACCTTGCAAAATGAAATAAGCACAAAAAGATAACCAAATAAAATGTTAAATAAGTTTTGAGGCAGCCTGGCAACGAATTAAAATGAAATAGTTCATCTGAAAACTACAGTGGAATGTGTTTCCAGCAGTCGTCATAATGGCAGCCTGTTTGGATGACATTGAAAGTGAGCAGATTCACAGAGAATCAGGCTACCCATGGCTAATACAATTCATGCATGTTACCCAATTGATGCATATTACCTCCTGGATCACAGGTTTCTCTCTCTCTCTCTCTCTCTCTCTCTCTCTCTCTCTCTCTCTCTCTCTCTCTCTCTCTCTCCTGCCTTTACTGTTTTTATAAATAACTCAAGGCGGAGAACATACCTAGTACTTCTTCCTTCTCCTAGTTTACCCACCACCCTGGAGTTTGGGGTGAGAGAGTGACCTAGCCAGCCTTCATACCTAAGGCAGGACTGTAACTCGCAGTTCCCTGATGCTTATACCACTTGACCAATGCTTTAGCACACCACTTAACGACTGACCATGTTTTCCAGGAATGCTGGAAATATCCTTAGTTCTAGGTTGCTACTTTCCTTTATTAGTTTCCATTCATTGTTTCTTGTCTTGCCTTCTGGTGCTTTGGAAAATAGATTAAGCCCCTCTTCTTTGTGACAATTCTTCAAATATTGAAACACTGCTATCATGTCACCCGTTCTTTTCTCTAGACTAGCTATAACCCAATTTCTGTTACCATTCTTCATATGTTTTCGTCTCCAGGCCCCTAATCATCTTTGTTGCTCTTCTCTGCGTTCTTTCCAAAGTCTCAATATCTTTTTATAATGTAGTGACCAAAACTGGATGGAATATTCAAGATATGGCCTTAGTAAGGTTTTATAAAGCTATACTAATACTTCACATGATCTTGATTCTATCCCTCTTTGTATTATGTGATCTTGATTCTATCCCTCTGTTTGCATTAGTGGTTTGTTTGGTTTTTTTTGGCTGCAACAGTATGTTGTTGGCTCATATTTAAGTGATTGTCCACAATAATCCACTAATGATTGAGAACTAACCAAGAGGTGACTTTATTAATAAGGGGGAAGCTTAATTATTGGGAACTGGCATATATAGAGATAGAAATAGAGATAGCACTTAGACCAGGGATGTCCAAACTTGGGAACTTTAAGACTTGTGGACTTCAACTCCCAGAATTCCCCAACCAGCATAGCTGGCTGGGGAATTCTGGGAGTTGAAGTCCACAAGTCTTAAAGTTCCCAAGTTTGGACATCCCTGACTTAGACTTATATACCTCTTCACAGTGCTTTACAGCCCTCTCTAAGCAGTTTACAGAGTCAGCATATTGCTTCCAACAATCTGGGTTTTACTGACGGATTTTACTGACGGATGGAACTGATGATTTGATTTTGATTTTATTTGATTTTTATACCGCGTCTATCTCCCCAAAGGGACTCAGGGCGGTGCACAGGAAGTTAAAAAGTAAAAGTACAACATATAAATAAATACGAACATATAAATAAATACGACTACAAACAGTAAAATCTAATTAAATTTGAGGTGGCCTGCGCTAAAAATATCCTAGGAAAATTACCAACAAATTTAAATCTATTTAAAAAAATTTAAAACTCAGTCTCTAGGGGTGGTCTCGGGAACTAGGCTAGGCCGGCTAGATGAAAGAAATAGGTCTTCAGACGTTGGCGGAAGAGGCGGAGGTCCGTAGTGGTCCGGAGTTCGGGGGGTAGGTTGTTCCAGAGGGCTGGGCCCGCCACAGAAAAGGCACTTCCCCTGGGGGTCGCCAACCGGCATTGCCCAGCAGATGGCACCCAGAGAAGGCCCTCCCTATGGGAGCGAATCGGTCGAAGGGATGTATGGGTAGGAGACGGTCTTGCAAATAACTCGGCCCCGTGCCATGGAGTGTTTTAAAGATGGTTATCAGCACCTTGGCTGATGGTTGGCTGATGGTTGACTTAGCCTAATGGAAGGCTGAGTCAACCTTGAGACATGAATTGCCAAACTGCTGGCACCTGGCAGTCAACAGAGGTAGCCTGCAGTACTGCATTCTAACCATTGCACCACCACAGATAGAGATAGAGATATATAATAAATTGGTAAATATTATACAGTTCACTGAGGAAGCATATATCAATATGGCCAGGTGAGCAGTCAATACAGAAAACTAAGTTAGAGATTGATTGATTGATTGATTGATTGATTGATGTGCCACCAGGGTGGTCTTGACTCCCATTGACCATATGAATATATTTTTCCAGGAAAATATGTTTCCTAACCTCAACCTTCTATGTGCATCTCTTGTGCATCTCAATGCATCTCTTGCCACTGTAATTGAGCATATTCACCTTATTGTAGATCAATAAAATCTTTCCACCTTTCAAGTATTAGAGAGAGAGAGAGGGAGGGAGGGAGGGAGGGAGAGAGAGAGATTCTCTCTCGCTAATTCTCCACATAGTACTGTATATCCAAAGTATGATTACTTGAATCTGGCTATTAATGTCTTGCATGAGTACTCTAAACTGATTTTTAGAAAGATCCATTTTTTTCCTTGATTATCCACAGCATTTTCGGGAGTCTTTTCCAACACCAAAGTTTATAAGCATCTATTCTAATGCTTATAACAAGGCTTGCTTTCTCCCTATAATTTGTACTTTACAAAACAGTCAGAGAAAATCAATAGAAGTGCACTGTAATGACTTTTATCTTCACAAGGAAATGGGATCACTGTATATTAAAAGCATTGTTACTCACATTGTTCATGCACACATACACATATGACTAATTTCTTTTGTCTAAATTCAAGAATTAATTGTACTTGCATTTCAAATATTACGTACTTCATTGCCCAAAATTGTGGCCACAAATCACGATATTTAAAGTCTTCAATAAAGAAACAGAGTAGTTTCTTTAGTTTTTTGGGGGGGGGCAGGTTCAGATAGTTTAAACAAGTATATGAATATGAATTGGTCCCTCCCTCACACTGAGGGTGAAAAAATGGAGATCCGTGGTTATGAACTGTAGTTGTAAGAGTTTTGTGAAGCAATGTTTTTTATGTAAGATAAGCAAGTTACTTTGTCAGCACATAATAATAATAGCCGATAAACCAATCAATCTTGATTTACTAGGTTGAATAAAGAATATTTTTAGAAAAACCCTTGGGACTGAGCCATGAGCCTCACTGGCTGCTTCTCCTCTTTTAACATGTCTGTACGTTATTACTTTTTCCCCATTGAAGCAAATGTTAAGAAAGCATCTGTCAGAAATAAGTATTGTCAGTGCATCATATTTTCCCTCAGAAAAGAAAGCATAAGGCCCATGAGACATGAGGTTGGTAATTTAGTACTATTGCATTACATTGAAAGTTAAGTACATACTTAACATTCCCGTTGAT
The DNA here is from genome assembly GCA_039707465.1 of Rhabdophis nuchalis. Classification (NCBI taxonomy): domain Eukaryota; kingdom Metazoa; phylum Chordata; class Lepidosauria; order Squamata; family Natricidae; genus Rhabdophis; species Rhabdophis nuchalis. The sequence goes on along the minus strand of CM077643.1, from coordinate 300,567,891 downwards.
ATAAACAGATCAGAAAGTGTTCAGCTTTGTCCAGATTACTTTATAGAGCATTTTGCCAAATTAATATTGCTATTGTTAACGTAAAGGGATTTCTAATGGCAGGTAAGATATAATCTAACTCAGGCAGAGGTACTTCAAGAATTAAATTAGAGAATACTATGTGCTATAACACAAGCACTACAAACTTAATTCAATTTAATTTATGTGCTTGGATTGGCAGTCAACTTTGTGCCCTCTTGGCCCATTCCAAAAGGATAACTTTTTTTCTAAGGTCTGCAGTTTCTGGATGTCCCTGTTTTTTGATCAGATTTATGTATGCTGTGTGACCTTAGACGAGGGATGTCAAACTCAATTTAATTGAGGGCCGCATCAGGGCTGTGGTTGACCTTGGGGGGGCTGGGCAGGCATGGCCAATTGGGTGGGCATGGCCAGCTTGATGCCACTCACTGGGTGTGGCTGACTGGATAGGCATGGTTAACGGTGGGTGTGGCCAGCTTGACATCACTCCCCAAACTGCTGGAATATTTCCTCTTCACATTGAATAGACCATGTTGAAGCCCTCTTCAACACGGTCTGATGTTTCCTCTTTGCATTGGGTAGACCAGGTCAAAGCCACACCCCTTACATTTTCCAGGTTGGCCCTGCAGGCCTGATCCAACCACATCATGGGCCAGATATGACCCACGGGCCTTGTCATTTATTTTCATTTTATTAAATTTATATACTGCGCCACTCTCCCCGAAGGGACTCGGGGCGGTGCACAGGAAATTAAAATAGGAGAATATAAAACGTAGCAAACAATAAATAGCAAAAAACAATTAAATACCAATAACCCTGTGCTAAAAATCCTAAAAACTCTACCCCTTAAAATCCAATTTAAAATAATTTAGCATTCAGTCTACAAGCTTGACATCCTTGCCTTAGAGACTGATTATATATTCAACCTATACTTACAATATGACTCAATAATGGGCTGATAGCATATAGATTTTGTAAAATCTGCCCAAAGTGGTATGTTTTTAAAATAGTACCAATTCTACAAGTGATTTACAATCATTCATTGAAGTTTTAAAGGCTCTGAAAAAAGTTGCCTATGATTATCGTCACATGTGCGGCCATCGCAATACCCCTGTGGTCACATGATTAAAATTGGGAACTTTGCAATCGGCAATGGTTGCAGCATTTCTAGGTCATCACCATTTGCCACCTTCCCAGGGTGCTTCCAATAAGCAAGTTTAAAAGGGAAATCCAGATTCACTCAATGACTGTATAATTTGCTTAACAGCTGCAACAAAAAAGGACACACAATAAAGCACAATTCGTTTAATGACTACATCTCTTAAGCAACAGAGGTTCCAGCCTCAGTTGTGGTCGTAAATCAAAGACTACTATAAATTGTGGTGAAAAAAGGATTATATAAACATTAAGTAAAATATACCTTCTTTTTAAATATAACCTTTTATAACGTAAAGGTACTAGAAATCTCCATACATTGAACATACATATTATGATGCTTATGAATACATTTCTGTCTCTTTCCATTCACTTTTACAAAGAGCCCATTATCAATAAGGCATTTTTTTTGGTATTACTAGCATATTCTTCATCTTTGCTCCCTTGTCACATTGCACAAATGAAGCCTTTGTGAAATCATTCCCATATCAATGTTTATTTTTAAATTATTATTATTATTTTTTTGCAAAAAAAGTTTTATTAGTTTTTACAATTTTTTAAACAGGGAAAAGGTATATAGGGTATAAAAGAAAATTTTTTAGAGGCATCCATATCGGAGGTGCAGGCCGCCTCCAAGGCTTCATACAAAAATTAATTATTTTCCATTTAAGGTGGCAGGAGTTACATATGTGTCATTTCATAAAGTTCATGCATTCAATACATTGTTTCTACAAAGCATCCGAAGGAAGGAGTTACAGTATATTAAAGGAAATCATTTTTGTAATCTAAGTCTTTTAGATATTGTATCCTCATCCTCCCTCCCACCAGTGGGCGGTGCCATGACCCCTCCCGTCCCCCCATTTTCTTCCTCCAGGATTGAGGCATTTTTTTTAAAAAAAGGCTTGCGCCTCTTCAATTGTTTTAATTTTTACTCTCCCCCCCTCCCAGAGCACCAACATTCCTTCAGACATCAACCATCTGAAGCAGATCCCATTTTTATATAATAATTTTTTTTCAAATAAGAAGGAATAATTCCTTCCTATGTCTGATATTTTTTTGGGGACCTGCTTCAGAATGGCAATTTCTTTTAGCTCATATATCAATAGACTATTATGCTGTGCTCTCGGGATCTCATCCCTTGTCAGCCCTCTTACAGGTTTAATATATCTCTCTCTGGATACATCATTTGTTCTGGCATATGCTAAGTTATAAGGCATTCTTTCAAAATTGATTCTAAACATACAACCATCAAAATCTATTAATTCTTTTTGTGACTCCTTTATCTTGTCCCCCATCACCCTCCACCTCTTCCATTTTTTGTTTATTTCCCATTAGTGTCTTTTGCGTCTCCAAAAGCTCAAGTTTTGATCTCAACCTGTCCTTCTGAATCTCTGTTATTTCTTCCATTATGCTTTGGAGAATTTCTTCTATTGATTGTAGCATTTCCATAATTTCCCCCCCCCCCCCTGTTATGGAGGCTTCTTTTTAAAACAGTAATGAGGGTTTTAAATTCTTGACACTAATATGGCGTCCGCAGGGCGAGGAGCTCGTGAGGTCAAAGAAAAGGAAAAGTCAATGTCCAAAGTTAAAAACAGTCCGCTTAAATTCCAGAGAGAAAAGGTTTTTTGTAATCAATTCTCATATAAAAGAAGGCACACGTTGGGAGAAAGCCCAAAAGTCACTTGCGTTAATTTTTCAATAAATTTTCCAAGCTTATAACAATGAAGGAATGTCTGCATATTGAAAAGAGAAAGTTCTCACCGGGAACAAAGAAGCGCCATGTTTCCCCGCCCTTCGGTGGTCAGGCAGAACTAGTGAAAGTCATTTCTGTTGCAACAAAACTCAGATACAAAGTAACAACGACTAATCCATATTTAGTAGACTTCCAGTTTCAGTTATTGAAAATCAGATGTTACTTTCTATCTCTCCCTGAGCCCGGGGAGCATCTTAAAATACCGCTTGATCTCCGAGGGGGGGGGTTCCCCAACCCCCCCTCCATTCTTCTTTCCTTAAAAAAGCTGAAGGCATCAAAATCTCAAAATCAACTCACAGACCGCACAGCAAACCACAGAGCCTTGGTGCTTCCCGCAGCCCCGGATTTCAGCCCGCTTCTTCATTTTCTATTGTTCTGGCACTCCTTTGGTGAAGGGGACTCTTCCCCCCGCATTTCATTCCCCAGTTCCTGGGATGAGGCGGGTGCAACCCCCCCGACCGCTGTCTGGGTGGGGGTCTCCCGCAAGCCGTCCGTACGGTTAGGGGGCTCTTTCGCAGAGCCCCCGAGCTCCCGAAGGTGCCGCTGGAGAAACAAGCGGCGGACGAGTCAAAGACCCGACCGTCGCCTCCGGGAGCCGGAAGCGATCTCTCTATTTTTAAATTATTGATACTGTGCTTACCAGCAGGAGTCAGGAACATTCCTGGCTTAGACAGAAGAGGATTTCTCAGCATTTTTTTCCCCAATGAAGAAATGCTTTACTAGCTTTGTGAATGTGGGTCCAAATCTGCAAAACTGACAAAACTAATCTCCAGGAATGGTTCTTTCTGAAGACTGGAATTCACCATGAACTGGACATGGAATCAGGTTCTAGGTGTTTGCTTCTGAATAGGGCATTCATGCAAGGCACCATGACCAAACTGATGCATTAAAAGATCTTCCCACATTATCAGAAGAGACCAGAAGGATCCAGCTGCTATCAAATTTATTGCTTGATCTGTGAGTTGCAGCTGTATGTTTGTTTGGGGGGGAGGGGAAGCTGGGAAATTCCTTGTTAACTTTTAATTTTTATTTAAGTGGGAAGCTTGAAAATACATTAATACGTTTGCAATATATTACCCTCATTTTTCTATTTTAATGTTTCATTTCCCCCTCTGGTTCTTCTATTTTTGTTAATCATATTAATGACCGTGGCTGTACTGTATGCAGAATGTTCTGGAAACTGGGAAACTCTGATTTTTCTCTTTCCCCTTTTTTTCAATCTGTTCTGCATCATTATCTTGCCGTTATCTAATCTTGATCAGTAAACCTTGCCTCTCTTTTTCCTCTGTATGAAATCATGGGTTCGGTGTTAAATTTTCCCTAGTTTGCCCTTTTAGTGCAATGACTTATTGTTGGAAGCTAGAAGAGTAGGATCTGGATGCAAAAGAAGTACTATTACATTGTTCTGTTATGGATTTGAGCAATTTTTTCTGAACATTCAGCTCTTTGCATTTATTTTATTTATTGCAGTCCCTGAGATTGACTTTATTGTTGGCTTCGCTGAATGAGCCCTGACTATCTCTATCCTTGGCTCAAGCTTAATGTGAAAAGTGATGAAGCTATACATGGTTCTACCTGCATTTAACTGTTCTGTATCCACCCATTTTTCCAGGAAACCTGAAAATTGCTAAAAGCCTGCACTGTTTGAAGATCCCTTCCCCACTGTCCCCCATCCATAATTTCTGTATAAATAGAATCCTGCCAGGGCTAGCATAAAACATTGCTGTTCAAACATTTCACTTCATAAAACAGAATCTTGCATAACAAGGCAAAACAGGTGTTGTCAGAATTTGTTTTGGTTTTGTGCCTTCCAGTCAATGTTGATTCCTGGCTGTTGCCTAGACCAATTCCTGCAGTTACCTTGGCAAGATTTTGGAAGAGCTTTGCCATTGCCTGTTTCGTCCAAAGGCCTAGAGAGAGTGACTGTCCCAGAGTCATCTACGTAGATTTGTGCCTAAGGCAGGATTAGCACTCATGTTCTCCCAGTTTCTAACATGGCATCTTAACCATGAAATACACTCTCTGGTTTTCAGACTATTTTCTAGAATATTTTCCTCCACAGACTGTCTGTGTGTGTGTGTGTTTTAATACTGAAGGTTCAAGGATGAATTTAGAACCTTATAACCATCTAAGTTGAGTGGGATCTTAGTATTTCTATACATGTTAATGTGTTTGCATTGTCATAAATAAAGCAATAACCAATCATTCTAACATGCTCCTTTCATATGGTTGTAATCACAGATAGAGCAATGCCGCTTGCAAAGGGCTTCTAAACTCAGTTTATTCGAAAGATAGCACTGTAGGGTAAAAATGGACAAAAGACAAATACAGAACAACATTTTGCATCTCCACTCTTTATCAGTTTTAATACTACTACTGGTAATTACATAATAATAACAAAATAACAATAACAAATAATCTAGCCATCTATTGTTGTATAATAAGACCCCGGGCCAAAATTCAAAGATTCTTCCAACTTTGAAAAACTATGTGGGTCATCTTGTATTCCGAGATATTATTTCCTATTGCCTTTGAAGAACCCCACCCATTCTTTATGCTATGGAGAGCAAGAGACTTGTCAGACCACACTTTCTGATTTATGGATTTTTCCCATATCCTGTGGAAAATTATTACTATTTCTTCTGAGCCCTATGTCAACAACGTGCCTCATTTGCTAGTCAGAAAGAACTTTATTTACAATCCTACAAATATTAGCTGAAAGAATGGTTGGCAATTTTTGTTGTTTAAACAAAGCACACTCTCAATGGACATTTTTATTCATATATTACTGTGGCCAGTATATGTTTAGGATGGTAAGCAAAGCAAACAGCTTTCCTGTGGCTTTACATCACCATTCAGGTGTGCCCAGTTAAGTACTTCTCCATGAACAGATGTATATACCCAGCTATATATCTTCTGAACTTTTTGTGGCAAAGAATTAAAGGTAGTCATGGGAGGGGATTACAAGTACTGTACAGATGACTACCAGATGTTCCTTCCAAATTCTTAGAAACCAGCAACTTCACAGATGCTGGCTGCCTTGAAAGGGTGGCTTCCCATTACTGCGATAACTGCCAGCTTTGGATGCTTTTATTTAACTGGCTATTCCTAAATAACTGTGTTACGTCAATAAGGATTTCTTTTGATCTTGTCTAGAAAGCCTAGTTTGGAGATTGAGTCTTAGTCTATCTTAGAAACGACTGTGCCATCCACTGAGGTTCAGGTGTGTGGCTAGGCAGTGTCTCTTAATCTTATATTGTTCCTAAGGTTTTGGCTGATGGCATTAAGCATCTGTAATCCTTTTTGACTTCTTCTAATTCACTAGATGTCTAAGCTAGACATGCTGTCTAGACGAAAGAAATATATTCTAGGTCAAGTTATCTTTGAAGAGCACAAAGAAACATGAAACAGAGCAATGCGTGGCAGCAGAGTGTCTTTGTGGTCACATTATTATAATTTTAAAGGTTTTGCACTCACAAAAATTCACCAATTGATTTTGGGGCTTGGTTCAAGATGTTGGAGTTACCTTTACATGTTCTAAATTGTTTAGTTCCCAATATCTGAGGAATCATTTTCAAACCAGCCCAATTATTAAAGTTTGTAGGAGACTCCACTTTAAAAGGAAAAGGGTCTTATTGTGGCTTGATGTAGAACGTATAACAAATGACATGGCACTCCTACAGTAGCTCATTATAAATATACACACAACTCCTGGTTTTCAGTTTTAGTTCTAAAATACTGTTTTACAACCCAAACAATCTTAAGCCTTATAACTAGACCTACCATAGCCAGATTTCAAATATCCAGCCACTGCTGGTCAGCTACTTTTCATCTAATTCATACATACTTTTCATATGATCATGTTTATTTCAGTCAGTGATCAGATAGATTGACTGAAGTATCCAGGCCAGAGATTGAACTACAGACAGATGTCTTTGAAAGAGCTGGAACCATTTCATATTTCCTCCAGTCACATTTTCATTTTTATTCTGGGCAAATAAAACGGAAAAAAACTATGTATGGATTGACTGTCAGTCAGTCAGACAATCAGACAGACAATCAGTCAGATTATTCCTGATTAAGCTTTCTGATTAGTACATTTGGATGCATTTCATATTTTCCTAGGTTTGTGAAAGCTGTATGTTTTCTCTCCCTAGAAAATGCAATTTGTGTGATACAATCCTTTAATAATTTTTTCTGTCCAATATTCCTTCTGTTTGTTCCATGTCTAACTACGCCATTTTGTGCTTCCAAGATGAAAGCTAGACTATAAATAGAGAAATTAAATAAATTTTTCTCCAGGAAAAAAAACACCTTATACTCATAGATCCATTGTATGAGTCAGATTTAATCATTTCATTAGCCTAAAATCAATATTTTATGTATATTTAGTTGTATAAATATTTTCATCTAATAGATGCAGAATGAAAGTTTGAGCCTGGGACAGAGATAAAATAAGAATAAGAAGTGACAGCAGTAAACAATCTTTAAAAAAAACACAAAACCAAATCAAACACAGGTTGCTGTGGCCTAGAGGTGGAGCTGTAGCCTCCCAATCAGGAGGTTGTGAGTTCAATCCTAGGTAGAGGCAGATGTAGGGTCTCCTGTTTGGGCAGGGGATTGGACTAGATGACCTGCAGGGTCCCTTCCAACTGTGTTAATCTATTAAATCAAACTAAAACAATAACAGTTGTAACCAAAAATGGAACAAGCACCATTGGATGGTATTGTTCACACACAAGCTCCACTCATTCTTTAGGAAAATGTCTTTTGGAAATGAGTTTAAAATTTTTAGTCTGGTAAATACACCATCAGTTTCATTCTTTTCCTCCTCCTGATGTATTGCTACAATTAACTTCACACCAAGTCTCCAACTCAGTGTGTCATATTCTTTTATCAAAAGCTAAAAGACTGCTTTAACTGAGTCCATTCTCTGGGGCCAGACCAAGATGGCAGCATTAAAGTGCTACCTTCCAGTCCACGAACTGACAGAAAAGAAAATTTCACTGCCCTTACATCTCTTCTGCTTCAATAATGAGGCTAGTGAGCAGTGCTGCCCTTACAGGTTTAATGATGGGTATGTTAAGGAAAATGGTGGATTTTCCAAGCTTTGTTTTCTCAACCCCTCAAATATCATATACCAATGTGTGCATGCAAAAGTGGAAGGATTCGTTATTTGCCTTCTTTAACTTTTGGTGGATAGAAAGAGTAAGTACAGACAAATGCTTAAAATCTTTGGTCCAGCTACCTGTTAAGTTGCCCAACAGGTGGCAGACATGGAGTGCTCTGAAAGAATGCTAAAGTCATATCATATCCCCAGGTAACAAGTAACTAACAGGTCATAAGTATGGAGGAATGGAATAGACTGGAGCACGAAAAAGCAATCAATAATGAACAACCACCAACCAATGCTTCAAGAGAGCAATGGCCAACAGAAGATAGTAGTAAACTATGGAGTAGAAAAATGCCTATAATACACTACACTTTACTTTATTGAGGTCATGGACCAGAGATCTAGACAAACACATCACACAGAGATATACAACCGAGCCCCACTGAAAAGTGGGAGGCAATAGGCAAAATCAATGATAAAGACCATTCTGTCGGCCATACCATCTATCCGTTGTGAAAATTTAAAGCTATGCTTAGAGGTCAAAGCATAGCTATGGTCAGTTAAAATTGTGGATAAATAGTAGATACCATACGAGAGTTTACATGAAATCTGCATATCGGCATCTTATACAACCACCAAGTAGTACCCTGCAAAGTCAGTATGACTGGCCTCAGCCAGTGGGACCAACTCGACCCTTCCCATAGTTCTTACATGACAGGACTGCAGCAAAAACTTTTGCAACCTTTAGTGTGATCTTAGTGTCGGTGTCCTGGAATAAAAGATAAAGACTAATATTTCTAGTTAGTCCAGGGAATCTTTGGCAGATGGGGGAAATAAGTTGTAATCTTTCCTCCCAGTAGTAAGGGCATGTAAATACAATGTGAACTAATGATTCGGGACATCGGCTATCACATGAACAGTGGGTGGGCTTTACACCCCCCGAAAGTCTGCTATCTAGGGCATTCTAGATCGCATCCTGCTCCATACATCCCTGCAGCCAATTCGCTCCCACAGAGAGGGACTTCTCCGGGTGCCGTCCACTAGGCTATGCCAGCGGGCGACGCCCAGGGGAAGGGCCTTCTCTGTGGCAGAGATTTAATTTTTTAAAGAAAAATTAAATTTTGTGAACACCAATATCATTTACTATACCTCTTTGTGTTTCTATCCTCGGAAAGCATCCTTGCTTCTACCTTATCCATAATCACTACACACATTCCCTTTTCTTCATTAAATTCCCTCTTTTGAAAAATCTCATCAACTGCATCCAATCATGACTTTCTATGTTTTTCCTTTCTTCTACTCATTTATTCATCATATATTTGTTGTGATCTGGTCCTTTTTCACTTTCCTTATAAGATTAAACCGTTTTAAAATAGTTATTTTGTATTGGTCACTTACTTTGAATTCAGTTCACTTACCGCCTAATCATTCTTGATGCTATCTTTTCTTCTTTCATCACCTATGCTTCTTACATGCTTGTACATTCATGTTAATATCAGCAAGTATATATTAATTGCACATGCATATATCTGAAAATTAAAGTTAGGAACTTGCATGTGTGTATTGTCCATGGTGGATAGAAGAACAAATCTAATTAATGCATTGTTTCATAAAACATAATGTCATTCTTCATAAAGAATTATCATGGTGAATGGATCTAAGGAGCTCAGCACTGAAAGCTTCCACTCAGTGGTAGGTTTCAAAAATTTTTAGAACCTCCTCTGTAGGTGTGGCCTGCTTTGTGGGAGTGGCTTGCTGGTCATGTGACCAGGTAGGAGTGGCTTGGCAGTCATGTGATTGGGTGGGCATAGCCAACTTGTGAAATATGGTGAAACACACTTAACAACGCTCTTGCTTAACAACCAAAATGTTGGCTCAGGAACTCTGGCATTTGAAGTCTTAAAACTGTCAAGTTACTTGTACCCCTAACCCTTTAGAAAAAAAAAACCCAGGAGTGTTCAAACTTGACAGCTGTAAGACTTGTGGACTTCAACTCCCAGAATTCCTCCTCTCGCTCTTCATCTTCATGATGTGCGGATGGATGGTGGGAGGGAGCTGGAACCGGTTCTAAACGGCACTGTAAATTTGTGGAACCTATTCTATAGAACTGGCAGGAACCCACCTCTGCTTCCACTCCTTCAACCTGTATCCCCTCCAAACAGTGTAAGTAAATTGAGTAGGGTTCCATAAATCAGTGATTTATGTAAGAATGAGATTTCAAGAACTCAGCCCATGTGGACACCATTGATCCTAAGTGTTCTTTACTTTCTGTCTTGCCAGGTCTGAACTTCCTTTGCTCCACAGTATCCTGTATTTGTTGCCTCTTCTCTTGATGTTTCTGCTGGTCAGTTTAAAGCAGTGATGGTGAACCTTTTAGGCACCAAGTACCCAAAGCGGAATACATGTGTGTGCTTGTACGGATGTGTGCCAGAGCCCCGGAAACTCAAAGACCAGCTGGCCAGTGCGCACGCTGGCCAGCTGGTCTTCTGGTTTCTGGTGCATGCATGTACGCTGGCCAGCTGGTATTTACACACACGAGAGCACTGGAAATGCAAAGACCAGGTGGCCCGCATGTGCACCAGCTAGCTGGTCTTTGGGTTTCCAGGGGTCTGGCATGTGTGAAGGTCAGCTGGCAATCGCACATCATAAACCAGAAGAGCAGCTAGTGACAGCACGCATGCCCACAGAGAGGGCTCTGTGTGTCACCTCTGGCATGCGTGCCATAGGTTCGCCATCACAGGTATAGAGGTTCAATTATCTCAGTGCTCCTAGTATCCATAACTGAGCATATGACCTTCCTCTCATTACTTCAGTACCAAGCCTGCCACGTTTAAAACCTAAACTGGGACTTGATAGCCTTCCCAGATGTTGTTGCTCCAATTTCCAGGATTTTTTTACCATTGGCCACATTATTGGGATTTTGGGAATTAAAGTCCTACACCATCTGGCGGACAGACTTTCTCAACCCCACACTATACCCACCATATAAATTTAATAAATAAACAAACTTTCCCAAGGTCCAGCAAGTTTCAGCTATTCTCTGGTTGCATCTTTTTTCACAAACACGTCTTCCTCTTTCCTTTTCTGTTCCATTTTTTTTTCATATGAGAAGATAATTAGCAATCCATGGACTATATGCAGTCACCAAGCCAAAGTTAAGGTATATTTTGTGACTACATTAACTTTGATAATACATCTGAAGTTTGAAGGGAAAAATATAAATAGACTCAGCCTTAACATAACTATACAATTTAGACAAAAAAACCTGTTCTTCGAAAAAGAACTAAAAATGTACGTACTTCTATTTCTTCCAGAGATATCCTGATATTTCTAATCTGCTTGCTGCAGTGCTAAGTGGCCAAAAGAATAAATGTGAAAAGTGTGGCTTCTAGCCACTACAAATTGTCCACCCTGCACTCTGTACTTTATCTGGCACTTTGCACAATCATTTTAGCTTGTTTTTGGCTTTCAACTCTTCCCTCTCATCTTCAGTAGTTGTTTGCACTGTATATCTCTACCTGCTGGTGTCCTTTCCTATGTTGCCTCTAGACTCCTTGTCTGAGAGGTTCCTTGAGCAGGTAATGAAAATATTGAGATTCAGTCTGAAGCTGAAGATAGCATATTTTAATATCAAATTATTAAAAATAATATTGAACAATACAACTTCTAAAGGTTCTAAATAAGCAGAAAAGCAGAATATCATTTAACTTTTGAAACTGATGAATTGCAAGGAAAAGCTTTAAGAGAAGAACAAATGTACCTTATCTAATAAGACATGTCAATGGAGTTGTGATGAATTAGAAAGCAATGTGATGAACTGGTTTTTCTATGGATCTCTGACTTTCTCTCATGCATTCCCACCACTCATCCATCTTCCATCTCTTCATAATTCTAGCTCTGTAAGCAGCCTCAAATAGATGGCGTCTTTAAAAGAAAATAAACAGTGCAAAGATATATTTCATTTCTTACCATCATTTACTTCCCAAAATACCATTGGCATGACAGGAAAGATGAATGATATTTAGTTCTGCTCTGGTGGCAGGTTTTAAAGGTTCAGTATTTAGCAGATCATTATGACAAGAAGAAGAAAAAAAGGAGAGAGAGAGAAGGAAGAGAGAGGCTTATACCACCAAGAGAGAAAAAAAGAGCCACACATATTTAGTTGGTTCTGCTGAATTGAATACTAAATGTAATGTCTATGGGAAGGAGAACTAGGAATCATGACATTTATTGTGCATAAACATCTACTTTGGATAATTTATAGAGATTTCACAAATGGTAAATTACAGCCCAATTCTCCCAAGGAGAGGCAGGAACTCAGCAAATACTATAGTGCTCAACTCAGAACAGAAAGCAGACTTGGCCCCGTGAATCCCATTTTCTCTGAAGGCCTATATTGACAGGCAGTTCTGTTTTATGTCATCTCTTCCTCTCTCTTCATTTTATTATACGTTACTATATTAGTACCGTTATCCACTTCCATAAGGCTTGAAAAGAATAAATATCCGTGTTCAGTCTGAGGACAAGGAATGTGAACGTAAGGTAAAACAAGAAGTTCAGAGAAAGCCAAATGGCTGCACACATGTTCTGGTGATGAGTAAGAAAAATGTTACTGAGAGGCTAAAGCATGGGTATCACAAAAAAAAAGGATCTGACCCTTAAAACAAAAGTGCGGGAGGAATTCCATTTGTGTTGTTTGGGAAAATTCATCATAGCTGTGGAATCAAGAATTCAGGATATGTTAACATGGCCTCAGAAGTATCCCAAACACGGTGTATTGCATATGCTATTTTTTAAAAGATTGACAAGTTATCATTTGGCTTCCTAGTGTAGACGGTACATGCACTGACTTACAAGCATGAGGCATTTCTTACCAATACTTTTTGGTATCCTTGGAATCGGGATTAGCAACCAGCTGACCTTTCATTCAAAGAGTAAGATTGGACCTGATTAATATTGAATGGGAAAATGCCAGGAAATCCCAGACCTGAAAACTACATTAGACTTTACTCCAGAAAAAGATCATTCCCATATACTTTCCAAGTATGTTAAATGAGCATTGTGATGTTAGTAATTAGGCATTGCATCTAATTCAAAGGAACGGTTGGCAAGGTCATGATATGAATGTTCGCGTTTAGCAATCAGAAACTGAAACTGAAGTCTAAATCCTTCAGCACAGTCAAACTCAAGGCCCACAGGGTGGATCCTGCCCACAGGGTGCTTAAATCTGTCTTGCAGTGCCAGCCTGGAAATAGCAAAGGACAGACCTCCGGTGCCTCTGGCAGTCAAAATGGGGTAGCCCCCCTCCCCTCCGGTGCCCCATTTTGGCCTGCAAAATACTGCAGGAAGCATCCTGTCTCTCTCCCCCCCCCCCACCCACTTGCCCCTGGCTGGCTCACAGAGAACTACAATGCTGATCCGGCCCTCAAAGAAACTCAGTTTGACACCTCAGCTTTAGCACAAGCCAACTGATACCGATAAAGGAGAATATTTGTTGCTCAGTTTGAAGTGAAGAATCATCTTCAGTGCTCTCTGAGCTTGGTTGTTTTCTTGCAGAGTTTGATTACCCAAACTAGGTAACATCATCAGCTAGAAAGGAATGGGGTTTGTTATCAATTTACATTCTAGGGTGGCATGCGCTGACAGTGCTCTTGGAGGTTCTTTGGTTGACCTGTTTACCATTAGCTTGTTTGGCAGTTTCTTGACTGGGATAGATATTGTTTACTTCTTGAGTGTTGATCTGATGTTACTGTTGGTATTAACCTATGATCATCTGAGTGCTGATTGCTGGTGGGGAGGTGCTTTGGTCTTTTTGTTCCCTTTTGGCTTACTGATTGTCTCTTTTACACAGTAAGTATATTATATTTTATCGATGTGTCTATTGATGACTGATTTGTCAGAGTGCCAGATTTCCAGAATTCTCTAGTGGTTTTGAACTTCGCTTGGTCTAGGATGGTCACAGTTTTCCAGTTGAAAGTATGGTTACGTCTGTCCATATATTATGAAATTAAATAGTTTTCATCGTGTCTTCTGATTGATGGTTGATGTTCATGGATGTGGTTTGTTAGTCTTCTCACTTTTCTGCTTGTAGTGGCTGCTGTTGCAGTCTTTACACTGTATGTTGTGGATAGCTCCTGTTTTTTCTTCTGGGGCTTTTTGGTTACTTAGGATGCTTGAAAAGATTTTGGTTGGTTGTGTGCTATGCTGATTCCACATGGTCGTAATAGTCTGTTGGTGGCTTCTAAGATGTTTTTGATGATTGAACAGGACAACTGATGCCTGATCTTAACTTGTCTGTCAGAGGGACTCAAGAGCCATTATATACTATATGCACTAGAGGTGAGCAGTGGAAATTATATACTATATGCCCTAGTAATACTGTAAATTCTTTGCTTTATTCATAAAATGTATACAACTGTCCATCTTATATATATATATAAATCAGGTCAACTGACAATTAATTTTACAAAAACAACAAAAGCACCCCAATCATAAATCATAATAATAAATGTATCATTGCTTTGTTCTTGAAGAATTCCAGGAACTGTCATCCTTGCACCTCTGGAGCGTACAAGATGGGACGGCTGCACTAGTCCTTTTCCCCATAGTGATTTATAGCATCTTCTGCAGGCATCCAACCATTGTTGTGTCTATCTAATAGTAATGAGGTCAGGATTTACATGGCCTTAAGGATGAGCAAGTGATAAAGTCCCTAACAGGGAAACAGCCTAAAAGAACTAGTCATTTCCTGGAGTATCTTTGAAGAGTCTTGAAAAATGTTGCAAAGGAAGTGCTGGTTTTATGTGCACAGAACAAAAGGATGTTGTGGGAATCTTGACATTCAATTACCTTAACTGTATCAGTAGTTGGCAGAATGACTGACCATTTCAGCGCCAGAAAAATAGTAGGACTAATTCTCATATCAAGACTCAAAACATTATATTACATTTCAATGAAATAGAATTTAATTCTATGTGTCGCTGCACTGACTGTCCCCTCACTCACACTCTTAAATGTAAAATTAGTGATAAATATTGCACACCTATAAACTAAGCATGTTTTACTTTCGTTGTCAAGTTTCATTCTGTGCTAGGCTCAATATGTGCCAAAGCAAGTACGGGATATTGAAGAACATCTACTAAAAGTGGGCTGTGGTCTTAGTACAACTTAACTTTCAACAGGCTAGAAAGCAGGAGACTGTGAGACAACCCACCTTAGCCATGAAAGTCAGTTGGGAGACTCGGAGCCAGTCACTTTCTCTCAACTCAACCCACTTCTCAGGGTTGCTGTTGTTGGGGAGAAAACAAGAGGAGGAAGAAGGCGTATTAGGTATATTTACTGCCTTGAATTAGTTATAAAAACAATAAAGATGGGATATAAATAAAGAAATAAAATAATAAAGTTTATTTCATCCAAAGGGGAATATTTCTATATTTTGAACTTTTTGGACAGTAGCTGTTCAGTGTAAAGTATCAAAAGACAAACGAAAGATTGGTTTAACTTGAGAAAATTGATAAGTTAATTTCCTGTATCTATTTTGCAAGGGTGCTCATCAAAACAGAAAAAAAAAATGTATGTAAAGAGAAATACCTAAGTGACATGTAATTAAAGTGTACCTCCAATATATATTTTTATCAAGAAAATTTTCAGTTTCAAAAAAGGGGTACTTAGAATAAATGTATTACATTCCATGATACTATTCAAGCGAATGTACAAATTCTGTTGGGATTAGTGTAGCCAAAAGGGAAATATATTAGGGTTATCTGTAATAAGACATTTTCCTTAGGACACTGAATTGATGATCTGGAGAACATGCTGAGTCACCTTGGATGATTCATATCCCTCTCATTTGATTTAGGGTTTAACTGCAAATCTCAAAGCTTCCAATAGCAATAAGACTCTCCCAAGAATTTAAGAGAAGAAACAGAAGGAGCAAAAAGAGGAAGCAGATTTGGTGACCAATAAATGATAAATGACACCCTTAACCATTTATTTATTTTTCTTTATTAAATTTATATATCCATCTATGTCACCGAAGATGACTTTGGAAGGTACACAACAATAGGTATTAATGTATATATCCACATATCCACATACATATACAAATACAAAAATGAAACTTGCATGCAAGGTGTCTTCCCAAATGAATTTTCAGCTACCACCCTAATTTTTCCCTTTTGGGTATATTTAGGAAATGAATATATACATATAGTTGGGGATGGGGGAACGTGCAATAATTGGCCAGATGATTGTGAAAAGGCTGAGGTAGATATTAGGAAGTCATGGGAGAATGAAGTTGGTCCTAATTTCTGGTCAGCTGAATTGAGCAGATTTCCTGCATATTTCAAAGGCAGCATTTCTTAATCCTCTAATATTAACCTGTTTTCTCTACATAATTATACCGTTGCCAGTTGTTGTAGTCTCTGAGCCAAGTTACACACAGGATGTAGGAGATCTATGACTGGTTTTTCTAAAGCTTTTAAAACAAGGCAATTGCCTTTGATTTAACCTCTCCCATCCTGTATTTCCCCAGTCAACATTTTGGGTTCTGTAGTCCTCAATTATTAATAGCAGTTTTTAACAGTGGAAAAGTGCAATGGAGAACTTTGTTCCCCCATGTTTCTGCTCTGCTCTAATTTGAACATGCTCTGCTCTGTTGCTTGAACTTGTCACCATTCAGGAAAGCCAGATATGTGCTTAGCTGCACCCCAGTCTAGGAGTTCAGTAACATCATGTTTCATTTGAGTCATGTTCCTCTATCTAATGCAACAAGTATTTGCCAGCAAGTATTTCATGCATTGCAGAAATAGATTATTCCCAGTAGCATTCAGTATATGAACATATATGAAACATATAAAGGAGAGAGATGTGTTTCCTGTGCCAGTATATGCCCTATTCCTCACATATATTTCACATATTCCTAGGACAGAAAATTCTAGAAGCTTAGTTTTATAGACATATAAACGTAAGAGTTAATCTGTATATCTGACTTCAAATTCTTACATGGTCACAAATATGACCTTCTAATGCAAGGGTGTCAAACTTGTAATTCTTGGGCCGAATGTGTCATGTGCTGGCCACACCCACTCCCATTTTAGTGAAGGGGGAAAGTCATGATGTGTCATATGACGACAATGTGATGATGTGCATTTGACACCCCTGTTTTAATGTATGTCATAGGAATGCATTACTGTATAGATAAAACTCAATTCAGGCTGAAACACCAATCTATATAAATAAACATTTAAAATAGTTTTTGCAAAATCGCTAATCTCAGAAAGTACTGCACTGATCGCCACCAAATTTTCACACAATGTTGCTAAGAAAGGGAGTAACAATCATACATACATATTGTGTGGCTGGCACACCTGTGCCATGTGCAAGCAGCACAAATGTAAAAGTACTGCACTTCTCCGTTATTTTTCTCCCTTAAGCTCCTCCTACCCAGCTACTTCTTATGATACATCACGCACATGCCCCTCACATTTCCAACAGTCATTTCCTCAGCAACCGAATAAGCTTCAAACATTCCCTCACACATGGCACACTCCCATGTGGCCCATTTTTGGTCCCAGGAGGCTGTATGGAGGCCTACTAGGCCAAAAACAAGGCGCAGGGGGTGGCACATGCCCATGTGCCCCATTTTTTGTTCCAGGGGGCTGTATGGAGGCCTACTAGGCCAAAAACAAGGCACAGGGGGTGGCATACTCCCATGTGGCCCTTTTTTGTCCCAAGATGTTGTATGGAGGCCTACTAGGACAAAAACAAGGCACAGGGGGTGGCATACTCCCATGTGGCCCATTTTTTGTCTCAGGAGGCTATATGGATGCCTAGGCCCAAAACTAGGCATGGGGGGAGGCACACTCCCAGGTGGCCCATTTTTGGTCCCAGGATTATGCTTGTTAGAATAAATCATTAGGGCAGAGAACAGGTTGTTAAATTATTTGAATCCCCCACTAATGCTATTGCTATAGCTATTGCTATTGTTTCTATCCAAAATATTTGTTATGAAAAAATAATGACATATAACAGCATTTAACATGCTGTAGGAAGGAAGGAAACCACTTATTGTTAGAGACTACAATTGTAGGATTTTATTTCAGTTAACTAAATGTCACAAGTAATTTACTTTGGGAATATAGTTCACTTTATATTCCCAAAGAAATATAAGAAGCAAGTTGCTAGCAGTCAGCCAGCCATTGCATTTAAAGACATGAAGTTACATTCCTATTCCTGCTCATTTTTCCTGTCTTCCTCTTAATATTCCATGGCTATCATCAAGGTGGGTAGAGAATGGCTGGAGAGCTATGAGAATTGAAGTTTAGAATTTTTTGCTTGTTGTATGCTTGCCCATTTTTCTGTACAATGCAAAAATATTTTTAACATCCAGATTTTTTCCTGGTAAATTGATATCATCTTGCTTATGGGGAATATTAATTTTGAGTAGAAATTATTTTAACAAAGTTGTGATTTCTCAGTTGGTTGGAATAATGCAGCTCTAGAGTTTGAATTGAATTCATAAGATGTTCAAGTGACTTTGGTTGCTATTATCTTTAATGTACAATTAAAGGAATAAATGTGTTTGCTTGCAATGTTGATGATGATGATGATGATATTCATTCAGTCATATATGACTCTTGGCAATTCTATGGGTGAGGTCTCTCCATATCTTCTGATCTTGCACTATTTTTTTGAATTTTTTTATGGTCTGGCTGGTGTCAGCTTTGATAGTACACATTTGCAAGTAAACATTAAGTACATTATCTACAGTGCTAAGCTAGAACTTTTGTTAACAATGGATAGTTAAATAAGGCACAGGGCCCTTAATTAAACCAGAGTGAGCGGGTTCATATTTCACACTAAGAAAAAACTATTCACTGGTTATATATAGCTACCAATAACACAGTGCTTGGTATCTGTGTCTCATATCTGTTCTAAACTCCTTATGTGAGAATTTCCTCCAAACACTTGTATTTATTTGTATCCAGTACTGTGCCAAATTCTGCATTGCAGTCTTGCCTCACAAGCAGAAGATTTTGAGTTCGATCCTAGGTAGAGGCACATGTAGGGTCCCCTGCTTGGGCAGGGGTTGGACTAGATGACCTGCAAGGTCCTTTCCAACTCTGTTAATCTGTGTTAAAGATAAAGTTGTTTTTCTCCCTTATTCTTAACACACATTAGATTTCATCTTGCTTCTTCATGGTGGTTTTAGGCTGAATTTAGAGGTGATGTGGGATATGATGGTTGATTATTGCTTTCTGCCACATAGTTTTCCATCACTCTGAAAAGTAGTGGGAATCTCAATAGGAGGAATTCCTTCATGATATTTCCACTTGGGAACAAACTGATGTGCAGAAAGAAAGATACTTATATAATGAAGACCAAGTATCCACACGTACTTGCTGGCCCCCTCATTTCTAAGTAAGGGCTAACACACATTCCTTCCATGAATATTTCACTGCCAATCATTTCCTCTTCAAAGTATTTTTTTAAAAAATGCATTCCTTTCCATTGAATTGAACTACTAATAGGGGGAAAATGCAGAAGAATTTTATGCATAGCACAGCTTACAACCATTTGTGCTTAAACTGTTCTGAAGTGAATAAGATGCCCAGTTTATGCAGTAGTGCTTTCAAAAGAATTCTTTCTCTATAGGAAAATGCTGGCACAAGTTGATAACATTTAACAGGCTTTGTCTGACAATATATGGCCAACTATAAGGGTGCCTCCATACCATTACCATTTCTACCCTTCGTTCCCTCAAAACAATGTAAAGTCAACTGTGAAAATTACCATCTACCACAGGGTGCAATATGCCTCCTGTCAACACAACCCATCAATCCTGCCAGAACTGATGAAGCTTCTTGGATGAGAAGTGAAATGCCATCTTCTTCTTCCTCAAGAAAAAAAACAACAACAGTCCAGTTGCCTTTTGAAAAAGCAACTTTGAGACAACTATGACTTGGTTGACTGAGAATTTCCATAAACAAAAACCCTTCAAAAGGGAAAGAAAGAAAATAAATAATTGATCCAGGCTTGCTTTGCTTCCTCTTCCTCTTCTGCCAAAGAGAAGGGGGAACTTGATGGAGTTCTGTCAATTTTATTTCTGTTCACTTCACCTGAGCTGTTGAAGGGGAGATTCAGAGGTGTCCTGTGGGGAAACAGCCTACTTTCAAGCTCTTTAGAGCTCCAGTTTTTTCAGATAAAAACTGGCTTCAGAACTGTTAGAAGTTGCTGAACAGAGATAATAACAAGAGATCAGTGGGCAAACCTTTTGGTTCTTTTTCCTCAGTGCTTCAAGACAATAGATCATATTTACACTGGTTGAGGAATAGATGAAGTGCCCTTTAATAAGGCATCTATCTATCTATGGTAGAATAGAATGGACTGGACTGGACTGGACTGGACTGGACTGGAATGGAATGGAATGGAATAGAATAGAATAGAATAGAATAGAATAGAATAGAATAGAATGACAGAGTTCGAAGGAACCTTGGAGGTTTTCTAGTCCAACCCCCTGTTTAGGCAGGAAACCCTATACCACCTCAGACAAAGTATGGGATACTGATTGATTAAGTTCCATCAAGTAGTTTTTATCTCCTAGTGACCACATAGATAGATGTTCTCCAAGATGATCTATCCTTAACATGTCATGTCTCACAGTGCCCTCATCACCTCATCCGCCTTGCTGCTGGTCATCTTCAATACAATACAATACAATACAATACAATAGCAGAGTTGGAAGGGACCTTGTAGGTCTTCTAGTCCAACCCCCTGCATGGGCAGGAATCTTATACCATTTCAGACAAATGGCTGTCTAACATCTTTTTAAAGACTTCCAGGGTTGGGGCATTCACAACTGCTGGAGGCAAGCTGTTCCAGAGGTTAATTGTTCTTACTGTTAGGAAATTTCTCCTTAGTTCTAAGTTGCTTCTCTCCTTGGTTAGTTTCCACCCATTGCTCCTTGTCCTGCCCCCAGGTGTCTTGGAGAAAAGTTTGACTCCCTCTTCTTTGTGGCACCCTCTGAGATATCGGAACACTGCTATCATGTCTCCCCTGGTCCTTCTCTTCATCAAACTAGACATACCCAGTTCCTGCAGCCGTTCTTCATATGTCTTAGTCTCCAGTCCTCTAATCATCTTGGTTGCTCTTCTTTGCACTCTTTCCAGAGTCTCCACGTCTTTTCTACATCGTGGCGACCAAAACTGTATGCAGTATTCCAAGTGTGGCCTTACCAAGGCACTATACAGTGGCATTAACACTTCACGCGATCTAGATTCTATCCCTCTGTTGATGCAGCCTAGAACTGTGTTGGCTTTTTTGGCAGCTGCTGCACACTGCTGGCTCATATTTAAATGGTTGTCCACTAGGATTCCGAGATCCCTCTCACAGTTGCTACTATTGAGCAAGGTACCACCTATACTGTACTTGTGCATTTGGTTTTTCTTGCCTATATGTAGGACCTTACTTTTTTCACAATTGAATTTCATTTTATTAGACAGTGCCCAATGTTCAAGTTTGTCTAGATCCTTCTGTATCTTAAGCCTATCTTCTGGAGTGTTGGCTATTCCTGCCAGCTTGGTGTCGTCTGCGAATTTGATGAGTTCCCCATTTATCCCCTCATCCAAATCGTTGATGAAGATGTTAAAGAGTACTGGGCCTAAAACAGAGCCTTGGGGGACTCCACTGCATACTTCCTTCCATGTAGATGCAGTTCCATTGAGGACTACACGTTGAGTGCGGTTGGTCAGCCAGTTACGAATCCATTTGGTGGTGCTGCTGTCTAACCCACAATTTTCTACTTTATCTAATAGTAGGTTATGGTCTACTTTATCAAATGCCTTACTGAAGTCCAGGTAAATTATATCAACAGCATTCCTCTGGTCCACTGATTTTGTTACTTTGTCAAAGAATGCAATTAGATTCGTCTGGCATGATCTGTTTTTGACAAACCCATGTTGGCTTTTGGCTATTACTTTGTTTGCTTCTAGGTGTTCACTTATTTGTTGTTTAATTATCTTTTCCAGAATCTTTCCTGGTATTGAGGTCAGGCTGATGGGTCTATAGTTTCCTGGATCTGTTTTTTTTCCTTTTTTGAAGATGGGAACCACATCTGCTCTTTTCCAGTCTTCTGGCAGTTCCCCGGTGCTCCAGGATCTCTGAAAGATATAGTTCAGTGGTTCTGAGATCTCGTCTGCCAGTTCCTTCAGAACCCTGGGGTGTAATCCATCCGGTCCTGGTGATTTGAACTCGTCCAGGGCAGACAGGTGCTCACTTACCATTTTCTTCTCTATTTCAACTTGTGTTCCTAATCTGATATTTGTGGTGCTGTTTTTGATTGATTGGACTGTTTTATCCCTTTGTGTAAAGACAGATGCAAAGAAAGAGTTAAATAGTTCTGCTTTCTCCCTGTTGCTTATCATCTTCTTGCCATTTTCTCCCAGCAGTGGACCAATTGTTTCCTTAACTTTTTTCTTATTTTTAACATGTTGGAAGAAGCTTTTTTTGTTATTTTTTACTTTTTTGGCAAGCCTTTCTTCATTGTGAGCCTTAGCTTTCCTCACTTCATCTTTACAGGCTCGGGCTATTTGCTGATATTTTGCCTTGGTTATGTCCCCCTTTTTCCACTTTTTATATTTATCCTTTTTGTCTTTCAATTTGTCAGAGAGTTCTTTATGCAGCCATGCTGGTTTCTTTTGGGAACTGTTATTTTTCTTCTTCATTGGTATTGCGCTGGACTGGGCTTTTATAATCTCATTTTTCAAAATTTCCCAAGCTTCTTGAGTTGTTTTCCCCTTGAGGATTCTCATCCATGGAATCCTTCCCAAGCTCTCTCTGAGTTTGTTGAAATTAGCTCTCTTGAAGTCTAAGACTCTAGTTTGACTTTGTTCAACTACTTTTGTTTGCATAATGTTGAATTCCAGTATTTCATGATCGCTTGCCCCCAAAGTTCCTGTAGCTTCTACACCTTCTATCATTTCCTCTCTGTTAGTGAGAATTAAGTCCAATATTGCTGATCCCCTTGTTCCCTTCTCTACCTTTTGGGAAACAAAGTTGTCTGCTAGGTTTGTTAGGAACCTGTTGGATCTTCCACTTGGTGCAGAGTTTGTTTCCCAATTGATGTCAGGGTAGTTAAAATCTCCCATTACTATTGCAGTGTGCTTCCTACATACCTTAGTTAGCTGGTTAGCAAAAAGTACATCCACTTCCTCTGCTTGGTTGGGTGGCCTGTAGTATAGACCTATGACAATATCATTCCCCCCCCAACCTTTAATATTGACCCAAATACATTCAAGATAGTTCTCATCATTGTTGTGCTCTATTTCTGTAGAGATGTAATTATTTCTTATATATAGTGCAACTCCACCTCCTCTTTTATTTGGTCTATTTCTTTTAAATAATTTAAATCCTTCTAGCTGTATGTTCCATTTGTGGGTTTCATCCCACCAAGTTTCTGTAATGGCAACAATATCGTATCTGCCCTCATTTACTTGAATTTCTAATTCACCCTGTTTATTCCTCATACTCTGTGCATTGGTGTATAGACATTTGAGTCCATTTTGATTGACCCTGTGTTTTCTGTCTACGAAACCTGTGTTATGCCTGACTATGGTTCTCTTTGCCCCTATTTCTTTGCCACTTGTATGGTTCATGTACATGGTATGGCACCCACTGTTAATTGTTTGGTTTTGCTTGACAGCAGTGTTGATAATATTACCTGCACAATTATCTATGTTACACGCACTGATAACCCTATGAATTTTAGTTTGCTGGGGACAGAAATATTCTTTATCTATTGATTCTCTGTCCCCACTATTCAGTTTAAATGTTTAGCCAGGAAATCTGTGAATTTAGTGCCAAGTAACTCAGTCCCTTTCTTGGATGGGTGCAAACCATCTCTTTTGTACAGTTTATCATTGGACCAGCTGCAGGCATCATGACTAATAAGACCAAAGCCTTCCTTTTTACACCACTCCTTTAGCCACACATTAAACTCTGCTATGCGCTGGCCCTTTCCTTTTTGTTCCTTGTATACTGGTATAACCTCTGAGAAGATAAGCCTACAACCTGTACTACTAAGTTCGTACCCCAAACTCTGGAAATCATTCTGCACAGAAGCTACATCTTTTTGGGACAGATCATTTGTGCCAAGATGTATAATAGCATCAACTTCACAGTCCTTACTTGCATTCGTGACTATCTTAAGAATACGCCTCTTGTCTCTGCTGGCTGTAGCACCCGGTAAACATCTGACATCTTTCAAAACCTCCATATCCTTACCTAAGTTTACATCTCTTACAATTGAGTCACCAATCAGGAGGTGACTTCTCTTTTTGGGTACCTTGCTCTTGTTGTGTGACTGATGCATGATCCCTGGTTCACACTTTTGCATTTCTGAAGTAGGTTCTTCACTTTGGACCACAATCCGCTGCTTATTTGAGTCGTCATTATTACCTTGACCTGTCACTTTAGTGTCCCCATTAAGATCAGCAAGGGCGCTATATCTGTTATGCTGGGACACAGCGAAAGTTTTGTGTTTGTGGGTCACAGCTCTCACCCTGCCAGATCCCACAGTTGTCCAGGCTGCTCTTCTTCTGTGGGATCTTTGCGGTAGGGGAGGCTGGTAGTGTGGCATCTCCACAGGGTGGAGTGGCCGAATTGGACACTTAATTTCTGCCTGGAGATCACAAATTACAGATTCAAGATATGTTATGTGTCTATGTAATCTATTAATTTGTCTGCAAGGGGGACAGTATCCAAATTTGAAAAGAGTACTGCGGAAGACAGGTGCAAAACAGTTATTACATTGAACTAAGCCAGTCATTTTGAAATAAAATACAATCACAGTCTTAAGCGCACAAATCTAGAATGTATTATTTCTTTTACCTTTCTCTTTCCCCCCTGCACACAGCCAGAAACTCCTCCCTTTAGCCACAAGTAGTTCAAAATGGGGAAGTCTTTACCTTTCTTCCCCCCTGCACACAGCCAGTAACTCCTCCCTTTAGCCTCAAGTGGTTCAAAATGGGGAAATCTTTACCTTCCTTCCCCCCTGCACACAGCCAGAAACTCCTCCCTTTAGCCTCAAGTGGTTCAAAATGGGGAAATCTTTACCTTTCTTTCCCCCTGCACACAGCCAGAAATCAGTTCCAGGAAAAGTTCAAATGAAACAGCCACTACTTACTGCTCCTTTTTGTGTCTTTAAATCCCCCCTCCAAAAGAGCCTCCAATCAGCTCCAGGAAAAGTTCAAATGAAACAGCCACTACTTACTGCTCCTTTTTGTGTCTTTAAATCCCCCCTCCAAAAGAGCCTCCAATCAGCTCCAGGAAAAGTTCAAATGAAACAGCCACTACTTACTGCTCCTTTTTGTGTCTTTAAATCCCCCCTCCAAAAGAGCCTCCAATCAGTTCCAGGAAAGTTCAAATGAAACAGCCACTACTTACTGTTCCTTTTTGTGTCTTTAAATCCCCCATCCAAAAGAGCCTCCAATCAGCTCCAGGAAAAGTTCAAATGAAACAGCCACTACTTACTGTTCCTTTTTGTGTCTTTAAATCCCCCCTCCAAAAGAGCCTCCAATCAGTTCCAGGAAAGTTCAAATGAAACAGCCACTACTTACTGTTCCTTTTTGTGTCTTTAAATCCCCCCTCCAAAAGAGCCTCCAATCAGTTCCAGGAAAGTTCAAATGAAACAGCCACTACTTACTGCTCCTTTTTGTGTCTTTAAATCCCCCCTCCAAAAGAGCCTCCAATCAGCTCCAGGAAAAGTTCAAATGAAACAGCCACTACTTACTGTTCCTTTTTGTGTCTTTAAATCCCCCCTCCAAAAGAGCCTCCAATCAGTTCCAGGAAAGTTCAAATGAAACAGCCACTACTTACTGTTCCTTTTTGTGTCTTTAAATCCCCCCTCCAAAAGAGCCTCCAATCAGTTCCAGGAAAGTTCAAATGAAACAGCCACTACTTACTGTTCCTTTTTGTGTCTTTAAATCCCCCCTCCAAAAGAGCCTCCAATCAGTTCCAGGAAAGTTCAAATGAAACAGCCACTACTTACTGCTCCTTTTTGTGTCTTTAAATCCCCCCTCCAAAAGAGCCTCCAATCAGTTCCAGGAAAGTTCAAATGCAATCTTCTATTGCATTCCAATACATTCTTCTATTATAAATACTACAAAGGAAATAATAAGTCCACAACTTCAGCTTTAGTTTCTCTTTCAAATGTTTTTCATGCTGGAGACAATTGCAATAAAGATAATTACATAAGAACACCAAATTGATGGTGTTCTTAAAAACACAGCAAGACTGATTTAGTGAAGGATGGAACATCCCATAGTTGATATACTTGCTAATAGTCAAAATGATGAGATCTGTTCTTAAGAAACAAAGAGGGATAAAATGAAAGAAAGATAAGCCATATTTTGAAATGCTAATATGAAATCAATACCACTTATCAGACTATATGTATGATATTTTACTTAGATGACATATGCATCCATGTAGGATTTGTGTCCATGTGTCTGCCATTCATGTACACTAGGACTTTTGTAAAGCACAAACCCTGCTATTCAAAATATTTATTTTTATTTACCTTTTGTATTTCTGGACCGTCCTTCGCCCTCAAAAATTAAAGCATCCAGAACCTTTAAAATACCTACAAGTATATAGTAAAAACTATCATGATAGAACACTTTCTATTTACTCATAGAAAGTCTAAACAGTGAATATGATGCTTCCATGCTGCAAATACTGACAAAGGAATGATTACAACCTAAGCCAGGGATTGTAGCAATGGGAAAATGAACGAGTGAAAAAATGCATCAGCAGCACATAAGAGAGATGAGAAGTGGTAATAATATGACACTTGAAATATATTAGCTAGCTTGATGATAAAAATATCTTGACATAAAAATATTGTTTCCCCAAGATAGCAAGAAAAAATATTCCCTAGATTTGATATCACTCTCTCTCTCTTGTTAATAAATAAGCTTTTCATCAGATATATCAGATTACAAATCCTGATAACTTACTTTTTGATCACCTCTGAAGCTGAAAAATTGTAGAAATGAACCAAACACTATTATGAAAATGTATTTTCAACAACTTTGGCCTATTGCCCCTATTATATTCTGAGAGATTTAAAAGCTCTTTTAGAATTGTGCAGACTTCTATTATATGTTTATGAGAATATGACACAAACGTATAGTGGCATTTCAGATTCCTTTCGTTGCATTTTTTCCTAAATTGATAAAAAGTGATTGGTTCACAAAGGGAATTGAGGTTGTGTTCAAATTTGTGGTTCATGCATTCTGGAAGTCTTATTCTGAGATCAAATCTAATCATTCCAAATTGATTGCACAAATACTATAGGTATTTAATTTCTCTTCTGTTTATAATATGTGGTATAGCTGATTGGGCTCTTTTGACTTTGTGGTTCTCCCACCAGTTTGTAATTCAGCAGGTCATAAACTCTTCGAGGCACACGTGTCCCATAAACAGAACATTGGAGCTATTACTGCATTAAATCTTTCCAAAGATGCTTTTCCTCAAAAAGACTCAAAGACATATTTCATCTGGAATTAGCTGTTTTCTAGATTTGCTTTTATTGGAAGTATTTATTTTGTAACCCTGCCATTAAAAAGAACACTAATTAAAGGCAATTTCAGAAGGAATAAAATTAAAACTAAAATACCGCCCAAGAAAACCTTTGTCAAAATTACTTAACATATACAAATATACAACACACATATAATTCAAGCAATTATGCATGAGGAAACTGGTGCTGAAAAGGCAATAAAATATAAGCAGAAAACCCTTGCTGCATATCAGGTTTTTCCATTGTAAACATGGCATCTGGAAATACTGAAAATGTAAGCTAGAAATGTTTCAAAAGATTCTGCTCGTTGTGAACAGAATGTACTGCTTGTACAGTCATGTGAAAATACAAATGTTGTCCAGAACTCTTGTGATTTGTTTAGTACTACTGTATA
Source organism: Rhabdophis nuchalis (assembly GCA_039707465.1). NCBI lineage: Eukaryota > Metazoa > Chordata > Lepidosauria > Squamata > Natricidae > Rhabdophis > Rhabdophis nuchalis. The sequence goes on along the minus strand of CM077643.1, from coordinate 300,539,876 downwards.
TGCAAACTATGAATTTCGATTTCAGTACACTTATGGCTCGTTTAGTCACTTTTGGGAAGAAACCAAGTAAGAAAAAAATCAGACTTTGGGGGAGGGAGGTGGGGAAAACACATGAAGATGGTCACTATATCTGCTTCCATATCTGTGGGTCTACACTGGACAAAGTAGAGAAGGTACCATAATAGTTATAAAGTTGGTGGATTATTTTGTACTAATGTGCAACCTTTCGTGGCATTCTCACTTTCTCACCCTGAGCTAATGATACTTCTTCCAGTTGGGAAGCACTAAAATGGCAGAGCACAGTCTTCCTTGCTTATCTCTCATCAAAGTTGCTTTCGGTGGTGATAAAAAGAGTAGTGTGTATTGGCATGGAAAAAAATATTACTCTCAGAGGCCAAAAAACAGTGCTGAGCTGATTAACTTCTGAATTTAATGGAAAGGTATAGGTAATACTTTTCTGGATATATTTATATTAATCTTGGTTTGGGAGGAGAACAAGTGTTGTCAACATTTATACAGGAAAGGTGGTTCTACCTTCCAAGATTCACCAGCTGATTAATTAGACAATCAACATTATACCATATTTTTCATGCTAACAAGGCATATATAAAATAATCTATCAGAACATAACTGAAGAGCTGCCCATTTTGTTCAACTAGTTGGTCACGGTACAGAACTGGAAAGAGAGACTGGACATGTCTGTATTTGGGTGAGCTTCAAACATACAGTGGCTGGAGGTGAAGTACCAACAATACAAAACACTATTCCTACCCCATCTTTGCAGTTTCTATTTCTCTCCTGACTTCCTTCTAGAATGGATGCTTCAGTATCAAATTCTCAACAGAAGTACAGTCGACAATCTGTTATACAAAAAAAGGTAAACATTCCATTCATGAAAAAGAATTCTAAACTTGAGGAAAAGATAAACTTCCACCAATTATATCAAGGTACTGTTAGTAAACTACTCTAATGAATATTATGATTAGAATAATTTAGGCCCATGAACTGTTCCACAGGTTTTATTTGTTTTTATTATTTATTTATTTATTTAATTTATTGGCCACTCACTTACCACAGGGTAACTAATACATTAAATAGTAAACCATACTCCAATCAAGGAACTTCAGAACAAGCTAAAAGTAAGTAGTTCAACCAAAGAACCACTCCCACCATCACTGACAGGACAAGTCACTAGAATATAAACGGAGAGGAAACCTCACTCCTTACTAGCAGTGATGATGTTCCCTAGTTTGGATAATGAAATGTCTGCAAGAAAACAGCCAAACTCAGAGAGAACCCTTCAGGGTTCCTGTTAATTTTTTAGTTATAAGAAAGAGGGAATTTCAGCAAGACATTTGGTTGCCATGTGATTGCAATGTATGCAACTCAGTGGATTAGCCTCTCCAACCCAGGTACAACTTCTGAGCTGCTTTCAAAGTTTCAAAACGGCATCACAAAACACCCGTTTGGGGAATGTAGCACCCAAGACATTCAAAGCAAAACTATCCAAACAGAGATTTATGGGAGAGGTTGTTTTTTTTTTTTAAATAAAAGAAAACTCCATATTTCCCTTCCAAAATCGGCCACGGTGCCAAATCCCTAAATTGCCTTTTCAACTCAGATGACTTTGAGATGCAATTTGAGGGTTCTTTGGCAGCAGGTCCCGAGAAGAAAAAACAATTGGAAAAATATAGCACACCAATGGATGTTATGTATCCCCTCTGGAGCTCGGCCTGTCTCTTTCCAGGACCAGATGAATAAATAATATGAAAATCATGAAAGACATTTTTTTTTTTGCTCTAAGCGCTGAATATTCAGGATAGAGAAGGTCATTAATATTCCTCCATGCCTTTGGGGCTGTGATTAATGTCTTTCCACACTCCCCGTGACTTTCTCTCTCCTGCCGCCCCCCCCCCATCTCCCCCTTGAAAACATACTTGGCATTTAGGAGTCTTAAAGCAATTTCCTCCTTTGCCCTCACCTGGGATCTGTGCTGTCCCCAAACCTCCTCCTGACCTCAGTATTGTGTTTTCATTTAAAACAGGGGGATGTCTATAAATGTCAGTCCTACGGAGCAATTAGAAGTTTGCGAAAGAACTGTAACATAAACCAGCATTAGGGTGAAATGGATACCGCCTTGCCTCTGCTTGCCGTTTGGAAAGAGAATATCCTGCCATTCTCCCATGGTGGCCTCGAATGGAAGACATCTGACTGGGACTTAACCCGTAATTCAGATAAGCCTCAGCATAGCTTGAAACAAAAGAGCAGCGCAGCAAGGAAGAAGTTAAGCAAATTGGGCTGGTGGCTTGCCAGGGGGGAGGTAGAAAACTGACCCTGGATTAGGCCTTAATAGCTGCCTGTGGTGCTGTCAGCGAGATCCAATGGTATCTCTCATTTCTCTGCATTTGTAAGCCCAGAGCGTGCCATTTGGTCTCACATGACATTCCCACGTTTTTTTATGGGCAGAAGCAAGGGAGAACTGAGGGGGCCATTCAAAGCTTCTACAGTCAACTTCCCTGGAGTGCCAGAACACCCCTTTTTTTTACATAAATAGCTTGGTAAAGGCTTATTGATGAGGGTTCTTTTGGAGGATGAGGTGCATCTCCCCATTTCATCCTCTGTTTCTTTCTGCACCAGCCAGCAACTTTTACACCCTTTCCAGATTAGAACAGAGTAGAAGTCTTTATTAGAATAAAATTCTTTATTGGCCAAGTGTGATTGGACACACAAGGAATTTGTCTTTGGTGCAGATGCTCTCAGTGTGTATAAAGAAAAATAAAATAGAATACATTCATCAAGAATCATAAGATACAACTTTCAGTGAGTCATAGGTTACTAATAAGCAATCAAATTATACTAGGAAACAAAACAATATAAATTTTAAAGATACAAGCAACATGGTTATAGTCACAAGTGGAAAGAGATAGGTACTAGGAAGGAAGAGAAGAAGAATAGTGATTCTTAGCAGTGGTGGGATTCAAATAATTTAACAACTGGTTCTCTACCCTAATGATTTCTTCCAACAACCAGTTCACCTAACTGCTCAGAAAGTTAACACTCGGTTCTCCCGAAGTGGTGCGAACTGGTTGAATCCCATCACTGAAGTCTTAGTAGATAATTTGACAGTGTTATGGGAATTCGTTGTATAGCAGAGTGATGGCATTCTGGGGGAAAAAATAATTCCTTGTGTCTAATTGTTCTGATAGCGTCATTTTGAGGGTAGAAGTTGAAACAATTTATATTCGGGATGTGAGGGGTCTATAGTTATTTTCACAGCCCTCTTTTTGACTCATGCAGTATACAGGTCTTCAATGGAAGACTAGGGAATATTCCTGACACTGGGGTTACAGGACTAGCTCTGCAATTATACAATGATGTAAGTAATGTCTTGTGCTGCTGATTCTTTCACCAGAGCTCACAGAAGGATGCTGTTTCGGAAGTAGCAATGTATTCCCACTTTCTCACCGTCCAGGTTTCTGGGCTTCCATTGTAATTGCCAGATAATATAATTAAGTAGAACAGGTAATTCTTGGCTTACAAGAGGTTGCTTAGAGCAGGGGTCTCCAACCTTTGCAACTTTAAGTCTGAAGTCCTTCAGACTTAAAGTTGCAAATGTTGGAGACCCCTGGCTTAGAGAACATTCAAAGTTGCAATGGACCCCCCCCCCAAAAAAATAGACTCAGATTCTCATGGGTGCCATCATCCCTGAGATCACATGAATGCATTTTGAGCATTTGGTAACTGGGCTACATTTAGAATTGTCTGCAGCATCCTGAAGGTTTTTGTCAAAAACTAGCATTTACTTCCAGGTTTCAGCAAAAACTTCTCATTGGGAACAATGGGTTTGCTTAATGACCACAGTTTTCATAAATGATCATGAATTCATTTAACACCCGCCACAAAGAGTCATACAATTGTGTGTAATGTGATGGTCTGCTTAATGACTATCACTATCTAATTATCAGAGGATAATTAGAACTTCAGAAAAAACAATTACTACCAACCTGCCTTCCATTGAGGACCTGTATACTGCATGAGTCAAAAAGAGGGCTGTGAAAATATTTACAGATCCCTCACATCCTGGACATAGTTTCAACTCCTACCCTCAAAACAACACTATGGGGCACTGCACACCAGAACAGCTAGACACGAGGACAGTTTTTCCCCGAACACCATCACTCTGCTAAAAATTAATTTCTTCAACACTATCAAACTATTCACTAAGTCTGCATTACTATTAATCTTCTCATTGTTCCTTATCACCCATTTCATCCCACTTATGACTGTTTGACTGTAACTTTGCTGCTTGTATCTTTACAATTTATATTGATTGTTTCCTAGTATGCTTTGGTTGCTTATTTATACCCTATGACTATCATTAAGTGTTGTACCGTATGATTCTTGACGAATGTATCTTTTCTTTTTATGTACACTGAGAGCATATGCACCAAAGACAAATTTTGTGTGTCCAATCACACTTGGCCAATAAAGAATAAAGATCACAATTTACAACCGTAATTCCAGGCTTAATTATGGTTTGTAACTCAAGAACTACCTGTGATCAGAAAGCAGAACTACCATTGTGCCAATACTATATGGAAGGCAAAGAAACTTTGCCACCATGGTAAATAAAAAGCTTTTGAGGGTTCTTATTTTATTTGGCTCTATTTTAACAACCAATAGTCATTCTTCATTTTGGTTTGTGTCTCACTGTCTTTGACTTTTACCTCCAAACAGTGGTCAGTGTTCACAACTAAAGTGCAGAAGCATATGAAGTATAGAAGAGGGGAGAAGCTGGCTTTTTTTTTTCAAATTTCTTTTTTTTTCTAGGCACAGATCAGTGATGAAATTCAATTTTTACTACCGGTTCTGTGGGCATGGCTTGGTGGGCATGGTGGGTGTGGCAAGGGAAGGAGACTGTAAAATCTCCATTCCAACCCCACTCAGTCAGAAGTGGCATTTGCCAGTTCTCCGAACTAATCAAATTTTCCACTACCTGTTCTCCAGAACCTGTCAGAACCTGCTGGATTTCACCCCTGGATGGAATCAAATACTCAGTTATTGGATTATTTGCAACCAGTTGTCTTTTTCATTTCGTGGTCAAAAAGAGGAAATGATAATTGGTTGGCAATTTTCTCCCTGTCTGTAGTCACCAATAGATAAACATGATCATGTGTAGATGGACAATGTTTGCAGATTTATTCATAGAATTGATGATAATAATAATAATAATCTTTATTGTCATTGTAAAAATTACAATGAAATTGGTTTTAACTTCACTGGTGCAAAATTATAACAGAAACAAAAAAGAGAGAAAAGAAAAAAGAAAAAACTAGCATGTGCATGGAGTGATTGCGGTTGAATTTAAAAGTCTCACAGCCCATGGATAGAAGCTACCTTTAAACCTGTTTGTTCAGCTGGCTATACTTTGATATCTTCTGCCTGATGGTAGAAGGGCAAAGAGAAACCAACCAGGGTGTGAATCATCTTTGAGAATCTTCCTTACTCTGCTAAAGCAGCGAGATCTGGCGATGTTATCCAGTGATGTCAGAGGGCAACCGATGGTTTCTTGTGCCGAATTGATCACTCTCTGTAGTGCCTTCCTCTCCGCAACTGTTAAACCAGCATACCACACTGTGATACAATATGTGAGGACACTTTCTATGATGGACCGATAGAAAGAGGTCATCAGCCGTTGTTCCACCTGATTTTTCCGCAGGACTCTAAGGAAATGAAGTCTCTGTTGAGCTTTTCCAATCACCAGAGACGTGTTCTTTTTCCAGGTGAGATCTTGGCTAATAAGCACTCCTAAGAATTTAAAAGAGGAAACCCTCTCCACACAGCCCCCCTCGATATACAGTGGGGCAGGTAAGGATGATAAGGATGAATGTGAAAAAAGACTGCCAAGGACCAAAAACTAACAAATAATGGGCAGACAAAGAAACCGGGTGTCAGAACAGATTGTTGAAATTGCCAAGAAAAAAAAGTCAACATCACAGTAAGGAACTTACAAAAATAAATCAGAAACTTCTCCGAAGAAATATGTAAGCACTGTTATAAAAATGTATGTAAAGTGTGACTATGGAAACAGACACAGGAAAACAATAAAGTCTTCCAAAAGGAAGGTCCAACTATAGCTTAAATTGAAGTAATAGAATCCAAAAAAAGCAAATAAAGGTGAAATTGACAAGCTTCTGTCAACTCCCTCTTTTTCTACAACAGGGAGTAAAGTACTATGGAAAGTACCAGGCTTCCTAGGCTTTAGTACATCCCCCCTCTTTTTTTTTTTTAATGGAACATATGACATGTAGGAATTTAGGCCAGGCCAATTTTCATTTCTTGTTATGCACGTGAACACAAACTTCTATTGTTCCCCTGCTATTAAAAAGGGAAAGTTGAAGTTGTTGTTGCTTGATGTAAGACTAACAGGTGCCTTGGGTATTTAATTGGAACACAGTTTTCACCACAATGCTGTTCATAAGACATTAAATATTACTGAGATGTTATCCATCTCAAGTATTATGCATACCAAAGAACCTACATCATCTGGTCTTGCCCTTGGACTTCTTATCATTTGGGAAGGAAATAAATAATTAACCTTACTGTTACACCAACTCGGAGGCAAACCATTCTATCCAACCTGCAGCTCAACGTTTTACCCGACAAACAGGCTAGTAAATGAAACCACCTAAATGCTTAGGAAGGGTTTTGTCCCTAGATCTTCCATACTTTTCCTGAAATGAAAGAGAAAGGTGCCAGGCAAATATGCAACCTCTAAGGAAGTCTGAAAACTCCTGGTCAAAAAACACAGAATGCTGTTCTTCCATTGGACTCTTCCAATTCTTATGTGCTGCTCAACCGTGCAATTAGCTAACATTATGTGGGTGTTCTTGAGGCTTTTCAGTCATTTCCAAATGTATTGCACACACTTTTGGTTAATCTGACCACAGCTGCTTCCTAAGCAGATTTCTTCAGGGCCCTGAATGATCCAAACCCCACTGAAAGTCCATGAAAGATGCCTATTGTCTTCAAAAGGGACCTACATCAGACCCAATATGTCCCAAAATTAATGAACTAGTAAGGGGCCTGCATTCCATAATTCATAAAACTCAACAACTCAATTAGCCACTTGCAGTCCCATAAATGTGGGGAAGATTTTTGTCTGCCCCAGAAGGCTTACAGTGTTTTGGTTGCTATGTACATACACCTCTAGAGCTGTGGATTAAAAAAAGAGAGTTTAAGAACTGATGCTCCTGCATGCATATGAATGCCATCAGGCGCTAGAAAGCAGTGTGACAATGGTCAAGGAAGCAAAATTTCAAAATAACTTGAGCAGAGTCCCAGCTGAGGAATCTGGACCAGTGGTGGGTTGCCAATTTTTTTACTCCTGGTTCGAGCGCGTTCCCGCGCGTGCTTCTGCACATGCACAGAAGCATCCGGGCGAGTGGGCAAAGACTCCCGCTGACGCTACCGGTTCACCTAATCCAGACTGAACCAGGAGCAACCCATCTCTGATATTGTGAAGTACAGAAGCCTCAACAAATGTCCAGGACTTAAATGCAAGATGAATAAGAGAGAAACAAAACAAAGCAGGGAAAATTGGTTCCAAACTAAAGCTTTCCCCTATCTGGCTTTCAAATGATGAACATAAATATGTGGAGATATGGTTTTAATTTGCAGATCATATTTTGAGGGCAGTATTGAGAATCTTTTTATGGAAACAAATGAAAAGTAAGGAAATGGAAAACTCTTTGATCAATGAGTTCACAGAGCTGCATAGGAGTCTACAAGGGATAACAGGAAAAATGGGAAATATTTTGGACCCTGATCACTGGAATCAACCTCTGAAATCTATTGCTTGCTGTGAAGCTGATTCTTATTCTAGTTTCCTGTCCTTTAGAAGCCTGATCTATTTGGCAGATGAATTTGATAGTAGCAATGATTGTATCACTGAATACATCAGTGAGAAATTCTATGTTAAAGCAATTTTTAAGTAATACCTGCAAACATAAAAACTAAAAAACTAGAGGATGATGGTGGGAGGGAATTCTAACAATTTTGTAGAAGCTGTCACACTTTCCTATTTTCAGGCAGTTATTAATATAGGGATTTTCAATGTTGATTTTATAAGCTATGCTCAAGAACTTACAATAGGTTTAACATATATGCCACCTAAAAAGACATTGTGGCTCTTACAGTGGACAATAAGCAGCCTCAGTAGTGTCTTTGGGAGTGCCTAAGGCTCTGTGCAGAATGAGGTCTAGAAAAGCATGATTTTTTTTGCTTGTTGCATGTTGCATTCCTGCTTTTTGTGAAGTCTCCTTTTGTATGAGAACCTGTCCATGTCGTAAAAATGCTATAGAGACTATCACTCTACAGTATGTGATTATATGCTTCCCTATTACCCTTTATCAACCTTGATTGATTTATTTTGATTTTATGGAAGCTCCCGATCACCTCTGACTTTCTGGATGTTATAGCTTATAAAGTTTTCTTAATGTACTAATAGATGGAGAATTTGGTTCTTAGCACTCAAATTATTACATTTTATTAATAGGCTAAAAGGGACGCAGTGGCTCAGTGGCTAAGATGCTGAGCTTATCAGCAGAGAAAGGTTGGCAGTTCGGCGGTTTGAATCCCCAGTGCCACATAACAGAATGAGCTCCCATTACTTGTCCCAGCTTCTGCCAACCTAGCAGTTCGAAAGCATGAAAAAATGGAAGTAGAAAAACAGAGACCATTTTTGGTGGGAAGGTAACAGTGTTCTGTGTGCCTTTGGTGTTTTGTCATGCCAGCCACATGACCATGGAGACGTCTTCGGACAGCGCTGGCTCTTCAGCTTTGAAACGGAGATGAGCACCACCCCCTAGAGTCAGAAATGACTAGCACATATGTGCAAAAGGAATCTTTACCTTTACTTTAATAGGCTAATGTTAATACAGTATCTTATTTTTTAATGTTATTTTTTTAGTAAGTTAAGGACTGCACTTAAGCTCTTTTTACACACATATATTTTATCTTTTCCTTTGGTATTTAATTTCCTTGGTACGTTATAATTTTAGATTTGTATAAAACATTGCTTAGTGGCCACAATAAACTTGAATGTAGGAAGGATGAAGCTGTTGCCAGACACCCTTGGCTATAGAGAAGGTGCTATAAGCCAGTGAGCGGTTAGCAGCTTGCAAAGGAAATATGGTTAGCAGCTTGCAAGGGAGAATGTTATGGTGAAATTAAAAAGTGGGTAAATTCTTCCTGCTCACAAAGAGGGTTGGGTTTTTTTTTGCCATAGGTGTCTATGATAAATTCTTTCCTTCTGAGAATACAAAGCTAACAATGCTCCCAGCAATGTCCATCTGACTTCCTTGTGTTATCCATCAAGTATAGTGAATGATCCTTAGACTCCATATTATTACTATGGGAAGGTTATTTCTCCATACCAATGTCTTTGATATTTCTTCTTGACCATCTTTGTCCTAGACCAAAAGGAAAAATGGCTGAAGTGTGCCAAATTCATGGTAGTATTGGGTTCTCTTCCATGGACTCATCTTATAGCTTTATTATGGGACTATCAGCAGTATTCCAAATTTAGCTTATAGAGTAGTGCCATAGGTGTTACATCACTGACAGTATTGTTGCCAATTTTTTCTTAATAGTATGCAACCAAATATTTTTATTTCCTTTATGAAGTTGAGTTGAGTGGATCCTCCTTTGAGTTTCTTACTCATCATAGATGAAAATTTTCTCTTTTTGTTTTAACAGCACCCATTCTTACCCATCTAATTTAAAAATGATTAGAATTTTTAAAAAATTATTATTTTCCCTATTGGCAAAACCAAGACCTCTGTAGGAATTTTGAGGGTAGCTAGAAGAATGTAGACAGGGCTTGCTGGAATTCTAATTGTATTTGCACAGCAAAAGCCATCTGAGTTTTGTCTTTCAAAATAAGGGAAGGGCTAACCAAACAGAAAGGCAACCTTCTGGCTAAAACAAAACAAGACATGCAAGAGAAAAACCCATCTACCATGTGTTCCCTTTCTTTACAAGGCAAGAATAAAAGAAGTCTGTCTTGCTTTTGGTTACATACATCTGGGTTGGGTCCCTCTCTAGTTTGATTTTTTTTTAAATAGTCATCAAGTTAGAATGTGAATGAATGTATACCGACTTCCTTGTTTAGCACATTTAAAAATATAACTATAACTATACCTATTTGAACTATAACTTCGAATATATATAATATTTGAATACTACCTGGAAGAACTGACTACTCATTTTTAGGGGGAAAATTGGCATTAATGCGTAACTGGGCAGAAAGGCAAGATATACATTGACTAAATAATATGTTTCCTTTGAAAATTTCCCAAAGAGTTTTACATTTCATAACAGATGAGCATTTTCCAACCTCAGTCTTACAGTTATAAAATAGAAATGGCAGCACTTTGCTTCCAATGCTTGTTCTGGTAGTAAAGTGTTATTTCACCTAGTATATTTTTAAATTTTTTGCTCTCAGGGTAAAAATCTCTCAGAGAAGCTAACAAATGGAAATATAATCAGTGCAAAACAAAACAGAAGTCTCATCAAACAGAATAAAAGGACAAAAGATGCATTCTGTTACTGTTAAGTAAACTAACCTGTATGGTATGGTTTTAGAAGATCATCCAAAACAGAAGGAGAGATGGAGATAGACATGGAAATGGAGATGGACATAAAAATAGAGATGGAGATGGAGAAATGCAGGTATAGATGCATATAAATTGGAGCAAGATGTTTAAGTATCAACTTCCTCTCTGGTCCTAATCCCTAACTGGTTTTTACTTATTTCAGAAAAACCAAACACAAAATTGTATTCGCAATTTCCAACAACTACTATAAAGTGGATCCTGATTACCATCTTCTTTATTTTTTTAATTCAGGGAATCTCATAAAAAAAACTAGGAACAGTTTTATTTGCTAGTTGAATGATACAAGGAAAATTGTGCTTCAGCCTTGTAAGTTTCAACACCAATACTCTGTAGTAGTCTCAATAACAAAAGAAGATCCATGTTTACTGTTTTGAAAGTAGCATAATATGAAGTCTTTACCAATATCCACCCTCAGGTAATATGGCTGTAGATGTGTCAAAAGGTATTCAAAAGGCATATTTTGGAATATATGGGAGCATTTGCTCAATAGCTCTCTAGATAACCTTTGTTTTTTCCCCCAGTCTTTGGTGTGAGCTTGAAGAGAGATGTAACTCTTTCAAGAATGAAAATCTGAAAACATAAGAGTTACTTAAAGCAGTAATTTTCTCCCGTTCCAACATATTCCAAAGAACCTCTTCCAAATAAATTTCGAAGCATGCAGAAAGCTTCCAATTAGTAACCCAGCACCGAAGTTTCTGAATTTATACCATACATTGTAGGAAGCCAAAAAAGATATTACTACAGCATGGATAGAATGGTTGGGCTAGTTGAGGCTATGCCTCTTCCCAGTTACATCTCTTTGCCCTATCAGGTTCTGTTTATTAAAGACTGTCATTTCACAAGGCCCAGGAAGAAGACTTTTTCTGCTATGTATGGTACCTACCCTTTGGAATATAATCCCCTTGAAATAGGGGACGGTCAATCCCCTACTGACCTTCCAAAAAGCTCTGAAGAAGTAATGTTGCCATATGCTTGGGAATCTGGTTGAGATGGGAAGAGTACTAACTACTGTACTGATTATGATGTGAGGATTGTAAATAGGGTTGACTACGTTGTTTGGTGTTATGGTTTATTTATATCGTGTTTGTCATATTTTGTTGTGGTTACCATATTTTGCAAACTGTTCAGTCACTTTTGTGAAATGGATGACTATATAAATCGAATAAATAAATAAAATAGAGGTGCCCCACAAAGCTGCTTGAACTTCCAAACACATATTTCTGCCTGACAGAAATAAATTGAATGGAAAGAGTAATGTATAAATAACATTTACAAAACATTGTTGATGTTAAATCATTATTCACTTGTCATTTTATTAGTAGAAGAATGTCATGGGAATTTCAGGATTGTCCCACTGTGAATGTCCTTCCTCCCCAAGCCAAGATCTTAGCAAGTATGTTAATTCTTCACATTCCAGAATTGGTAGCAGGCAGGTACCAGGGATACGACTGCTGAAGTAAAGACAAGGATGGAGAAAGCTCGAACAATATTCTTCAAAATGAAAAAGTTCTTCTGCAGTCACGACATAAGCCTAAGATTGAAAATCAGGTTTGTCAGATGTGACATCTTTTCTATCCTGATCTACGGAATAGAGAGTTGGTCCCTGACAGAAAACCACTTGATGAGACTAGAAGCAATGTGGATTTACAGGTGGCTGTTACGTATGAGATGGATTGACAAAATCAGAAATGAGGAGGTGATAAGCCGCCTGGGAAAGCCAAGGCAAATCATCAAAACCATTAAAAAGCAAAAGTTAGAATACTCCAGATATGTGATGCGACACCTGGAAAAATACAGCATGCTTCACTTAATCCTCCAAGATTGAAAGCAAAGGAGGTCCAGGCAGAAGAAGAACATCATGGCTTCAAAACCTAAGGGACTGGTTTGGACAAAACTCAGCAGCACTTTTTTGTGCGACTGTTGATAAAAAATCTCAACATGGATCCCCAACATGATCACCAACATCCAGTGACAGGTATGGCACAAGAAGAAAAAGAAGGTACTAGAGAAGTACCCCATCTCTTAGCAAACAGGATTGGGAGTAACTCCATTGGCTTTTTCAATGTATTGCCTCTTCCAACACGCCAAGGAAGACAATAGAGTAAGAACAGCATCCAGAAAAAGGACAGCATAGCATAAACCCAGTAAAATATAGTCCAATGCAGTGAGGGCTAAATCACACCAACAATTTTCAGGAAGAAAGGACACTACACTTGGTGTCCAGGGTTAAAATCCACAAAGAGTCTTCAGACTTCCTGAAGCATAAATTTCCCTCGATTGAAATGCCATGAGATCTGGCAAGTCTATTTTAGTATTATTAGGTCCTGACAATTGTGGTTATGCACTAACATCTGGCTCAGTTACTGCAATGCAACCTACCTAGGTTGAAGGTTACTCAGAAACTGCAAGTGGTCTGAGCCTCTTTTGAATGCTTTGTACAGCTTAATATTTATACATATATATTTAAGACCAAGATCAGATTGCTTTTTATTGGCAGCAAGACTGGGGTCCTGGTAAAGAATGGAAGGTAGAAAGAAATGTACAGATAACATAAAACACGTGGACATCTAACTTAGTACTGATTACAATATCAGTTAGTGCAGTGATGGCGAACCTTTTTCTTATGGTATGCCACAATTGTGTGCACATGTGCTATCACACGTGCACACGTGCCCAAACCAATTCACTGTGTATGTGCACACAACCCCCTCACTCATGCACGTAGGACCCCTTCCCAGGCGCCGGAGGTTTTCCTGAAGCCTAGGGAGGGCAAAAATGGCCTTCCACAGCCCCCCAGAGGCCCTCTGGAAGCTGTAAAGGGATCGTTTCTGAACTTCCGGTTGGCCAATTGGGCCTGTTTTTCACCTTCCCCAGCCTCCGGAGCCTTTCCTGAAGCCTAGGGATGCAGCTGACTTTCGGTCTCCCCAGCCCTCTGGAAGGCCGAAAATCAGCTGGCTGTGCACTGGAGCTGATGGCTGGTTTGTCAGCAAATATGGCTCCACATCCCCCTTGGTCACCTGATCAACATTAGGATGTTTTGCAATTGGTTTGTGTTTATGACATTTGCAGTGTTCAAGAGTCATGTGATCAACTTTTGTGAACTTCTGACAAGCAAAGTCAATAGGGAAGCCAGATTCACTTAATAACGGTGTTGCTAACTTCACAACTTAACTACTGTAGCAAGAAAAGTAAAATAGGGCAAAACTCATTTAACAAATGTTTTACTTAGCAATGTAAATATTGGGCTGAACTGTAATTGTAAATTTTGATTACCTGTATAAGACTAATTTATTGCCATACAATATTTAGTGAAGATTTACTATATAAATATTTCAATTCAAGTAAGTATGTTAATTCTTCACATTCCAGTCATTGAAATCAGTCTACACATCTTTGTTAACTGTCTCATCCCAGGAACAAAAGATCATCTGTAATATAAGTACTGTATGTTATTTCTCCTATAACATTATATGAATTTAACCTATCATAGCCCAGGATTGGGCCTTTTCTCTGCAGTTCTTCACAGTTCCAGTCTAATCCTTGCTTCGCTGAGACTTCGTGACATTATGATTAACAACTTGCCCAACCCCTGAAATATTACAGAAGAATGCAAGCCACAAGGGTGTAGGGTGCAGCACCAGCACTTTCTGAGCCAAAACCAGAGCCAAATGTCTGAGTGACAGAGAACTACCTGATTTGTTTAGTTTTTGGCACGGAGAACTTTCACAAGCCTTGTACCAAATGAGAGGAAGCACATGCCAAGGTTAGGCCAAGAACACATTCAAACCGCTCTGCCATTTTTAGTTAGTGTAGGACTTCAAAGTGTTCTATGGGAACTGTGTGTATTCCAAAGGGACAACTTCAGAGAATCCAGTGGACTTCAGTTTTTTTAAAAAAAAGGAAAGATGCATCCTCTGTGGCCTACTTTAGCCACAAATGTTTATAAGCATAAGGTCAGAAAGAAAATGTCTTGAAGAGTACAGATTCATGCCACTGCTGGTACAGGAAGCAAATCCCCAAATGGTGAACCACAAAACTAGATGGGTGGGCCGCTTGCTCCTGGAGCAAAAGTATGCCAGTGGGGACTTGAGGCAGAATGTACACATTAGGTAACAGTACTGGGCTGATTTATGTCTATTCACATTGGGGGAAATTGCCACAGTAACTGATGTATTCAACCATGGGGACGAAGCACTTTAAGACTGCCTGCTGCTAGCCTTAGCCGTTTTATAGGGGACTAGGAAAATTTCCACGGTTAGCGATTTATAGCATCACTCAGTTCTTGTCAAAGTGAAATAAATCTGTTCTTATTAACGATGGCTAGATGAGGATGTCAATAACCAGTGTCAACATGCTTATTGTCTCCTTGTAAGATTGACGACACTTTCTTGATTGGTTGGGCACTGTTTCCATTGTGCTGAACGCCAGACTTGGAAAGGTAGCATACATACGAAGGTTGCCCTTTGGCAAACAGAATGATGGCCTTTTCATTGCCATTCTATGAGATACAATCAAGAGGGTGCATTTCACGCTAGAAGAGAGATGAAACAAGTTTTGGGAGATCCCATTTTCAGAAAGATGCAAGAGGATGAAGTCCTAGCTTTTCTCACCTGGGAAGGGCTTATCCTACAGTATTATATGGCCCAGTTTATGTAATAGGCTATTTAAGTTATAACACGATCAAGATTGATTTTGGCTTAGGCTACTGTGGTTACAGTGGCTACGCGGTGGCTCAGTGGCTAAGACGCTGAGCTTTTCAATCAGAAAGGTTGGCAGTTCAGTGATTCGAATCCTTAGTGCCATGTAATGGAGTGACTCCCATTACTTGTCCCATTACTCTGCCAACCTAGGAGTTTCAAAGCATGTAAAAATGAAAGTAGAAAAATAGGAAACACTTTTGGTGGGAAGATAACAGCATTCCATATGCCTTTGGCATTTAGTCATGCTGGCCACATGACCACGGAGACGTCTTCAGACAGTGCTGGCTTTTCGGCTTTGAAACAGAGATGAGCACCT
This sequence comes from Rhabdophis nuchalis, assembly GCA_039707465.1. Taxonomy (NCBI): domain Eukaryota; kingdom Metazoa; phylum Chordata; class Lepidosauria; order Squamata; family Natricidae; genus Rhabdophis; species Rhabdophis nuchalis. The sequence continues at coordinate 300,524,181 of CM077643.1, read as the reverse complement.
CCCCCTAGAGTCGGGAACCACTAGCACATATGTGCGAGGGGAACCTTTATTGTGGGACCCAACCATTGTGGTTTACAATTCACTGCTTATGATTTAGGGTTTGTTATGGCCAATTATGGCTTATTCAGCAAACTATGGTTAAGGAAAATTGGTTTCCAAGTGCCATTGTACATCTACTAGTTGTGTGCATACCAGTGGTGGGTTTCAATTTTTTTTAGAACCTACTCTGTAGGTGTGGCCTATTTTGTGGGCGTGGCTTGGCAGTCATGTGACAGGGTGGGAGTGGCCAACTTGTAAAATGTGGTGAAACTCATTTAACAAGGCTCTTGCTTAGGCATCAAAATTTTGGGCTCAATTGTGATGATTCTTTCTTTCTTTCTTTCTTTCTTTCTTTCTTTCTTTCTTTCTTTCTTTCTTTCTTTCTTTCTTTCTTTCTTTCTTTCTTTCTTTCTTTCTTCCCTTCCCTTCCTTTCCTTTCCTTTCCTTTCCGTTGGGTCACTGGCAGCGGCAGGCTAGATTTACTTCCAGGTGGAACCCCCTCTCACCGGTTCTCTAAATTTCACCAACCGGCTCTCGCGAGTAGGTGCGAGCCTGCAGAAACCCACCACTGGTGCGTACTCTCTTCTAGTTTTAAAGGATTTGCGGAATTCTATTGGGAAAGAAATAAGCCAAATGAGAATGGGGTTGTGCTCAGACTCACAACAGATCCAAAGCATTTCTGCCAGATTTTTGAAGCATATGCTGGTCTTCTATGTCCTGTGCACGAGTGATCTGACCTGTCATTGCCCACCTCTGCCTACAAACAAAGAGGCTGGGATGCATTTCAGGTGCTATATTTCCGCCACTGGGAGTGATTCATTTCACTCAAGCTAAAATTTGGCAAAGGTTCAATGGATACAGGTTTGCATTCTGCGGAGACAATTTCAATCATTTCTATATAGTCCAGAAAAGAAAAGGAAGAAAGGTTTTAGAGTTAGAGCAGTCACTGTATATTTAATCCCCCTCCTCCTGCCCCTTTTCAAAGTAAAGGCTCAAAACTAGCTGACCTTGCATTCATGCTGTTTGGTTTCACTTACTTTGTATTCCTAAAGTGGAAAGGTTGGATTAACTAACCTCCATATAATGTGGAACTGGAGTGGAAGGGGTGTGTGCGCACAGGGGAAAGTTTAGGCTGAAGAGGTGATTTACATGCTGCCAGAATCTTATGCTTGCCAAGCACAGATTGCTTGCACTCAGCTATGCACAGTAAAATGAATAAGAGATGGGAGGAAAGGGACAGGGAACCTTGGGGAAATTCTTTGCACACCACTTTGGCATTTGGTTGCAAAGTTCAATTTATTCCCAAGACATTAAAGTTTCATTAGAGAGAATTTCTTTCTTTCTTTTTCTTTCTTTCTTTCTTTCTTTCTTTCTTTCTTTCTTTCTTTCTTTCTTTCTTTCTTTCTTTCTTTCTTTCTTTCTCTTTCTTTTTCTTTCTTTCTCTCCCTCCCTCCCTCCCTTCTTTCTTTCCCTCCCTCCCTCCTTTTTTTCTTTCTTTCTTTCTTTCTTTATCTTTCTTTCTGTCTCTTTCTTTCTTCTTTGTCTCTCTCTTTCCTTCTTTCTCCTTCCTTCCTTCTTTCTCCCTCTCTTTTTCTCTTTTCTTTCTGTCTCTCTCTCTTTCTCCTTTCTTTGTTTTGTCCCCTCTTTCTCCCTCCCTCTCTCATTTTCTTTCCTTCCTTCCTTCCCTCCCTCCCTCCCTCTTTCTTTCTTTCTTTCTTTCTTTCTTTGTCTTTCTTTCTGTCTTTCTTCTTTGTCTCTCTCTTTCCTCCTTTCTGCTTCCTTCCCTCTTTCTCCCTCTCTTTTTCTCTTTTTTTCTGTCTCTCTCTCTCTTTCTCCTTTCTTTGTTTTGTCCCCTCTTTCTCTTTCTCCCTCCCTCTCATTTTCTTTCTTTCTTTCTTTCTTTCTCTTTCTTTTTCTTTCTTTCTCTCCCTCCCTCCCTCCCTTCTTTCTTTCCCTCCCTCCCTCCTTTCTTTCTTTCTTTCTTTCTTTATCTTTCTTTCTGTCTCTTTCTTTCTTCTTTGTCTCTCTCTTTCCTTCTTTCTCCTTCCTTCCTTCTTTCTCCCTCTCTTTTTCTCTTTTCTTTCTGTCTCTCTCTCTTTCTCCTTTCTTTGTTTTGTCCCCTTTTTCTCCCTCCCTCTCTCATTTTCTTTCCTTCCTTCCTTCCCTCCCTCCCTCCCTCTTTCTTTCTTTCTTTCTTTCTTTCTTTCTTTCTTTCTTTGTCTTTCTTTCTGTCTTTCTTCTTTGTCTCTCTCTTTCCTCCTTTCTGCTTCCTTCCCTCTTTCTCCCTCTCTTTTTCTTTTTTTCTGTCTCTCTCTCTCTTTCTCCTTTCTTTGTTTTGTCCCCTCTTTCTCTTTCTCCCTCCCTCTCATTTTCTTTCTTTCTTTCTTTCTTTCTTTCTTTCTTTCTTTCTTTCTTTCTTTCTTTCTTTCTTTCTTTCTTTCTTCTACTTAAAAATTCAGAAAACTTCTTTATCTTCTTTCCAAGGATCTTTCCAGATGATGAATAAAAATGCATTTATCAATTGTTTGGCATTGTTTTATTTTCCTGGATGCTAGTTTATATCTGATAATCACAGTTAGCAGTGCCCTAGAAGAAACAAGCAGGTCATCTTCCTATCTATTCTCAGCAATTTCACATCCCATCTTGGGTGCTCAGAAAAAATACAGTAGTCCACAAAGTAAAGTTTCCCATTGGTAGATACTCTTATCTTGTACTTTGGCTCCCACCCCCACAGGTCTTCACAGGTAACTATGAAGAGGGATTGTTTGCAATACTCAGGTTTCTCCTCGCTGCCACAATTGGTTTTGAGGTGGAAATGATGGCTATATATAATTAGTAATCACTGTGTAAAGGAAGAAAGTCCCATCTGGTTTGAAATTCAGCTTCAACTTTAGATCTTTAAAAATGAGCAGATAAAATATGAGAATCCCTATGATATCCTGGGCATTGCCTAAAAGATCATCACCAACTCTGTAAATTGAACCTAGAAACCAACAGATAACTAGTGTTGGCAGTGCAAGAAACCATTGCCAACTTCCTTACCTCCTTAATTACCTCCTTAAGCTATTGAAGTTTCCAAAAGTATTTCAAATGTAGCCTCAAACACAACTCTTTGGGATAATTAGATTAAGCATAATTAAGGTATTTATCATAATAGCACAGTCTGGCACTAGATAAGAAGAGAGACATTTGGCGTGTCCGATTCAGATGGGCCATGAACAAAGGCAGATCTGATCGCAGCCTTCACCTGCACTGCCCAGTAAAAAAGCTTTAAAAATCTACTGTAGTGTGATGCAATAGTTAAGATGATAATATAACGCAAAAAAAGACAAAAGCCATATAGACATGTATTTCATAAATTGCTAAAAATAGGTACAAATTTAGAAACAATGCATAAGAACTATAATCTGTATAGATATCATTTGTCTTAGAATAACATTACCTACACTGAATGTTGATGGGTTACTTCTGGACCTTTTCATCTATAGACATACCGTGTTTTCCTGAAAACAAGACAGGGCCTTATTTTCTTTTGACCCCTGAAATAAGCACTTGGCCTTATTTTCAGGGAAGTCTTATTATTTTTGAGGTGCAGGAAGTGGCCAGCATGGTCACCTCATAACTAATGCTGTGTTGCAATATTTTCGGGGAGGACTAATTTTGGGGGGAAGGGGTTATTTTCAGGGAAGCAGGGTAGTATCTAGATGTCATCTATATAGATTTTTTCCCCTCAATTTCCAATAACAGAAATAAGGTTAACAAAAATAGTTCTAATATGACTGGGAATGTGATACTTAGTTCCAAAAATTAGTTAAATAAATATTGTAAGTGTCCACAAGGTATGGTAAAAGAAAAACAAAACGGTAGCCAGAATGCTTCAATCAAAGCTGTCTTTTATGTGTGTGGCCATCATCCTGCTGAATACAGTTAATAATAGTCAGCAGCAGTTATTTAGGTGAATGCTTTCAAAACATCTGAGAGTCAAGACACACTTAAAAAAATAATTTTAAGAGGCATGTTTCAGTCCTTGAGATTTCATCTTTGGATTAGAATACATAAAAGAAAGGATTATCTTCTTGAAGAAAATGCTCAGTACCTTTAAGCTCCCATTAGTTGTCAATCTGGGGGAGAACCTTGATTGGAAAGTCCAAGCATTATTGGGGGGGGGGGGAAATACTATATTAAAACTCAATCAACTCTCAGTTGTATGAGGCAAATGCAGCATCATGGAAACATGACAATAATATTTACCAAAAGGTATTCATGGTTTGGGGAAACTCATGACAATTGCAGGTAATCCTTGGTTTACAACAATTCATTTAATGACTGTTTGAAGTTACAATGCCACTGAAAAAAGTGACCTGACTATTTTTAAACACGACCATTGCAGCATCTTTGTAGTCAAAATTTGGATGCTTGGCAATTGGCATGTATTTATGATAGTTGCAGTGTCCACAGGTCAGGGGATCCCCTTTTGCAACTTTCTGACAAGCAAAGTCAGATTCACTTAACAACCACGTTACTAACTTATCAACTGCAGTCATTCGCTTAACAACTCTTACAAGAAAGCCATAAAATAGGGCAAAGCTCACTTAACAACTGTCTTTCTTGCAAATTTCTAGCAGCATAAATGTTGGGCTCAATTGTCGTACATCAAAGACTATCTGTAGTCCATCATGTGGACTGTATGGGCTGAAGCAGGTCTCTTTCCTGGGCTGTTATAATTTGGTTTGAAAAAATCTGGATAACCACTAAATGGCAGCAAATAGATACAGAAAACTTCCCTAAGATCAGACCACATTGGCATATTTTGTCTTAAGTGAGGCTTGCTTTAATGTTTGTATTTTTATCATCATTTAGGATTGTTGGTTTTATTATTGATGGTTTTATTTTAAATAGAATTATTCCACTTTGGAAGAGTAGAAATCATAGATAGATAGATAGATAGATAGATAGATAGATAGATAGATAGATAGATAGATAGATAGATAGGTAGGTAGGTAGGTAGGTAGGTAGGTAGGTAGGTAGGTAGGTAGGTAGGTAGGCAGGCAGGCAGGCAGGCAGGCAGGCAGGCAGGCAGGCAGGCAGGCAGGCAGGCAGGCAGGCAGGCAGGCAGGCAGGCAGGCTTAATTAGTATTATTCTTATGGAATTAAGGATTAAAGAAAAAAATTGTCCATATTATGTAATGAACTGAAGACACAAGATGATGTGCAAACTAAGGATTTCTTCCCTTGTACCTTACTGTTTTGGTGATTACCTTAAAAACCATAGCTGATATTCTAATTTTCTCCAATACCTACTATATACTTAGAGTCTTGTGCTTGTCAGTGCTGTATTGTAATTCCAAGTTTTCCCAAAAAGCAAAAGTGATCTGTTGAGGACTGGTGCTGGAAACTAGGGAGCTTCTGTGATCATCTGGAACATCTGGTAATGCCCATGAAGATGCAACCCCTCTAGACGAGTAGGATCCCATCCAATACAGCCTTTACACCTTGTTTAGCTAGCTGTTGGACATTGTGAATGCAGAATTGCTGTGCAGGAATCATGTGTCTATTTTGAGCACATTAAGAAAACACTTCAAAGATATTTATGCTAGCACAGGCCTCAGAAAGCTTACATTCCATTTTTATATTGGGTTTTTGTCTCCTTATTAGTACTGGATGGGTCTTTTGTTTTATTTTTTATGTACTGGGCGATGCAGTTAACTCATTATGAAATGCTGTAACAAATAATATAGGCATCCCAGCTCACAATCTGCTATAGGAAGTTATGAGCTATCTTCGGGGAAAAAAATTAATCTTTTCTTTCCAGCCTTGGTAGAAAGACCTTGGTAAATGACATTTAACTCTTTCTGGTAATAAAGGTAATTATCTTAAAAAACAGCGTTCAACTTTTGATTTTCTGTTTTGCTGCAGATCAGATCCTTTCATGACTAGGAAACAATAGGTCTTGCCCATCTGAAAATAAAACTAGCAACTTATGTCTCTCAAGATTACATAAATAAGTTTCATCTGGTTATAATTAACATTCTAATAAATGTATCCCCCCCTTCAAATATCAGCATTATTAATCAGAAGTCATGTTGCAACAGCATCTAAGAGCCATGGTGACACAGTGGTTAGAATGTAGTACTGCAGGCTACTTCTGCTGACTGCTGGCTGCTTGCAATTTGGCAGTTCAAATCTCACCAGACTCAAGGTTGACTCAGCTTTCCATCCCTCCGAGTTTGATAAAATGGGGAGCCAGATTGTTGGGAGCAATGTGCTGACTCTGTAAACCGCATAGAGCGGGCTGTAAAGTACCATGGATCATCATATAAATCTAAGTGCTATTGCTATCTAAAAATCAATCCTATCAATACGTCCCTCTAACATGATAACACAATAGACTAATCCTTCTTGAAGATCACCTCTAAATTTTGACATCTTTCGCTCATTCCCTTGAGGAATGAGAGACCATTGCTGAGGCCAGCTGATATGAGTTTTTCAGATCCTTTGTGGATTTTGTGTTTTTCATTTTTTCCCTCTGACAATCCGTCCTACATGCATGACTTTGTAATACGGTACTTTGATGGCAACAGAGCTGATGACAAGGCAAGGGTTGGCATGTATCCTACCTAGTGCAGATGTGGTCCTTTCCCCTCTGGTCATCTGTGGTGGGTTGTGCTGTCTGCCAGATTCAGCAGCACATTTAGCTATGTGACTTTGCTAATCATACCTTTCCATCCCTTGCATGGCCTGCAGCCAATGATGAAGGTGACTTGCAGGGATAGAGGCTTCCTATTAAAGGGGGAAGGAAAGAACATTTTTTACAGGACAAGGTCACAAATGGACATTTCTTTACAGCAGCGAAAGGAAAAGCCATAATCTGAATGGAACGTGTGGCTGGAAGTGTTCTTGTTCCTTTTCCCACTTCAAGTATTGTTATTTTTGATGTATGTTCTACATGTCAAGAGCAAGTATGGTGTAACGCTTATGGTGCTGGACTAGGAGGAGGAGGCAAGGCCAAATTTTCATCCTCCCTTATGCAATGGAAGCCAGCTGGGCAACCTTGAGCAAGTCCTTTCCTCTTAGCCCTAATCAGTATCAGGCTTTGCAACAAGCTGGCTGAAAAATAAAACTCCTTATTGTATCATGCACTGATAACCTCAAGATAAGAACTGCAACAAACTCAGCGCAAAACAAGCAAACCCCACAAGTGAGACAATCACTAGAAACAATAACAACTTCCATGAAGCCTACTGGCAAATTTAAAAAAATAAAACCCACTCTAACAGAACCGAAACCTTTCACATTTAGAGTTAGCTTCCAAAATCTGCTTGAAAAGAATAGAAATCAATCCTACAAAGAGGATTCCCTTGAGAAATGTATTGTGTGTCATACAGCCACTACAAATAAAGAGGATATCTCAGGAAAGAATCTTTTTTTCTTATGAAAACAGCACCGAAGACCACTGCAGCAGAATATTATGATAAGCTGTCATAACTAAAATTATATCCCTCTTGCTGCAGATATAAAAGGGGTGGGGGGTGGGGGGTGAGGCAGTACTTTCTTTTTTTAAAAAAAAAAAGCATAGATGGGAAGAAATCCTGATTGCAAGGGTGTCCCCACTAAGAAAACCCTTCTTCCTCATCTGTCTAAATTCTGATAAAGCCAAGTTCAAAACCAGGTCTCCGGTGTAAGGAAGGGAGGGGAAGAAAATCTCTACCAAACCTTGGATCAAGGCCATTTAAAGCTTTAAATTAAAAGGAATAGCATACAGAAACAATTTGGGAACTAGTATTGTACTTGCCATTAAGATATAACTGACAGATGTAACATTCACCTGTGGGCTATACCTGTCTGAACTTTTCAAGAACTTCAGGAAAAACTTTCCAGATCCACAGATGTTGGTAGTTAGGAACTAAACATATGCTACTGTTTATATTCTATAGTGGCATAAACACATTAGCAATTGTAATCATATGGGGTTTGAAGAAGGCCCAAGTATAGCTTTAAATCAGGTCATATACATTGTCTGTTTTACCTATAAGCACACCCAATTGAATGAATCAATAGTGAGGGTGGTGATTGTATACAAAAACAATTAATTAGCTATATTATCTCCTGGATTTGGCAACTACTTGCCTTAAGAAAAGCATTTTGTCTCATGGTACATTTTTGAAACATAAATGTATGTTTAAGCACTCATCGAATATTTTAATTGATGTCCAAAGTATTTAGCAGGCAATGATACATTGATCCAAAGATGACAAAAACAGTTATTCCCAACTGGTGCATTTTAAATCATTGCTCCAATAAAAAAAAAATCTAGTTATTTGCTTCATTGCCAACCTGCCTATGTGGAATCAACAGCAAGTGCCAGCTGAGGAGTGTAAACATATATAGGGAATGCTTATTAAACTAGAGCTATTAAAGACATGTCATGGATTTCTTTTAAAAAAATTATGCATGTCTATACTCCCATACAAAATACTGTTACAGAAAATAGGATTCACTCCAACTATTGGAGTCACAGAATTAGAAACAGAGATTGGACGGGATGCATCATGTGCTGGCCATGGCCACGCCCAGTTTAGCAAAGGACAAAAGCCATGATACATCACATGATGCTGCCGTGACGAAGCAAGTTTGACACCCCTGTAGTATGCAATACAATATTTGATAGTATATAGTTATGATACGTAGAGTAGGTGGCACGTAGGTGTGGAAATGAAAAGGTTTGATTTACTTGCCTCTCACCTCCATGCCTTCTTTTCCCTGTGCAGTAGCCATTTGTGTCGTTCTGATTATGCTAAATCCATGTACAAAATAATGTAGCTTCTCCAAAATCCAACGTCCATCTCAAGGCCCACAGGCCAGATCCAGCTTGCAATGTGGTTGGATCTGACCCATGGGGCTGTCCTGATCTACCCAGTAAAAAGAGGAAAGATGAGGCCAGTGTCGCTTTGGCCCTGTCTACCCAATGCGAAGAGGAAACATGCTAGCAGTTTGGGAAGCGGCGACAAGTTGACCATGCCTACCCAATCAGCCATACCCACCCAGTCGGCCATGCTCGGCCACTTCCCCGGGGTCAATCACAGCCCTGATGCAGTCCTTAATGAAATTGAGTTTGACACCGCTAATCTAAGCCAACACAATATGCTTACCTTGGATATTTTTTTTCATAATCCCACTACCCTGAACAAATTGCATTTTTAATTTTGCTTGCTAGGAAGCAACCCTCACCCTAACCTAACTCTATGCCTCTGATTCCCACAATCCCTTCTGCCTTACCTTGAATTTCACTGGAACTAATGTGATATCCTTAAAGCCACGTGTCCTTTCAAAATTCACCTAAACTCTTTCCTGCACACCTTGTACACCATCATCCTGACCTTTTGCTAGTAGAAATCATGAAAATGTACCCATTCACATTCAAGGATCAGTTTGTAGGCCTCTGTCCTTGAGATTTGGACTCATATCTGAGCTTGACCACAAAGACTTCGGAAAATTTGTACATTGGCAAACGTGAAAACAGAGAACTATGAACCATTTAGAGGAATTGTTGACAATTTCCAGTCACTGCTAATTGCTTAGGGCTTACTTGGGCCTCAGCCATATCTCTACCTTTGTGTCCTTAATCACTAGAAATCCTCTGGATAATTTGTCACACTTGGGACAGGGGGTAATTTATGGCTTGCAGATGGACTAGATTGCAGCTCACTTGGATAAATTTTACTTTAGCCCTAGTCCCACAGGCTTCACTTTTATAGCACGGTAAGATCCATTAAAATTATGACTTCCAAAATTCTGTTGTATTTTATGCCTAGCATGAGATATTTATGGCCCTTTCTGCTTAAGTGGACATTTCTAGAGATTTACTATAGAAATAATTCAGGCAAATAGTTTAACAGCCAGAGGGACTGCCAATTTGTATACAAATGTAAGTGCTGTTAAAGAGAGAAGAAGAAAAAATACTATCACAATACAGGTCTGAATGTATGTTAGCCTACAAATATGATACACAAAACCACTAAACATTTCATTAATAAAGTTATGAATGTGTTTAGAAAGCAATTTTCTAGAGTGTTGTGCAAACAGCCAGGCAGTTTAACTAGATGAGCCAATAGAATGGCTGAATTTTTTATCAGCACCTTGGCTAAGTTTATTTTCCCCCCTCCATTTTTATCCCATAAGATTTATCCCAATGATGAAATAAAAAATGTCTATATAATAGAAAGGTAGTATAATGTTCATTTTAGAGTTTGTAATTGAGCATAAATTATTACAGCAATTTTGAGTAATAAAATGCACTGAATAAGATAAATTTCTAATATCAATATAAGGGATGGATGTCTCATTTATAAATGACATAAATCCTCCATGGAACATTACAAGAGAGCTAACTGCGGAGGTAAAAGTCAGCTATGATCCCATTTGAATTCAAAAAAGCAATTCAGCTGAATTTGTTGATACAGTTTAATAAAAATGTACCGTATTTTTTGGAGTATAAGACGCACCAGAGTATAAGACACACCAAGGTTTTGAAGAGGCAAATTACAAAAAAAAGTAGGTAGGTAGATAGAGGGAGAGAGGGAGAGAGAAAGAAAGAGAAATACAGTAGGTAGGTAGGTAGGTAGGTAGGTAGGTAGGTAGGTAGGTAGGTAGGTAGAGAGAGTAGGCAGGGATGTAGATAAAGGGATAGAAAGAGAGAGAAAGAGAAAGAGAGAGAAATACAGTAGGTAGGTAGGAGAGAGTGTGTGTAGGTAGGTAGGTAGGTAGGTAGGTAGGTAGGTAGGTAGGTAGGTAGGTAGGTAGAAGGATATAGAGAGAGAAATATAGTAGGTAGGTGGAGAGAGAGAGAGTGTGTGTGTGTGTGTGAGAGAGAGAGAAGGTAGGTAGGTTGATGTTTCCTGGTGTATTTATCCATGTTTCCATTTTTCCTTCCATGGAGAAGGAATTCGCTGACAAACCTTAAAACTTTGTTTCTCCTGGCACAGAAACAATTAAAGAGCCTTCCAAAAGAGCTTTCTGAAAGTGTTCTAACTCAGGGGTTCCCAAACGTGGCAACTTTAAGACTTGTGGACTTCAATTCCCAGAATTCCCCAGCCAGCTATGTCCACAAGCTATGCTGGCTGGATAATTCTGGGAGTTGAAGTCCAAAGTCTTAAAGTTGCCAAGTAACTAAACAGCCTTCCGAAAATGGGGGGAGGGGTTTTTTGCACTTTGCATACCTCCCCCAAACTGCTCTTTCTCCGCAAAAACATGGCCGGTTTTCTTCAAATAAAAAGCATGACTAGCCTTGTGGGGGCTTGCAGAATGCTCCTGGGGAGGTGGGGGGGGGGAGAAAATGAGCAAAAATCCACCCCATTTATCGCAAAAACGGGCCATTTTTGTGTCAAATGAATTGAATGCATAGCCCTATGGAGGCTTATAGAGTGCTGCTGGGGGCTGGGGGGGGGCAAAAAACACCCTGATTTAGGCTAATATCTGCCCTCCCCAGCACCCAGGAGCTCTATGGAAGCCTCCATAAGGCTAGGCACAGCCATTTTGGTGAAGGGGGTGGGGTTTCGGGAGGCAAACAAATGTTGTATTCGATGTATAAGACGCACCCAGATTTTCAGCCTCTCTTTAGAGGAAAAAAGGTGCATCTTATACTCCAAAAAATACGGTAAATAGAACTAATTGAATCTTAGAACTGTTATAAAGTGACATTATGGAATAGATTCAAACAAGTGATTGACTTACAATTGTTCATTTAGTGACCGTTCAAAGTTACAACGGCACTAGATAAAGTGACTTATGACCATTTTTTAGAGTTACAACTTTTGGAGCATCCCCATGGTCATGTGATCAAAATTCAGATGCTTGGCAACTGGTTCGTATTTGTGGTGGTTGTTGTGTCCCAAGGTCATGTGATAACCTTTTGCGATCTTCTGACCAGCAAAGTCAATGGGCAAGCCAGATTCACTTAACAACCGGGTTACTAACTTAACAACTTCAGCGGTTCACCTAACAACTATGGCCAAAAAAAGTCATAAAATGGGGCAAAAATGTAATGAATGTCTCACTTAGCAACAGAAATGTTGGGCTCAATTGTGGTGATAAATCAAGGACTACCTGTAGTCTCCCTAATGAAGTTCTGAAATATTCAATATTTTACACTGTGCAGATTAATTGTTTGCTTAATTTTGGATTATTAAATAAATCACAATAGACTTACATCATAAAATGCAATCAGTCTACACTGTGACTGAATATAATACATCCTTGCACATCAGAATCCTCAGTAGGCACTTAAACCATTAAGTCTTTCATTCATCCAGTTTACCTTAGAATATACCCCAAATTAGGTAGAAATCAGCCAGTGTTTAACCTGAAACAGGAGAAAAGGGACAATTGACAATATGTTGACATTACCACCCCAACGATGCCGTAGCGGTGATGTGCCAGTGCCTGGAAGCCGTGCGGACCTGGATGGGAAGTAACGGACTCAGGCTCAACCCGACCAAGACCGAGTGGCTGTGGTTTCCGGCTGCCCGATTCAACCAGATGATTCCATCTCTGGCCATAGGGGGCGAACATCTTGCCCCTGTGGATGGGGCGCGCAACTTGGGTGTCCTCCTGGATACCCGGCTGTCCATGGAAGATCAAGTGACAGCCGTGGCCAGGAGGGCGTTTTACCAGGTCTGCCTGGTACGCCAGTTGCGCCCCCTATTGGATCGGGACGCCCTTCGCACAGTCACTCATGCTCTCGTGACATCCCGACTGGATTATTGCAACTCTCTCTACATGGGGCTCCCCTTGAGGTGCACCCGGAGGCTTCAGTTGGTCCAGAACGCAGCCGCGCGAGCAATTATGGGCACCTCTAGGTTTGCCCACGTAACACCGCTCTTGCGCGAGCTGCACTGGCTACCTGTCGTCTTCCGGGTGCGCTTCAAGGTGTTAATTATCATCTTCAAAGCGCTCCATGGCTCGGGACCTAGTTATCTGCGGGATCGGATCCTGCCTCATACATCCTCACGGCCGATACGCTCCCACAGAGAGGGACTGCTCCGGGTGCCGTCCACTAGACTTTGTCAGCGGGCGACGCCCAGGGGAAGGGCCTTCTCTGTGGCGGGCCCAGCCCTCTGGAACGACCTTCCCCCCGATATTAGGACAACCACGGACCTCCGCTCCTTCCGCTTAAAATTAAAGACACACTTTTTTCGCCTGGCCGGCCTTGGGTAGTCTCTTTTTAGGCTAGGGGTTTTTAGGGGTAATTTTTAGTTTAGTATATGGGTTTTAGCGCAGGAATAATTTAATTTACTTTTAATTTTGTAGTTTGTATTCTGTACTTTGTTCTTTGTATTTTTAATTGCCTGTGCCCCGCCTCGAGTCCCCTTGGGGAGAGAGAGCGGGTTATAAAATTAAATTAAATTATTATTATTATTATTATTATTATTATTATTATTATTATTATTATTATTATTATCAATGCAAATTATGCACATTGTAGATTTGAATTAGATGTTACAATGTCAACTCATAATTGTGTTCAATGTCAATGATATCATAATATACCTGTCATTTTGGCCCCAGTGTGGCTCGTTATAGATCCTGCTGCTGAAATAGTTAAGACATAGTTCAGGCTTTTTGTACTCATCTTATTTTCATATCTGACATTAAAACAATCTTTATATGTTTTCTTCAATTCACTTTTTAAAAAATACGTACCTTTTAAAAATACGAATAAGACATAGAGAAACTTAAAAGTGAAATATATTTCTTTGACTCTGTTCTTGTACTGATTTTACAGTTTTGGGGACACGTCCAAATTTATCTGACACACAAATTGGAAAGAGTGGGAATTATTCTTGGAACTAACTGCTTCCATTCCTGTTAGTGAACCACTAAATATTAAATAAATACAATTGAACCTGTCAAATAAAATGTTTGCTCAAAATGACATGTATTTATTAATTCAAACATCTTATTCCTTATTTGCATTCATGAAAAGAGAAGAAAGGGTGACTTCAATCACCATTCAGTTTCATTTGGGTAATAAACATAGACGGAGTAGCATTGTCTGTAAGCAGTGGCAGATTAAGGCTCACTGGTTCCCTAAACACTGGCAAACCTTGGTGCCTTGGTACAAATCTTCATAGGTTTCTTTTCTTTCTCAACTTTGTGGTGCCCCCTTTGGGCCTGGTGCCCTAAGAATGTGCTTAGTCTGCTTAATGGTTAGCACACTACTGTGTGTAAGTGCACGTATGCATGTTTGCATTATACACTTTGATCTGGTTTGAACTTAAGAATATGATATAGATAGTTGTCAGCTTACAACCATTTGTTTAGTAACCGTTCCAAGTTACAACGGCACTGGAAAAAGTGACTTATGACTCTTTTTCACACGACCATTATAGCATCCTCGTGGTCACGTGATCAAAATTCAGATGCTTGGCAACTGGCACGTATTTATGATGGTTGCCGTGTGGAGGGTTCATGTGATCACCTTTTGCAAACTTCTGACAAGCAAAGTCAGTAGGGAAGCCAGATTCACTTAACAACCATGTTACTAGCTTAAAAACTGTTAAAGTCACGGGTATGAAACTCAAGGCCTGGGGACCAGATCCGGCCCTTGGGGTGGCCCACAGGGCTGCCCTGGAAACAGCAATGCTTCTGCCAGCAAAAAGGGAGCTCGGGTGGGCCACCTGCAGCCCTCCCAAACTCCATTTTCACTGGCAGAGGGTTGCAGGGGGCCATCGCAGCCAAAAACGGAGCTCAGGAGCCCATTTCCCTGGCAGAGTGCTCGGCACCCCTGACACGAGGCATGTTGAGCTGGCCACGCCCACCCTGGCCCCTTGAGAGCAAACAGAACCCTTATGTGGCCCTCAGTGAAGTCAAGTTTGACACCCCTGGCTTAAGTAATTCACATATTACTTATATTCTTTACTCTTCATGGCAAGAGACATCCTTAAATTTTGAGCCTTCTGATTCTATAATTTTGTTCTATAAGTTTGATTTAGTTTTTTATTTTATCGTTTTACTGTTTTAAATATGTTTTTTGAAACTTGAAAAGCTTTGGTAGGTTTTAGATAAATGATCTCCTCTGAGATTCTGCTTTAAAGGTAAAAGAATGTTTCAAAACTAAATACATTAACAGGGTAAATAAAACAAATGCATTTTTGTATCGTTTGTTTCAACATGTTTACTTATTGCATGATTACTCATTTTTACTGCATGTTGATTGCATTATTCTTTTCATGGCTTTAGAAAAATTTTCACTGGTAATTTAAAAAATAACAAAATATTACCAGGGTGCTAAAACAACACTGCCTGGAAAAATATAAATAAACAGAACCAAAACAGAAATGGCCTCAGTCTTTGTAATGCTTTTCATGTGTACCCTATTGCACAATTGGTTTACTTTTGAAAAGTATCCTAGAAAATGTTTATTAAAAGACTAATTCTTAATGCTTACAGTGGAACATATATTTGGGAAGGTTTGTGATAATGTATTGATAGCTTCATCTTCTGGGTAGCCTTTCCTGATTCTTCTTCATGACTAGAATGGTGGCACCATTCTGGCAAAGAGGTCTAGTGCAAATTTTAGGGACAAACATAATGCTGGAAAACATGGAAGGGGATTTTTTTTCCACCTTTAGAAATCAGTATTACTGGAGTAAATAGAATATTTGAATACATTTTTTTACACCCCTGTAATCTCTTTTGTTGGGGTGGAGTTGGGGTGACTGAATAGAGCTGCGTATTTGCTGGCCGGATGACCTTCTTGATGCCTATGTGGAGTTCACAGCAGATGTTTACTCATGCACCATGATAGAGAAATGTCTGTCACTGCCTAGGATAATTTAATACTTTAATTATTTTTCACTTGCTTCTATAACTTGTAAGCTAACAAGAGTTGCCTTGTAGGGCATAGAAAATTAATCTATAAATAAAGTAAATATTCACCCTTCTTTAGATGTTATTTGTAGAGAGATCCCATTACTGGCTTTAGGTCAGCATCTGGCATCTTTCTAGACATTCACAAGCACATTTGCTGTTATCATGCCCTACCTAGAGTCTCATGAGGCAAAAAGATCAATGAATATGCTGTAAATGTTGTCTTCAGATATAAGAAATTTCCTTTCTTTCATACAAAGAGGTCATTTAGTATCTAAATGGCAACCAAGTTGCATTTACAATATTGGCCATGCAGAAGTGGTATTCAGCCAATTTGAACAGGTTCTGGCGAACCAGTAGCAGAAATTTTGGGAAGTTTGGAGACCTGGCAAATACCACCTCTGGTTGGCCCCGTTCTCCCACCCCCGACATTCCCTGTCTTATATTCCCTTGTTTTTTAGCTCAACTGATTTGCGTGGCAGAGCGGATTGCCGCATCTCAGCTGAGCTAAATAACAGCTCAGCTCACCAGCGCTGACAACCAGGGTTGTCTTGAAGTGCTGAAATCCAAAGTGCATGTTAAGCTCACATGCCCGAGAAAAGCGCTCTCTCGTAGAACTGGTAGGAAAATATTTGGAATCCCATTGCTGTGGCCACATCCCCACACTCACATGGTTGCTACTTGCAAGCTTACCTGCTGGCTTCCCACAAGCAGTCAGTAGGGAAGATTGCAAGTTGTTCCTATAAGTTGCTCCCCTCCCTCCACTTTTTCTTCTCAGGTTATCTGTAGCGCATGCCCCCAACCAGCGGGCCCTCTCATATTCGACAGCAGCCATCAGGGCTACACTTGCATCTCACTGCAGCAGCCACTATCTGCTTTGCAAGCCACCAGGGACTTGAAACTCCTGCCAGCATTCCAATAACTTTACTTGTTAGAAGCTAACAAAAAGTTGCAAGAAATTTCTCACTTAATAACCCGTGATCCTCATTTAACAATGGCAATGGATAAGGTACTAAAAGTGAATGCAGAAACTACAGCGGGATTAGATTATTAATTGGGAAGATGTTTGGCAACAATGACTAAAAATATTCATAGGTTGTGGTTAGCAAAACCTGGGAAATGCAATGTAGCTTCATGCCCAGCAAGGGAATGAAGAACAAATTTCAACTCTTTAGTAAGTTATTGAGAAATGTAGAGTGATGAAAGAAAGATGTATGTTGTTGATTGAAGAAAGTGCTTAATTAAATGAATTATGAAATTTTCACCTAAGTGAATAATGCAAAGTTTGTTTCTGAAAATCCTAAAATGACTTTACTTCCATCATATAATATACGAAGTGGGTAAAGCATGGATGAGATAAAATGGCAAGCTTGTTTGAATGATGCAACAACCAAGCAGGGAGTAAAAGAAGGACGCATAAATTGTCCTTAGTTGTGTAAGAAGATGCAATAATAAAAGAATCGTTGCAATGGAACTCAAGGTGTGTTGATAGGAAATGCCACTAACAAATGGTTCTTTATTGTTTGTTGAGAACGAGCTGTAGAAAATATTCGATGGATGGCATGATGCTAAAAGAGGTATGGATTTGAAAATTAGTGTGTCAAAGACTAAGATCGTGTTTCCCAAGGAAACAAAATGATTATAAATTACATATACTTGTAAATAGTGAAAAACTAGAGTAAGTAGATGAATTTCTGTAACTTGGTAGAATGGTTTCTAAAGATAGGAAAATGAATAGAAAAACGTTAAGACATGCAAGTGCTGGTGGAAACTATTGGTTAGCATGTGGTTTGTTCTGAGGAAAGCCTGTCTACAGAAACAAAACCACATGTTTATAAGAATATGCTTCTAACCATTCTGTTATATGTTGCGTATGTCAAGAGAAACATAAAAGTAAGTTGAACACCCTGAGATTGGTTGGTAGAACAAGGAGAAATAGGGTCAGAAAAGAATGGGTGCAGAATTAATGTGGATGGAAAACAACAGTAAATAACTAATTTCAATGAAATATAGTGAGGAAGTTCAGTCATGCTGACAGAATAAACAGAAGCCAAATGTAAGAAACTGGAGTGAATGGGTCAAAAGGAAGAGGAAGATCACGGTAGTTTTGTTCTGATGGATTTGGTGAAATCCCCAGCAAGAAAAAAAATGAGAAATTTAAAGAATAAACGGCAAGGTATGACAGTTTGTGGATGGTAGAAGCAAGTAAGGGAGGCTTATGCCAGGCAGAGAGAAATCATCCTTTAATTTATTTGGCTAACTATTTCTTATTTCTCTTCTATATATTTTGCACAAAACCGCGGACCTCAGAAGGGAACAGCATTCTGAGCATGTATGTATGTAGGTAAGTAAATGTATCTTTAAAATATGTTGGGCCCAATGGGAGTGTAAAATGCCCAATTTTCTTAGCTTCCACTGAAAAATGGAGTAAAATTTGCTTTTGATTTTTGTCAGTGTAGCCTTTGCAGATTAATATAAAAACAGATCCAAGATTGGTCTTATATAGGCTTTTCTGATCCAACAGTATTTGCTGTGGAAAGGATCCTTGCTGTGAAAAAAATTGTACAGAACAGCAAGGATCACATGAAGAAGATTTTGCCACAGAGAAACTCAACCTACGGTATTTTTCGGACTATAAGACGCACCTTTTTTCCTCTAAAAAGAGGCTGAAAATCTGGGTGCGTCTTATACATCGAATACAGCATTTTTTGCCTCCTAAAACCTCGCCCCTTCACCAAAATGGCCGCATGGAGGCTTCCAGAGATCTCCTGCTGTTTTTCCTCATTTTGCCCCACCCCCCACCCCCCAGGAGCACTCTGCAAGCCCCCCCCCAGGTTATTCATGCCTTTTATTTGAAAAAAAGGGCCCATTTTCATGAAAAACGGGCCATTTGGGGGAGGTTTGCACAGTGCAAAAAGGTGTTTTTCCCCCCTTTCGGAAAGCTGTTTAATTAGAGTGATTGATGAGAATTACGTTGGTCAAGTACTGTGGCTGCAGAAACAAAGATTTGTTCCAAAGGTGGTCAGTGATTTCCTTCTCCAGCACATGGGTAAATACACCTGGAAACATCTACCTACCTACCTACCTAACTTCTTTCTCTCTCTCTCTCTCTCCCTATCTACTGAATATCTCTCTCTCTCTCTCTCTCTCTCTTTCTCTCTCTCTTTTTCTCCCTATCCCTCTACCTACCTACCTACCTATCTACACACTCTCTCTCCATACCTACCTACTGTATTTCTCTCTCTATTTCTCTATCCCTCTACCTACTTATCTATCTACACACACTCTCTCTCCCTACTTACCTACCTACTGTATTTCTCTCTCCCTCTCTCCCTATCCCTTTATCTACCTACCTAACTACACACTCTGCCTCCCTTCCTCCCTCCCTCCCTCCCTCCCTCCCTCCCTCACTACTGTATTTCTCTCTCTCCCTATCCCTTTATCTACCTACCTACCTACCTACTGCCTCTCTCTCCCTACCTACCTACTGTATTTCTCTCTCTTTCTCTCCCTCTCTATCCCTCTACCTACCTACCTACCTACCTACCTACCTAACTACTCTCTCCCTAACTACCTACTGTATTTCTCTCTCTTTCTCTTCCTCTCTATCCCTCTATCTACCTACCTACTTTTTTAAAAAATTTGCCTCTTCAAAACCTGGATGCGTCTTATACTCCAGTGCGTCTTATACTCCAAAAATATGGTAATTTTTTATGGCAGGATATTAGAAGAAAGCTGGGTAGTGGGAGGGAAACCCTAATATTGTTGCAAATGTATGAAATGCATTGATCATTACAATTCAAAGCCTATAATTAAAGTTTTAAACAAAAAAAAATCTGATGGATGGACAGCTGTAATTAAAGATATGCATTGAGAAATGTTTTTTTCTCTCTAACAACATAAGCTTACCCTGAATTGTTTTGATTGACTTTTCCTTTTATCAAGCAAAACCTATATCTGGGCAAAGGGCAAAGGGCAAAGGAAAGGAATAGGAAAAGGAAAAGCCCCTGTATCTCGGTTTATGTACAAATGGTAGCTATTATTTCTAGAATTGCACAGTGAGCTTGCACACTATGACAAGTTATATAAATGCTAACTAATCCTCTCTTCAAAAATGGAGCAACATTGTCGCATTAAAACATTATCCTATCCAGACTAATGCTGGCTTGTCATTTCATTAGGCAGAAACTCCCTTTGGATTTTGGAAATAAGGATTGCCTCCTTTATCGAATATTTGGCTTATGATAAGTAACTGATTTAATTTATTCAAAACTAATTATTTGGAGCAAGAACTCTGAATAGCCCCTCTAAAGAAGACAGGCAGGCCATAGGCAGGCTTATGAGATCAAAAGTGGAAACAAAGAAAGCAATTAGTTGAGATGAGATTGTTTAAATCAAAGGTTTGGAGATACTGTTTCTTACACTGTACTGACTGTTTCATAGGACATATATTATAAGTTCAATATTCTCTCTGAGACCTCTGAGAGATGTACTTAGAGACTGGCCTTGGGGAACTCAGTACATTTAGCAACTGCAATTCCCAGGATTTTTGGCAAGAAACAGAAAATGGATCTGTTACACTGACATCTTTACCAATGACAGGGAACAGAAGGTGGATCTGTTACACTGACATCGCCCTCCCTCGCCCCTGCACAAAGAATGATTCCCTTCTTTGTGTTTGTATTTGAGGGCTGGTTTATAGATTGTTCCTTAATAGGTTGTGCAAGCTTAGGCTTCAGTAAAACTTCTTGTCAGGGGGTAAATGAATGAATATGTTCTGCCTCTGCTCACAGGTCTGCCATTAGCTTTGCTAACTCTCAGAGAAAATCCATGCCAGATTACAGATAATCATATCTTATGGCTCTGCCACATAGTAATTTCATTCTGAATATTAACAGAGTGGCATTTAACTAACTGCATGCAAATAGCAACTGTACAATTTTGATAACGAAAACCATAACTGAGTGGTACCTTTGGAAAGACCACCCAAATAATGCACAAGAGCATGGGCCACTTTTTGAATTTTCCATAATTCTACATCAAACGAAAGATGGAGAAATAGATTAAAGTGCACACCCCATAGAGCCGATAATTTAATAATGAGCTTTGCAGAGGCTTGTGGCTTTTTAAAAAAAATGGATTCAGTTAATGGGAGAATTATCCGTAATTAGTGAGAACTGGAAATTACAAAAAGATGCCAAGGCTGTTCTTTTTCTTAAGAGTCGAGAATTGTAAAAAAAAAAAAAAAAAAAAAAAAAATTAGAATGTATTTTGAAAAATAATCACTAGAGATAAACACATTTAAGTATGAGATCTGCAACATATTCTTATAAGAAATGGAAGACAGGATGGTAATGTGGAAATCTTCAGTGGCCGGATGGCTATCAAGCAGATTAAAGCATCCCTCCTTAGGCAAACTGTGCTCTTCTATGGTGGTCACCACAGAAATTATCAGATGCTCCAGCAGCATATAGAATTCCATGAAAGATAGGTAGTCCTTGACTTACAACAGTTTGTTTAGAGACCTTTCAATGTTACAATGGCACTGAAAAAAGTGACTTATGACTGTTTTGCACACTGATGACCATTACAGCATCCCCATGATCAAACTTCAGATGCTTGGTAATTGACTCATACAGTTGCCATATCCTGGGGTCATGCCATCACCTTTTGCAACCTTCTGACAAGCAATGTCAATGGGGAAACCAGATTCACTTAACAGCCATGTTGCTAACTTAACAACTGCAGTGGTTCACTTAACCACTGTTGAAACAAAGTCAAAAGACTTGCTCAGCAACATAAATTCTGAGTTCAACTGTGGTCATAGGTCGAGGACTACCTGTATAAGAAAGAGAACCTGTCTTCCATTGAAGGTTGGTAGAAAGCAGCCCTTGCTAAGTATGCTTCATTGCAACAACTTTAATCTGCCTTTGGTAGAGGCTGGAGATAGGGCAGAAGAAAGAAGATAGTTCTCTTTAGGACAATTAAGTTGGACAATGCTAGAATTCACAAGCTCCTTTCCTTGAGAAATCAAATGTCCTTAAGAGTTGGGCTGTTAAGGATTATTTTAAGATGAAAAGGGGTGGGTAACTGCAGCAAAATAATAGCACCGTGCAATTAAAAAAATGTGAAAGCTCACATTACAGTACTTTCGTATCTTTGATTATAGAAAAGACCTTGGTATGTTATGTTGGAGAAGGGGGATATGATTGCATTATTATTTATCTTGGACTATATGAAATTAATTTGTCTCCATGGCAGGGTTATGTATGTTAAAATGTAATCTATTATTCTGACAAGCCATTAATGTTGATTACTTAGTGGAAACCACTAACACTAAATAATATAACTGTGATCAAATCGGTTAAAAAAAATGTGACTAATAGAAGTTCTTCCCACAGTAGAGTACAAAAGGAAACTTCTCATATTGATCCAGGATGTCCTTGGCATTGTCAACCTATGCCATTTGAAAGTGCAAACCTGTATTTTACATGCATTAAAAATAGACACCTGCTTTGGCAACTGTTGGGAGAAAACTGCCTTTGCAAATTTCCTGATATTATTTATTCAATGCCACTCAAGTTTGAAGCTGTGACCCAGAAAGAAATTAGCATACTGGCTTTCACATTCTTTTTGAATCTAATCCTTTTCTTCTCTCCCTTCCTCCCACTCTCCCTTCCTCTTTTTCTTCTGATAACATGAACATGTACAAGTGATCTATCATCTCCATGCTATTTGTATTGTATCTCCAGTAGCATATCAGACTCCAAGGTGTATCTTTTTGTCATATTTTTCCTTTTGCTCACTGTGTAGTATGCCCATCCTTTGTATCCAGATAGATAACAGAAATGAGGATTGAGGTTATCAGCATCATATAAATGGTGTTATGTTTCAATCTTGCCCTATAACAAATACTTTTCAAGTAGGAAAGTCCTTCATTCACAGGGGCAATGTGCCATTCCAATCAGAACTGACTGAGTGGCATACAGTTCCTCTTCCATAATTCAGGATTTAAAAAGGATACAAAAGAAAATGATGTCATTATATAACAGAATAATTAAAATTGTCTTTGTAATAAATAGACAATAAATAAATAAATACTAGAATTTCAATTTGGAATAAGATTTTAGTAGGTATTCAGTCACTAAGATCACAATTCTTTGTGATCCTGTGATCCATAGCACACCAGGACCCTCTACCCTCCACTGTCTCCCAAAGTTTGCCCAAATTCATTGTATCAGTGACATTTTCTAACCATTTCATCATCTGCTGTTCCTTCTCCTTTTGCTTTTAATCATCAGGGTCCAAATTCAAGTCCTTTTCCAATAAATCCTCTCTTCTCATTAGGTAGCCAAAGTATTTGAGCTTCAGCTTCAGGATCTATCCTTCCAAAGAACAGTCAAGGTGGATTTCTTTTAGGATTGACTGATTTTATCTCCTTGCAGGCCAAGGGATTCTCAAAAGTCTTCTCCCACACACAATTTGAAAGCACCAATTCTTTGGCCGAGAGTTTAGTTAAATCGCAACAACTTCTTCATGTGCTGTCATATTTAGAATCTAAACCACCATTGGTTTGAGGCCTCTGTTTACATATAGTTGTTTGTTGTGTCCGTGTTGATGAGAGGCTTGTTTTGTCTTTGGTAGTTCCTTGATTAGCATGTTTGTCTTCAGATTCAATTTCAACTGTCCCTAGAAATAGGTGGCTGGTGATAGCTGTGAATGTGCTTATCTCTACGTGTGTTAATTTGTTACATGAAATTATTTAAGGATGTGAATGTAATGTAAATGTATATTAAAAATACATATTCAAAGTCACTTTTTCTAACTACACCAAAACACATGTGTGCACACTGTTGCTGTTTTGTTTCAAGCTGTACCTCTGCAATTAACTATGTAATTAAACATCACAGTTAAAAGACTTCCTCCATGGCTGAGTCAAACTGCTATCTACCCATCTTTGACCTTGGGGAACCTGTACCAGCATGAAATTTGCTGTCTTGGGGTCTAATTTCTATCTGGACTTTATTGTCTCTCTCCACAGTCACTGCTGGTCAACTGTGAAGCAATGCCTAAGTGTTTGCACAACTTCAGGCTGCTTTTTTTTTTTTTTTTTTGCTGTGGGGATACATGACACAAACCCAAGAATAGCTAACAATAACTTAAGTCTGTCTCAGCTGGGGCTGAGGAGACAATCAAGGCAATTTCATTGAGAAGAAACATATTGCTGGGGTATGTTTGTGCCATGACAGGGTACAAGCAGGGAAATGTCCTAGAAATGTTATGAAAAAAACCACTTATATTTATAGCCAATATCTGAGGATCTGAATGAAGGCATGCAAAATCTTCTTTTTCTATTCTCTGTTCTTAAGGTAGCATTCTTTCTCATCAAGGAAAAAAGTTGTATGGCAACTATTAATGGTGGTTAAGGTGTTGGACTAGGCAAGGTGAGCCCCAGGTTCAGGTTGACTCT
Organism: Rhabdophis nuchalis; assembly: GCA_039707465.1. Taxonomy (NCBI): domain Eukaryota; kingdom Metazoa; phylum Chordata; class Lepidosauria; order Squamata; family Natricidae; genus Rhabdophis; species Rhabdophis nuchalis. The sequence goes on along the minus strand of CM077643.1, from coordinate 300,499,805 downwards.
CAACCATGAAAATTCACTAATTTTTGGCGCATCCTTCTTTTGTTTTGTGAGAAGAATGGAAGTGACTGGAGACTTGAATCACAATCTGATATTGGAGCCAGGTCAAAAGCAAATGGTGTCAACCCAGGGCTTTTAATCCAATACCTACATGAAGAATGTGGAACATTTTTAAAACTAGGGCTGAAGGAACAGTTTAGGCTTCCTACTCACCAGTCAGAAATCCTGATCCAAGCTGGGCACCATATGCTTACAATTAAGTCAATAAAATCAGAAACTGGAACAGCCTGGCATGCAATTTACATATAGTCTAGTTTAGCTCTTAGATGTGCATCAAAGTGCTTCAATTCACATAATTGTGGCTCCCTAGTATTCCATTGTTTTTCTCAGAGTGACTGACTCATTCTATTACTATGGGATGAAGATGTGTCTTTTATTTATTTCTTTTTGCACTTTAGCCTTTTACTTTCTCAATCTTTCCGGTCTGTTCCTTTATATAAAAAAGATGACTCCCAGGTCATTAAACTCTTGCCTTCAAACTGGTAAGTTTATTGTTTCTTTCATGATGGACAGAACAGCAGTATATAAATTGAAATAAGAATGATAAATGATAAATTATTATTAACAAGATCAAAAAACAATGTGCTGTGGAAGAATTAAAAAGAGAGAGCAAAATATGTTTGCTAGCTTGCAAATGCACCAAACAAATTTATTTATTTTATGTATTTAGTTTGTCAAACATGTACGAGATAACAGGTATAAGTATAAACATGGACATGAACGCATGAAATGAGTACAAATAAATGGGGACAGTAGGACAGGGACAGTAGGCGTGCTGGTGCGCTTATGCATGCCTCCTTACAGACCATTTAGGAATGGTGTGAGGTCCACGGTAGACAGTTTAAGGTTAAAGCTATGGGTGTTAGAGGAAGTAACAATGAAGTTTGGAGTTTGTATCTATTGTTTTCCCTGTGTATTATTGCGGTTGAAGCTGAAGTAGTCGTTGACAGGTAGGATTTTGTAGCAGACAATTTTGTGTACTATGCCTAGGTCAGAGCATAGATGATATAGTTCAAGGTTATCCAAGCCCCAAATTTCAAGCTTGGTGGCATAAAATATTCTATTATGAGCAGAGGAGTAGAGTACTCTTCTCATGAAATTTCTATGGATCTGCTTGATTGTATTAATGTCTGATATACAATGTGGATTCCAATCCTTGAATCCTTGAGCTGTATTTGAGGATTGGTCTGGCAAAGGTTTTGTACGCCACAGTGAACACTTCAGTGTTAGCAGAGAAAAAGCTTCGCAAAATCAAGTTAACAACTTTTAATGCATTTTTGACAATACTGTTACAGTGAGCTATGGGGCTTAGAGAATTTGAGATAAGTACTCCTAGGTCAGTGATGGCTAACCTTTTTTGGCTCACGTGCCAAAAGCGGGTGGAGCACATGGGGGTCGTGCATGGGCGTGCCACACCCATAATGCTATGTGTGCGGCCCCTGCTTTTGGCATGGTTTTTTTGCCCTCCCCAGGCTCCAGAGGCTTTCTAGGAGCCTGGGGAAGGTGAAAACAGCATCTCCCCCCCACACCTCCAGAGGCTTCAGGAGCTTCCCTGAAGCCTCCAGAGGGTGAAAAATGGCCTCAAAAGAAGGCCTAAATCAGCTGGCCAGTGCACACAAGCATGCTGGAGCTGACAGGGCAATGCCTCGCGTGCCCTAAGAAATGGTTCCACGTGCCACCTGTGGCACCCATGCCATAGGTTCACCATCACAGTCCTAGGTCCTTGACAGAGTGAGGGTTATCTATAAGGTCGTATCTTGTACTTGGTGTTCGGATTTTTGTTGCCAATGTGTAAAACAGAGCATTTGTTAGTTGAGATTTGGAGTTGCTAATTGTTCGACCATTCTGACACATAGTCAAGGTCACTTTGTAGGGCAGTAGTATTGTCGGTTTTGAAGGACTGAGGGAAAAATACCTCAGTAAAACTGCATGTGTTTTATCACTGCACTTGTGCATGGAAGGATGCCCTCATGCCAGGCACTCACTGCCCTCCACAATCACAATCATATACTGTCATTTTTCCTCACATTTGAACCATGTGCTGATGGCATCACATGTTCTGTTTCTTCTGCTATATCTATATGGACAGGACATGTTTAATAGTTGCCACTGCCTTAACATCTGTTGTCATTTAGCTGCCAACTAGTTAACATCTGTTCCTCTGGCTGCTGACATGTCAGCCACCCACACCACTTTGCTTTCCACTGTTGATATTTTAAGTCTGATATTTAAGCCAGAGCACTATGTGCAATTTTCCTGTGTGGTTTCTTAGCCCACGAATCCAACAGTGAGTCAGAAACCGTTTTCCCTCAAGCACCACTATTCTGGTCACCATCCAGTTCCAGTCTCTCCTTTGATAATTTCGAGGCGGAAGTGAAAGGAATTTCTTTAATCCATCAAAGAATACTTTCTAAAATATATTTTATTTTGTACAACTAAAAGGCAAAGGATTGGGTTAGATTATTTCACCTATTCTTTAGGACAGGGGTCTCCAACCTTTGCAATTTTAAGTCTGAAGGACTTCAGCTCCCAGAATTCTCCAGCCAGCTAAGCTGGAGAATTCTGGGAGTTGAAGTCCTTCAGACTTAAAGTTGCAAAGGTTGGAGACCCCTGCTTTAGCAGAAAGATAGGCAGCTATGATTTCCCATGTAGGTCTAATCCAGATATGTTGTATTGCAAACTATTTGATATAATTTTGAACATTTTAATATGGGGAAAGAGAGTCCAATAGAAAAATAATTTAGAGAGGAAATTACTAGTATATTCTAAATTATCCTGTTAGAGAAAAGCCACATAGAATTCTGAAAAATCTTGTTGTCAGTAAATGTGAATAAACTTATGGCCTCAAATTGTGGTTCCTATTTGGTTTCTTCAAATATTTTGAACCTGTGAACATGCCATCAATTATCTGATTGGTGATTTATGAAGCTGCATTCCAACACAAAGCCCAAGCTTGGGAAAGATTATCTTTAGACTAAATGGAATATTGTATATTAGAGAAGGCTGAAGAACTGTTTAAAGAATCCATTCACTTTGGATTAGAATAAGTGAGTAGATAATCTGAATATGATACAAAGAAATGGGGATCATTATTTTCATCATTATTTCTGATGATGACTGATTAGGTGCCAATATCAAGTCAGTATCTGTTCTTAGTAACCAGATTCATACATTTTGTCCATTATGATTTTCTCCCTCACCTGGGTTTTTTTAGGTCTTTCAGGTGTGTTCATTGCCATTGTAACTGTGCCCATCCACTGTGTTGTTAGTCATCCTCTTCTTTCAATTCCTTTCATCTTTCCCAGCATTAGAGCCTTTTCCAGAAATCTAGGCCTTTGTATAATGTATCCAAATAGGATAATTTGAGTTGTTTAGGCTCAAGTACGAACCTGGGCCTGATTTGTTTGGTGAACCATTTGCCCCCCACCCCCACCCCAAAATGTTCAAAAGCATCAGTACTTTTCCTATCCTGCTCTTTCAAAATCTACATTGTTTCCATTAAGTTACTTTTTTCTGTCTTTTCTTAATCTTTAGAAAAACTAATTTCAGGGCCATAGAATAAAGAAACCTGAATGATTGATCTTAGTGATTGCAATATGGCAATATAAACATTAGAGTAAAATCCCCATGGCTCGGGACCTAGTTACATGCGAGACCATCTCCTGCCCCATACATCCCTTAGACCGATACGCTCCCACAGAGAGGGCCTTCTGTGGGTGCCGTCAGCAGGACAATGCCGGCTGGCGACACCCAGAGGAAGAGCCTTCTCTGTGGCGGGCCCTGCCCTGTGGAACGACCTACCCCCTGAACTCCATACCATCACCGACCTCCGCCTCTTCCGCCAGTGTCTAAAAACACACCTGTTTCATCAAGCCGGCCTAACATAGCCTCCGCTGTGACTAGTATTAGATAGTTTTAAAATGGGGATTTTAATTGGTTTTAGCGCAGGTTTTGATATTTAATTGGTTTTAAATTTGTGTATTTTGTATTACTTTTGTATGTTATTTTAAATTCCTGTGCGCCGCCCTGGGTCCTTTTGGAGAAGGACAGGATACAAAGCAAATAAAACTAAAACTAAATTAGAGTAAAATAGTATCAGCAGTCATCATTAAGAAAAATATTTGGTTTTCTCCACAAAATAAAACACTGCTATGAGCAACTTTCATTCATACATTCATTAATGTACACTATATTTAAATTTCATCATAGAAATATCTTTCCAGGAAAAGAAATAATCATCTCCAACCTGGAATTCTTTAGGTGTGAACATTTCCCATCTTCTAGAGTCATAGTTCATCACATCAGCTCCAGGTCAAATTGTTAGGTTCTGAAGAATGTAAGGAATGCTGAAGGAAATAAATCCTGTAAACCGCAAATTAATTTTATCATATATGGCATCTACCAAGAAGTGGTAGTATTTGCAAAAATTAACTCCTTTAAAACCTGACAAATTGAGGCATATCATATTACCCATATCTAATTATTATGTCTATCTTTCAACAAGCTCAGAATACATATTAGAAATTATCTTCAGAACAATTTTGTGAGATAAATTGGATTAATTTCAAATGGTGCAAGAATAATTAAGCATTTAAATAAGTCTTCCTGGATCTTTCTGGGTTTTAATTCCCTTGCCAGATTTATTAACGCTTGCCTAATGCTGTCCTACAGCACATTTTAAGTATATTGAATTTTTGAAATTTTAATGTTAATTACACAAGGAGAAAGTGATCAAGTGTGTGCGTGTGAGAGAGAGGGAGGGAGGGAAGGAAGGAAGGAAGGAGATGAAAATGGTGTTATAATATCCTCCAACAGAGCTGGACTGCCTTCCATCTCAGCCTTTTTCCCTTAACAGCCCTATGGAAAAAGCCCTAATGAGCTTTTATATAAATGCTGATACTAGCATCTTACCACTAATAACATTAATACATAATTCTTCTGACACTGAAGGTGGTAGATAATAGACGTGAACTACATTTTCAACTGAAACCAAAGAGTTTCTGGGAGCTTAACCTCACTAGTCATGTATTTGAAACAAAATTTCATTTCCAGAAAGACCAAAATGGAAGTTCTTGACTTAGTTATGAATGCAGCAAAAGAGAAGGATTGTAGGTTGGTTATCATAAGTGTGAAAGTTGAGCAGAGATGATGAGGAAGGTGGAACTATGTTGGGGTACACTTTATACAACAGCAACAATAATGTTCAGAGAGAGAAACTAATAGATAATAATGATCTGGAGTTAGCTAGGCAGTCTTTTGCAAGATATGCCCTGAGATTTTAGGTTCTGGTGAGCTCCAGACTGCTATTATGGCAGACAATGCCGCTGGTGCTGTTCCAAAATGGAAAATATGGAAGTTTAAAAGCATGAAATACATCGAAGTTGCAAAGACTGATGTTTTAGATCTATGACAAAAGAGAAAAATGTTCAGCACTGAAAATACCTTTTTTCCCATTGGAAATCAGTTTTATTTCAGAACTATAAGTATGGTTAATCAAGTTGTTTTGAAAAGCATTTAATTCCTTAAGTAAATGCTGCACCATTTACTTAATTATGGACTGAAGATAAACCTAGAAAAATATCAAAAATGATGTATTATTGGACAGTGGAAAAGTATAAAAATCTGGCTTCTTAATTGTATTGCTTATCGTTATTTTAGCGTCTTTGGCCAGAAAACCTTACTCCCACCCTACTTATTTTAGAAGAGTTAGATAAGAAAAAAAATTGTTTCAGACCCTACTGACTATAAAGTGGATTTTGTTCCAAGAAAGTTCAACAGTGGCCAATAACCACTTTGACAATTTTGTAACGTTAGTAGCTTGAATGCCATAATAAGAAGAGTGAATGATTAAAAACACAAAGTTATTGCTACATCCTTTCCAGAAAGAATTATTATTAAAGGCAGGAAATGTTCTGTCTAAACACAAACAGATTTTTTATTAAAGTATGCCAGAAAGATGTCATTAGTTAGTGGCTGCGAATTACCTTGGACAGGGATGTCCAAACTTGGGAACTTTAAGACTTGTGGACTTCAACTCCCAGAATTCCCCAGCCAGCTATGCTGGCTGGGGAATTCTGGGAGTTGAAGTCCACATGTCTTAAAGTTCCCAAGTTTGGACATCCCTGACCTAGGAGGTTTCCTTGATGCCCTGTTATAGCAAAACTCAAGATGGCTGCTTTCTTAAGGGAAATTGATTTATCTCTACCCTATATGAAAAACCTTTGCAATAGCAACAATTATGCCTGGTAACTTTAATGGCACTAAGGAGGGTTCTTTATTTGTTGCCTTCTACTCTGCACCACTCATCTGCTATGGCTCCTGTTCAACAGGCAGGCAGGCAGGCAGGCAGGCAGGCAGGCAGGCAGGCAGGCAGGCAGGCAGGCAGATAACATTTTATTTATTTATTTATTTGATTTATATCCCGCCATTCTCCAGAAGGACCCAGGGCGGCGCACAGGAATTTAAAATACATACAAAATAATACAATTTTTTTTAAAAACCTATTAAATATCAGCCCTGTGCTAAAACCAATTAAAATCCCCAATTAAAACTATCTACATTAATCCTCGGAGGTTATGTTAGGCCGGCTTGATGGAAACGCTGTGTTTTTAAACACTGGCGGAAGAGGCGGAGGTCAGTGATGGTGCGAAGTTCAGGGGGAAGGTCGTTCCAAAGGGCAGGGTCCGCCACAGAGAAGGCCCTTCCCCTGGGTGTCGCCAGTTGGCATTGTCCGGCCGACGGCACCCTGAGAAGGCCCTCTCTGTGGGAGCATATCGGTCTGAGGGATGTATGGGGCAGGAGACGGTCTCGCATGTAACTAGGTCCCGAGCCATGGAGCGCTTTGAAGATGGTCGTCAAAACCTTGAAGCACACCCGAAAGACTACAGGAAGCCAGTGCAGCTCGCGCAGGATCGGTGTAATATGGGAGTGCCTTGAAACTCCCGTAATCACCCGCACGGCTGCGTTCTGAACTAACTGTAGCTTTCGAGTGCACCTCAAGGGAAGCCCCATGCTGCAAAGAAGATCACACAGATGGTGCCCAAGGCATCAATTTCACTCTCTTCACTACTTATGTGTTCCTGAGGGTTACTTTCTAATTTCTGCTAGCAAACATTTGTAAATTAGATTAATTTTGAAGATATAATTATTCAGAAAGGCCCCTTTTATACAGCAAGTTAAACATGGATAGATCAAGTTACAATGGTATGAGAAATATATTGCAAATTTTCAAACTGAACACCATGCTATACTTTGCAACAAGATTGGTAGGCTTCCATTGAAAAATTATCTTCCAGTTTGTTGAGATGTAATAAAGATGTTGAGTACATCCCCTCAATTTAGGATTAATTGAATTCTTTTGGAAGGTCTGATCCACTTTGTTAGTCACAGAGAGAACTGCCACTTGAGTTAATTCTTACTAATATGCAATAGGACTGAATTAGTAGCACAAAAAAAGGAAATACATTTGTACAGGAATGACCACTTTTTAGTTAGTGTAAACAAGTGGTACTCTAAACAGAACATTGTAGTTTGAGAGTAGGAAGTAGGAACTCCAAGTAATGTGGCTATAATAATGCAAATCTTAAATCCAGCCATGCACTTAATAGCAGCAAAAGTGGATATGCTCCTTCATAATTTGAGAGATGTGCATGAACAGAAGATGGCGGTAAGCTGTGCTTTCATCAAATCTCTTCAATGTGAATCTTTATAATGTGAACCTGTGGTGCATTCAAATATTTTTCCAGAGGCTCATACAGTTACAATTTGGTAATCTGCCTATTGTTTCTGTTTAATTTTTCTGTCCATTTTCCTCCTAGGGAACATCTATTCAGGCGGAAAACATGGACCTTTGGATTATTTAATGCTAAGAACATCTCCAAACTGAATATGTGCAGATGGTGTTGGGCACAGCAGGCTGAAAATGTGATTCCGTTGCATCAGCAAAGAAATACATAGTGCTCCCTTTGTCCTTCTCCAAGTAGGAAACAGAAATGTTGAAACTGGACCAAATGGTTATATTGACATTGGTGGTGTAACTGGTAGCTGAGGGATATGGATTGCAGGAATTCCAGTTCCTAAAGCATTAAAGGAATTTGGAAGTTTACTTGTGCGGTCTGTCTTCAAAAATCAGGCATCCCATATGCAATGCTTGCTGGGTTCCCCAGAGAATCTGCACTTTTATTTAACTAAAATAACACAGTTCCCTCAATCATAGACTCCTAAATGGGGTTTGGACTCTGTAACCATCTGACCAGTGGCTTTTATACACTTTGGATGAAGAGGTATAACTTCTGGACCACAGATGTTAAGGCAGTAATTTTCACAATCAGTGGAAGTTCACACACATTTTGTGCTCGTGTTAGGATGCTACTAGCAATACAGTTACAGATCTAAGATGGGTGAACAAGTCTGGAAAAGTTAAAAATGCCCTCATTAACATATAACAAATCTTCACTAAAAAGCAAAATGAAAATCTTTCTATAGAATGAACAGTACCATCCTCTTTCATGTCTGTCATTCATATATCATTTGTATGCAGTGATTAGATCAGACTCCCACAAGATCAGATTTCAGTTCATAATTATTTCCAGATTGATTGATCTATTTCTGGTTCCACACCAATTCATTTGAAATTGAAACAAATCTGGATTTTCCTTTTGGATCGCTATGTCTCTGTGGAAGAGCTTGTAGAGATGGTCCTCATTTAATGATTACTCATTCAGCAACCATTCCAACTTCAACTATGCTGAATGAATGGTACTTGCAATTGGTCCTCAAACTTACATCAGTCACAAGCCCTGCAGTCATGTGATCATGGTACAGGTGATTGATGCCTAGTTTGTAATTATGATGTTCCACCATCCTGCAGTCACATGATCACCATTTGCAACCTTCTTTGCTTGCTTCCTAAAATCTGAGAAGCCAGCAGGAAGTTGTAAATAGCAACCATGTGACATGCTCACAATGGTTGGGATTAATTATGGTATGGGATTTGGCAAATAGAAGTATAAATGCAAGGGTACTCTTCCTTCCTTTCATCCTTCCTTCCTTCCTCTCTCTCTCCCTCCTTCCCTCCCTCCTTGTTGTAGTTCCTTCATGACTTGTGATACTTTTTAGGTGAGAGACTGATTAGATGGTTTTCTTTGCCCTCTCTGTTGGTTGGCTGAAAGAATTACTCAATGACCTGGTCCAGTAGTTCGACATTCAACTTCCCACAATGTGTAAATCTAGTGTTTTATATACAGTTCCCTCTGTCGGAAAGATGCTGTCTCAGTTGTTAATTCAAATTAACACTATCTGATTTACTACACATATACCTGGTTTCTCCACTGAAAATCATTCAGTTAGACATGAACTGGTATCCTTATAAATCTAAGCAAAAATCCTAGTGTAAGAATATGGCACCACATATTAATGACTGTATGATTAAATTTGAAAGATTAATCATCATGGATTAATTTTGGGCACAACTTTTTTTTTACATGAGCAAAAAAACTGGCATTTCTCTTTGGATCCTGATATAGGACAATGTTTTATTTATGCAGGTGCAAAAAGGTATGATATATATGCTGACTTACATAAATGCAAGTCTTTAACTTGGAAATCATACAGAAATGTCCCTGTTTTTTTAAAGAAGCCTGCAAGGTCTGGTCATGAAGGTCAGCATATGGAATTGATTTAAAACATTATTCAAATGAGACTGCAGTGCCACTCATTTCTTACTTTCCCCCAGTTGCATAGTAGAGGATTACTGGCACATTGCATCAGAGGTTTTTGAGTTCAGTCTCCACTGAAACAAAAACTACCACAAAAGACCACACTCTTCAGTTGCAAAAACTTTTTTCCAACATGGTGCTCTCTAGACATGATACATCTTCAGAATTACCAGTTGAAAGGTATCAAGTGTGTGGAAACTAAAGTTAAGATTAGTCAATGAACATTGCCATTATTTTTCTATGTTGGTAGCTTTTGCTTTTCTATAGTTTCCTTAACTGCATTATTCTTGAAGTATAATTGAATAGAATAATGTGACATTTTTTTAAATGCCTCAAAACTTGAGTCTACAAAATCCTTCTGCAGAGTAGTTAGGGTGCTTTGTCCTAATTTGAAGCATCCAGGTTAAATATTAATAAGATTATTCACAACCAGTAACGTGGATTGAGAACACTCAACTTTCAACATACAGACTGTCAGTCCTGCATACATCTTTTCTTTTGGGTCTTTGGCCTGCCACACTTTCTATTATTCTGCTATGCATTTTCTATTGTGGGAAAATGGGAGGGGGGATTGTAAGGAGTCACATACTATGTAGCCACAACAAAATTCTTTCTAGAAAACCAAGGTCATCCTTTGTCTCTGCACCTCTGCACCTGACCAGAATTGAATGGGGAACTGCCAGCATGGCAGTGGGAGATTGGACCATGTGATGGACTTATGGGTGTGGGGGCAAGATCTTGAACTTTCAGCTAGGTGGGGAAAACTGGGAAGCTTTCAGATTCGGGTTTTCCCAGATGTGTCAACATGGCTCTCCTAATAAATTGGAACTTTGAGCAATACTTTGCTTTGGACTCTGATTGACTTTTGGATGCTTTTGTAACTCTGACACAGACACTACTCTACATACAAACCTTTAAGTTTCGCTGACACAAACAAACCTGTCTGCAACTCAAACGTAGAATGTCTGAAAGTTAACTATACACTGCATATGTACATTTGTTTCGACTTGAAAACAAAATTGACTTACCAACAGCCCCTTGGAACATGACCTATTCCTAAGTAGAGCACTGTCAATACCTTATTCACTTTTAGGAAGCAAAATCTTTCTAATGTAACAGTCCTCTCAAAGCACTTTTTTTTTCAAATGCTCAAATTGTGTGAAGAGATGCATTCTTGTACACAGTTACCTTTTACTTCTAGTACCTGTTAATTCTCAGGTTTCCTCACTGACAGAAAAGTTTGAAGGGCCATTCTGTCTATACCTTGCTCACAAATTGTAACTATTAGTTCTCAAGAATTCAAGCTAGTAAGTGTAGTAAGTGTGGCCTAATCCACACCATTAGTTATAGACTGAAGTTTAAATTCTGTTAATTCGGTTTTTAAGGGTAAAGTTTTTAGGGTTTTAAATGGTTTTAGGATTTTTAGCACAGGGTATTGAGGTTTAATTTATTTTTAGTACTATTTATTGTCATGTATGTCTTTTTATTCTATTTTAACTTCCTGTGCACCGCCCCGAGTCCCTTTGGGGAGAGTGGGGCGGTTTATAAATTTAATAAATTGAAATTGAATTGAATTGAATAGATAGTAGATAGTGTTGATCATCTGTGTTTCCTAGTCTTGGAAATCACAAAGCGGAAAGATTCAGACATTGTGCCCTTATTTTTCCACCAAAGACACACAAATCTTTATATGGGAACTTATACTAAGGAGTCCTGAAGTTACTCCAAGTGTTACATTTGAGAGCCAAAATGGACCTTCTCCAGTCCCATTTCTGTTCATAAATTACTGTGTAACTGCATTCATTGTTGGTATAATAATTAAAGTCAACAAGCCTTTTCCAGAGATTAATTTCATGCTTAAATATAGCCATATTATAAATACAGATCCAATAATATAGAGTCCAAATGTAATTATGGGAATGTGTAATACAATAGCTTCATTTTCTATTGAGAGAAATGTGAAGTTGTTTTACCTGACTAAACAGTGCCTCTTAGGCTATCAAGGAAAGAAAAAATAGAGTCTTTGACAGTTGAAAAACTGGTAGAATAGTAATTTGATTTTTAAAACTGGGGTATTTCTTAATTTAAGCCTCCAAGGATATGGGCATTTATAAAAATGGATATAGTACTGAAATAAATGTTAAATGGAAATAGAGCTGTTGATTTATCAGTTAATTTAAATTACTATATTAAAAAATAAGGTAAATGAGATCTAAATATAATGCATAAATGTTATATGGTCACAAAGTAATCCCTTCCTAGTTTTAGAAATTTTAATCAGTTCAGTATGATTGACTGCTTGATTTTGTCACCAAGTCAGGGTTGACTCTTAGTGATCAAATAGACAGATATTCATCATGGGGATCTTTCTAGACTTTCAAGTCTCCCAACGATGCACAAATAGCTGCTGAATCTATCCAATTTGTTGCTGGCCAATGGTGCTCATCCTCTTCTTGTGTTTCCTTCCATTTTCCCCAGTATTAGAACTAAGAGAAGAGAACTAAGTCTTTACACAATATGTTCAAAGTAGGATAATTTGAACCTGGTCATTAGTATCTTAAATGAGAACTCTGTGTCGATTTGCTCATTGGCCCATTTGTTCATTTTCTTGGCTGTCTATGGCAAGCCTATGGAATTTTCTCCAACACCAAAGATCAAAACTTGCAATGTTCTTCCTATCCTGTTTCTTCGAAGTCCAACTTTCAGTTCCATAGATGTCACAAGTAATACTATAGCTTGCACTATTCTGATCTTTTTAGACATAGGCAAAATATGTTTCCAAGATCTTCATGGCTGTACTGCACTGTGAAGTGCTGGTCTTAGATGTATTTCTGGACTGCTTTTTCCTTTTCTGTTGATGGTTGATCCTAAAGGATAGAATATACATTATCTACTGCTTCAGTACCTTCACTGTCAGTTGTCAGTGTCATTCCTTCCATCTTTGTTTTATCTTCCTTGATTCAGTTACTACAGTATTTGTCAGTTGGCCTTCTTTAGCATACAAGTTTGAGGATGGAAACTCAGATTTTTTTAAGTCTTTCCTCGATTTTCCATGTCTATTTTCATCTTCAATGTCTTTTGCAATATTGTAACACTGGTTCTTGTCTCTTCTAACAATTCTATCAAATTCTTCTTTCCTAAGACTTTTGCCCTTCTTGAATATAGCTTCTTCTTTTTTTCTTAGCAATTTCCATAGTTTTCTGACATCCAGTTTGCTTTCTTCTTTTGCAGTCTCTTTTCATAACCATCCTTAACAACTTGTATAAGTTCATTCCAGTTATTCTGGTTCTCTACCAATGAGGCTCAAGGGTCAAAGTGATTCTTGATGTTCTCCTTGAAAATGGTCCCTGAAAATGTGAAAAATTAGTTGGCTTTTCTCTTCCTTAACTTTTTTTTAAAAAGTAGGTAGGTAGATAGAGGGATAGAGAGAGAGAGAAAGAGAGAGAAATACAGTAGGTAGGGAGAGAGAGAGAGTAGTTAGGTAGGTAGGTAGAGTGGGGGAGAGAGAGAGAGAGAAATACAGTAGGGAGGGAGGGAGGGAGGGAGAGTATGTAGTTAGGTAGGTAGATAAAGAGATAGGGAGAGATAGGGAGAGAGAGAGAGAAATACAATAGATAGGTAGGGAGAGAGAGAGTAGGTAGGTAGGTAGATGTTTCCTGGTGTATTTACCCATGTGCTGGAGAAGGAAATCACTGACCACCTTTGGAACAAATCTTTGTTTCTGCAGCCACAGTAATCGACCAACGTAATTCTCATCAATCACTCTAACTAAACAGCTTTCCGAAAGGGGGAAAAAAACCTCTTTTTGCACTGTGTAAACCTCCCCCAAATGGCCCGTTTTTTGCAAAAATGGGCCTTTTTTTCAAATAAAAGGCATGAATAGCCTTGGGGGGGGCTTGCAGAGTGCTCGGGGGGGGGGGGGTAGGGTTTTTTTTCATGAAAACAGGCCATTCTTTTTGGTTAAAAAAATAGCATACATAGCCTTATGGAGGCTTATAGAGTGCTGCTGGGGGTTGGGGGGGCAAAAACGCCCTGTTTTTTGCTCATTTCTGCCCTCCTCAGCCCCCAGGAGCTCTCTGGAAGCCTCCATAAAGGTATGCGCACAGCCATTTTGGTGAAGGGGCGGGTTTTCAGGAGGCAAAAAATGCTGTATTCGATGTATAAGACACACCCAGATTTTCAGCCTCTTTTTAGAGGAGAAAAGGTGCGTCTTATACTCCGAAAAATACGCTAATATCTGTCTTTGATGCTAAAACTGAGTTCCTCCTTTTAGGAATAATACAATCAATTTGATTTCTATATATTCCATCTGGTGATGTCCATGTATAGACATGTATTTTGATTGCTGAGGATAGTTTAGCTATGAAGAATTCATTGGCACTGGCCCTGCTTTATTTTGGTTTCATAAATCATTCAACACAACTACATTTTCTTGAATGTTTCCAAATTTGTCATTTAAGTTACCAATCACAAGCAGTTTTTAACAGTGCTGAGTTTTCTGAAGTTCATGCTTCTTACATTCCATGTTCCCTTTGTAAATCCCTTTGTAATGTCTTTGCAACTTCAGATTTTCTTTTCCTGTATGGCAACCTTAGCAACTAGACATCCCAAATGCTTTAATACAGCCAAGTCATAAAACCAGATTTTGAAAAATCTTCCACTCAGTCCCTTAGTAGTATGTTGAGTGCTAAATCATCTGGAAATATATTATCAATCATTTTATATTTTTGTCCATGTAGTTTTCTTGTTTTACTTGATTTTCTTGTTTTGCACATATTTTTTGGGCAATATGAATTAATGCCTTTGACATTGTCACTAAAGTGATCATTTGTCTCTGGCATCTTCCTATATCGCTGCTGCCTAATATAGACAGCTGCTTGCTTTACTTGATCAGCTGTGATGACTTTCATGCCTTGGGTAACCCTGCTTGAAGTATTTACTCATGGCTTATTATACTCCTGAAATGTTTTGCTGATCCCTCCTAAGAACTACCGTCCACAACAGAACTTGAGGAAGGAGTCATTGTTATAGAAACACTTTTTAAAAGTTCGTTCATTCATTCATTCATTCATTCATTCATTCATTCATTCATTCATTCATTCATTCATTCATTTCATGCTTATTAAAGCAGAGTTTAAGAAAATCTTATTCAACCATTGGAATTAATAAAAATGCAAAAAGAAAGCCATTGTTCATTTCAATGAAAATTAAGGTGATTTCCTGGTGTTTAACTTGAAATACCAACAATACAACTTGATGAAAGTTTAGTTAGAAATAGGTCATTTAGAATGACCTTATGAATAAGATCATTTCATAGCATTTTTTAAAACCACCTTAAAATACATTTTATATACATTTTAATTTTTATTTGTCCTCATGCAGTTTCAACTATATCCTGTTTAACTTGACTGGCTATAATCACTGCTTAGATGGTCAACACAGGCTAGATAGTTAAAAAGCAGAGTTGTGATGAAATCACTAGAAATTGAATTATTCTCATGCTTGAGAGATGTTAAATCTTTCACAGTAGAAGCCACAGGAAGTGATTTGATACAAGCCACAAACATGTGCCCTTGGCTGATGAAATGTCTCCACCATCCCAAGGTGGAATGCAAGAAATGTTAGATTGCTTTAGCTACAAGTCCTCTTAGCATCTAAGAGTACCATTGCTTTTTCAGTGAATGGAAAAATAAGTGTTTTGTGGACTGGTCATTGACCACAATAAAGATTTTCTTCTGTTCAGTATAATAAAGATAAAAGGCTGGTTTTTTTTAAAAAAATGTAATAGAAGCAACAAGAATCAAATTAGTAATATTGTGATATATCAGCAGCAAATCATTTCTGCCTAGCCCTAGAGTATCCTACATTTTTTTTCCTCAAAGAGGCTGATGGGCTTATATTGTGTACATCCTGAGAAAAACTTCCAGAACCTAACCCAGGATCTTTAACTGGATGTGCAGCAGTTACATTATTTGTCCTGGCTAGAATTATTTTGTCCCCAAAGGTAGCCAACATAGAGTTAGGCCAACAGCCTAACTCAATTCAATTTCCATTGAATTGCTGTTTTACTCTCAAACAGATTTCATGTATAATTGGGGGTACACATTTTGTAAGCAAATGAAAGGAAAGGGATGAATGAATTAAAATCAACATATTAAACAACAAACTATTTTCCATTTTACCAGCTGCATTTAAAGTAATTTGGAAAGAAGAGTAATATAGAGAGATTTTTCTCATTCAACAGAATCCATGATATATCACATGATAGAAAAATAAATTCAAATCTTGGAAAAAATACAAGCCCGTCATAATAATTTTCTTTGTACTTTTTCCCATAACTATTAAAAGCATGGGGAGAGGATGATATTCAGAATTAGAGCTAATTCCCACCTAATGAAGCTGAAGGTCTGACTTTCACTATAACATTATTTTATTTTGTATTCTTTTTAAAATAATGGTTTCAAAATAATAGAGTTGGAAGGAACTTTATAGATCTTGAAATCCAACCCTCTGCTCAAGCAGAGACAAATGACTGTCCAGACTAGAGTCTTCTTAAAAACCTCCAGTAGTGGAGCACCTACAACTTCTGGACCTCAGTTCCTGGTTTCATTTTGACCTCCAACTGTTGCATGCTTGAGTTGCTCTCTTCTGAAGATAAACAGAACAAGGAAGTGTTGCAGCAGAGGTGGGTTGCCAATTATTTACTGCTGGTTTGGGTGTGCTGGCATGCGCACAACACTTCTGTCCATGTGCAGAAGCTTCCGCCCATTCACAGAAGCATCCAGTGGGTGGGCAGAGCCTCCCGCCGCCACTACTACTAGTTTGGCCGATCCGGGCCAAACTGGCAGCAACCCACCTCTGGGTGGTAGCCATATCTTCCCATAGTTGCTGCTAACATTGAAAGGTTTTCAATGATGTCAACTCCATGTACTCAATGATCTCATTCAGTGAAGTGATTTCTGAAATTCTGAAGGGCATTTCAATTGCCACTGCACAGACCTCATTTATCAGGTGAAATGAGGCAAAGAAATCAAGTCACTGAAGGATGGCACTGCATTACAAGTTGCTAAACCATTGATACTTGTCACAGAGCCAAATTACTTCCAGCTATCTTTCTGCACAATCACATTTTGTATGTAGATCATTGAGTATTAACAAATTTAGCTCTGACTACATTTGACCATAGCAAGTACTATGCTATGCTATCCTTTCTGGATCGTGGCGCCCTACATACAGTCACTCAAGCGCTTGTGATTTCTCGCCTGGACTATTGCAATGCTCTCTACATGGGGCTTCCCTTGAGATGCACCCAGAGACTCAAGTTGGTACAGAATGCGGCCGCGCGGGGGATCTTGGGAGTTTCAAAATACTCCCATGTAACACCTCTCCTGCGTGAGCTGCACTGGCTACCGGTAGCCTTCCAGGTGCGTTTCAAGGTTTTAGTGACCATCTTTAAAGCGCTCCATGGCAGCGGGCCTGGTTACTTGCAGGACCGCCTACTACCACATACCTCCATTCGACCCGTCCGCTCCCACAGGGAGGGTCTCCTTAGGGTGCCGTCCACCAGACAATGCCGGCTGGCGACGCCCAGGGGAAGAGCCTTCTCTATGGCAGGCCCTGCCCTCTGGAATGACCTCCCCCCTGACCTTCGCACTATCACTGACCTTCGCCTCTTCCGTCGGACACTGAAAACATATTTCTTCCATATGGCTGGCCTGGCATAGCTGCTACAGCTATGCTATTTTTAGAGTTGGGTTTTAAATTAATATTGGTCTTTTAGCACCGGCTAAATTATTTAATTTTAGTTTTAACTTTTGTAGAATTTTGTATTGTTTGTATTTTTAGATTTTTAAATTCCTGTGCGCCGCCCTGAGTCCCATTTTGGGAGATAGGGCAGGATAGAAATCTAATAAAGTAAGTAAGTAAGTATGCTATGCTGTTGGCCTAATTCTAGGTTGGCTACCTTTGTGGATAAAGTAATTCTAGCCAGGACAAATAATGGAACTGCTGCATATTCAGATCCTGGTTAAGTTCTGGGAATTGCTCTCAGAATGTACAAAATATCTATCAAATTATAAAGCACTCAAATGTGGTGAATTAGGTGCTCATTAAATCTAGTTTAATAAGTTGACACTCAAGCACAGATCATCCTCTAGTACATTTTGAGTGCTATTGCACAGTACCTAGCCACGTTGTATGTTGTATTGTGGTTGGTATCTCTAAGCAACAAGGTGGTATAAAATTGTCCTATGAGCCCTGGGTATTTGTGCAGTAATGATGAGCTTATGATAATACAAGTATCTTTGTAGTACAGGCATTGGAGAAGCACATTCTTTGTTGTTTCTTTGTGTCCAGAGTCACAGAGACATTGCCTGTGCAAGTAAGGAATCTTCCTGTATTGGCCTGCATAGATAGTGATAGACGGCATGATATTTACTGCTGGTTTGTGACAGAAAAAATCTAAACCCCTTTTTGTGTTTAGATACTTCAAGATAATTAAGTATGCTGTAGGGGAGGCAAAGTACCTGTTGGACTCCCTGGCAATAAAAGAATGAGGCCCTGGCTAGATCCAATTGGCGCTCTGTGTCTGCTACATGCTGTTTAATTTAGAGTGCTTTGGCTTGATCACATCCATGCTGAGTAGAAGACTTGGAGAGAAGCCGAAGGATGATATTTTAGTTGCCACTGCCTGTTTCCATGTGGATTGAAAATCATCACTCATAGTTAATGGGGCAAGACCAAGGGGAGGGGGGGGAATTCAGACCGAGCCAAGAGTTGCGTATGGCCACCCATACTCTAGCCTCCACATTCATAAAGCCTGCCTCTAGTTGCAGGATCACATTAGAAGCACAATTATGGACATGGAGAGCTGGTCTTGAACATTTGGATTATACACCTTTGAATGGTCAAGTTGGGAAAGAACACAACTTGGCATCCTACTGGTTCGGACCGGTTCGGATGAATAGGTAGTAACTCAGCTGCCCATGCATCTGAACCAGTTGTATCAGCGCCACCATAGGCTCCACCATCTTGTTTTTTGCTTTGTAATTTTTACCTATTGTGCATGCACACATATCGGGCATCAAGCACATGCAAAGCGTGTCCCTGAGCGAACCAGCAGTAAAAGAATCCAGAACCCACCCCTGCTTCAGTCCCTGAAGGGGGAAATTGTCAGAAAGACATGTCTGATATTTCCTGGAAAAAACAAGCTTGATAGTCTGTCTCTCAACAAATAATGGAATAACTATCCTGTGCTTCTTTGAAAAATCTGCAATTTGCCTTTGAAAGGCATCATCCAAATCTTCTCCTAGATTGGGCAGGCCATAGTAGATATCAACAACATTCTGTTATTCTTTCTTCCACTTAAGTTAATCCTTGTGTTCTTTAGAGCATTGCCAAGTTCATTCATCTGGATTTTGGAGCAGATATGGACACTTTTAATATACAGTGAAACTCCTCATTACTCTATTTCTAGAAGGAACTTGCAACACCATTTAAAATCCTACAAAACCCCATATTCCATCAAGCTGCTTGTTGTCTTGGAACCTGTCTGTAGCAATTCAAAAGCACCTGATTTAATTCAGTATTTTGAATTGCCACAAGATGATAAATTCAAAGATTCAATTCAAAGGATGATATGGCTTATTCTCCTTCAAAGCAGATCACCACCTAAATGCTTCACACAGTCTTAGTGGTAATGCTGAATAACACATTTTATTTTCAAATTACATATCTAACATTTGGAGTTTTCTTATGGTGCTTTTCATAAAGATGCAATGTATACAAGGATAACAAAATGAATGCATTTTGTAAATGGCAGTCAGTTAGGGATAGAATTTTGGCATCATGAAAACTTGCCCCCTTTGCAAAAATGGCCATACATAGTCTTTAGGATGCTTCCAGAGTGCTTCTGGGGGCTGGGGAGTGAAAAACAAGCCATTTTTTTTGCTCATTTTTGATATTTGCAATCTCTGCAAGCATTCATACAGTACAATTAGCTTCATGCAGTGCTCCTCAATATGCAGATGACAACCCTGGCCCTTGTTAACTATGAAGTGTGACTGCTTTTTGGTATAGCACACAAGATCCAGCTAGTATTTGACTTCAAGAGTTGTGGCCATTATTATATTTGGAAGAATGTCCAAAAGAGTATTTTTGGATTGATGTAATACAATGATGGGGATTTAATTCTATATACAGAAATCTATTCGTTTGATGTAACAAGCAGAAATATTAATAATATTCCAGCTACTGAGGACTGCTACGGTTATGTTGTTGAAGGAAGGAGCTAATCTCATGGAACTTTCACCTGTCCTAAAAGAAATGAACAAGTTTCCACTTTGCAATTGACTCATGTCAATATGGATGTAGTTCTTACACCGCTTGGGCCAGAATACTTGATGTACTGCCTTCTCCCTTAAGTGCTCATCATTAAAATGTGATTGGGCTACCCCAATGGCCTGCATATCCCTTAAGGATTGTCTATATAGCTCCAGAGAAAGTCTGTCCTTAATGCCAGCATCCCAATAGTGAAATTGTCTCAATTGGTCTCACAGACTTTGGCCGCTATGTCTCTTGTCTTGTCCTTTAGTTTGGAGATGCCATAATGTTATGGTCAAAGATGCTGTTATTGAATGCCTTTAATCATATTTAATCACTCTGCTTCGAGAGTCTTACAGATAAAAGGAAAAGCAGACAGTGTCACATGTCAATAAAACCAAATAAAATCAATCAATAGAAAAATGGAAAAAAAGGAACCGAGGCTCTTGTCCAGGCAAACATAGACTGTGTTCCTGGGCTGAGCAGATCCCCAGCCAAAGACAAGCATGAGTGATGTGCAGAACTTTCTGTGTGGTCGCTTGTGATGGAATGATTGTATTCCAGTGGGTACAGAGTATGTGCAGTGTCTTTGGCTCCTTGGTACAGTACGTTCAAAATATCTCAGTTGCTATCTGTTTATTTAATCGTTTGCTGCACAGCGTCTTCTGACATCACGTGAGATGATGCATGACACTCTGTCCTTCTCAATCAAACAAGGAGCCAGTCTTTTTTTTCTTCCAAACCTCATCTTTCCAGAATCATAACAGCCATTTTTTCTGCTGTCAGCTTGGGCACGAAAGCATGCTACATTTTCAAAGCCATGTTTATTTTGGGCCCCCGTATTAAAATGGAGAGCAACTTCTGTCCTTAGTTACACTCATCAAACCGCATGTACCTCAGTAGTGTTACATAGCTGCAACCAAGATTGGAATTTCAACCACAACGTTTGTTTTTTATGGGGATATGCATGAGATAACACTGCCTTTTCATTTGTTATAATCCCAAAGGGAAGTCTGGAAAATCAGATGTTGAATATTAAAAGGCTCTTCCCTTGTGAAATATTCCAACAATGTAAGATTATGATGTTTTTTTTCAGACCCAGCAAGTTGACCCTTTGGCTGGCTTCTTTGGGCTGCCCACTGATGATTATAAGTGCTGCTATTGATCTTGAGATCACCAGAAATGATAGGGGTCCTCTTTCCCAGATATGGGGGTATCCTTCCTAGATAACAGGTTTGAGAACTGTGTCTTCTTCAGTGATTTAACATGCTTCCAGGGCTCCTTGTCTGTCTGCAAGTTCAGACTTGATATATCTGTTAGGGCTGGCATCTTGGATGGAAGCTACTGCCTAAACCAAAAAAGGAGTATTGAGATCCCTTATCTGTCTTTCTTTTGATATTGCTTTCATTTGATGGAAAACTTTCAAGATAACAAAGAATATACATTGTTCCAAAGAAGAAAATGGAAGTGTTGTTTGATATTTTAGACTCTAAGTCCTTCCTTAGAAGGTGACATTATTACTTTGATAATAATGCAATGTTAATTGCATAAGTATGCAATTAATACATATCTGTATATCATCCTGTCTACTCTGCCCTTATTCTCTCTTATCCTGTATCTTTACCTCTCTTATATCTTTTAATGTATGCTATCTAACATATATTGCATTGCACATAGTATGGCTGGGATCAATCCACACCACAGTTGTTTAAATCTTAAACTTTTCTGGCACTTAAATAAACCTAAAAGCAAGTTGATCGAAAGAGATCTCAGACTCATCTGCAGGGGTTATCCTTCATGTTCATAATGTGATGTGATCACAGGAACAGCTATCTTCCTATAATCTAGCCAGTGGTGGGTTGCAGGCGGTCCGCCCCGGTATGGGTGTACCAGAGCCTGCCTGGAGCACCGGATACCATTCTGGTATGGTGCTCTGGAGGACCCACCCACCTGCCCTTACTCCTTACCTGTGTTTTATGCTTTTGGTGCTTCCGTGCATGCGCATGGCACATACAGCGTCTGCGCAATGCTCTGTCAAGCAGTTGGAGCATCGCAGAGGCTTGCAGAAGCATTGCAGATAAGTATGACGCATGCATGCTCGCCCATGTGGGTGGCGCCGGGCCCGTTCCAACCGTACCGGTTGGAATGGAATCCGGAACCCACCACTGAATCTTGTCATCATTTCACCATCACATTTGTGAAACTAACTGACATGACCTTAACTACTATCCTAATGTACTTCAAATGCCTTTAGCCTGAACTATGGAATGCGGTGCATAAGTGCACCAGTGTACCTAACCTCCCTGTCCTACTGTTCCCGTCTATTTATGTTCATTTCTTTCGTTTTATATCCATGTTTATATTTACACCTGCTATTGTACATGTTTGACAAATTAATAAATACAAATACAAATATGAATTAAAGCGATATGAATAGTGAGTTTCCAGATCTGAGATCTGCATTCTTCCTGCCTGTTATTCATTTGCATCTTGCCTACTATCCAGAGAAAATAATACAGCGTGAAAATAGATTAATCAATTAAGAGAGCAACCATATATTGTAAAATAGTTTTAAAAAATCCAGTTCTATACAGAATCGTCTGTGCCCTCTCCATGTTATAGAACTAAAGCTTCCAGCATCCCTAAAACAACAATTGGTGAAGAATGCTACGAATTCAACAATACTTGAATAGCCTTAATTTACTTACCTGACAGCCAGTTTGATCTTGAGGTTAAAGCACCAGGCTAGAAACTGGGAGAATGTGAGGCCTAGTCCCAATCAGAAGCACAGTCAACTGGGTGTCCTTGGGCCAGTCACTCTTGCTCAGCTCTAGAAAGGAGGCAAGGGCAAAGCACTACAAAAAAAGCATTTCCAGAAAACTGCAAGGACTTGTCCAGGCAGTAACCAGGTATTAAGAATTGACTCAAAGCCCTTTCCCCAAAATCTCCTTATTCCTTTATTAGAACAAGCTAACAACTATTTTGCAACTTTGCAGTATCTAAAACAGCTGAAATCTTCATCACGACCCTAGACATAAAATGGGGAATTTGTTTGTTTTACCAATGTGCTAAACATTTTAACGTCTTCAGAATGATGGATTCGCTGTGAATGAATAGTATACAGGCATGCAATGGATGAATTGAACCTGCTGAACCATTTGCCAAGCAACACCCAAGCAGTTCCAACTCCTGTTTGCTTACTCTGATATCCAAAGTGGGAGATAATGGCTCATTTCTCTCCAAATCAGTTTTTTTTTTCAAAAATGCACTCTGACCTTGATTGCTTCTTAGAAAAGCAAATTGGAATTCCTAGTTCTTATAACGCAAAATAGAAACTGTGGACAAAACCATCTGGGAAGGCCAACTACACCAACTGCAATGAAAAACCAGCAGCAGAAACAGAGCAGTATCTACTAGCCCAGGGGTGTCCAAACTTGGGAACTTTAAGACTTGTGGACTTCAACTCCCAGAATTCCCCAGCCAACATAGCTGGCTGGGGAATTCTGGGAGTTGAAGTCCACAAGTCTTAAAGTTCCCAAGTTTGGACACCCCTGTACTAGCCTGACAGGGAGGGCTCCCACAGGGAGGGCCTCCTCAGGGTGCCGTCGGCCAGGCAATGCCGGCTGGCGACCCCCCAGAGGTAGAGCCTTCTCTGTGGCAGCTCCTGCCCTCTGGAATGACCTACCCCCTGACCTATGGACAACCACGGACCTGCGCCAGTTCCGTCGGGCCTTAAAGACCTATCTGTTTCGTGTGGCCGGCACTAATTGCTTTAGTTTTTAAATTGGTTTTAGTAAGGGTTTTTTAACTGGATTTAGATCAGGCCAATCCATTTAATATATTTTTAATTGGATTTTAATTGGATTTTATGCTCTATCTTATTATCTTATCTTATCTAGGTTTTCCCATGTAACACCGCTCCTGCGCGAGCTGCATTGGCTGCCTGTTGTCTTTCGGGTGCGCTTCAAGGTGTTGGTCATCATCTTTAAAGCGCTCCATGGCACGGGACCTAGTTATCTGCGGGATCGCATCCTGCCCCATACATCCCTGCGGCCGATTTGCTCCCACAGAGAGGGACTTCTCCAGGTGCCGTCCACTAGGTTATGCCAGCGGGCGACGCCCAGGGGAAGGGCCTTCTCTGTGGCGGGCCCGACCCTCTGGAATGACCTTCCCCCCAAAATCAGAACAACTACGGACCTCCGCTCCTTCCGTCAAAAATTAAA
Source organism: Rhabdophis nuchalis (assembly GCA_039707465.1). Lineage (NCBI taxonomy): Eukaryota > Metazoa > Chordata > Lepidosauria > Squamata > Natricidae > Rhabdophis > Rhabdophis nuchalis. Next base: position 300,475,489 of record CM077643.1, on the reverse strand, counting down.
AACGCACTTTTTCTGCTTGGCCGGCCTAGGTTAGTCATCTGTTTATTGTTTTAATTGGTTTTTAAGGGGTTTAGTTTTTAGTATTTTGGGTTTTTAGCACAGGGATAACTTGTTTAATCTGATTTTTATATATTTATGATGTATTTATGTTTGTATGTTTTTTAATTCCCCTGTGCACCGCTCCGAGTCCCTTTGGGGAGAGGGAGCAGTCTATAAATTAAATTTATTATTATTATTATTATTATTATTATTGTTCTTATTATTGCCTGTACACTGCCCTGAGTCCCGCAAGGGAGAAGGGCGGTCTAAAAATTTAATAAATCTAAATCTAAATCTGATGAATTTGTCAGACAATAAAAGATGGTCAGACAGACAAATATACGTATTCCCAAGCACAGGATTCTAAAGTGTGTGTGTGTGTGTGTGTGTGTGTGTGTAATTTAGAATCCTGTGCTTGGGAATAAGTACACTTGTCTGTCTGACCATCTTTTAACACTATCTCTTAATTGGTTTGACAATATAATCTTATTTAAAGAATAGGAATGTTTGCTGCAAAGAATAGGGTTCTCATAGTCCAGATATTCCTTTCTGCTGTTTCCTTCAGAGATTTTTCTGAGGTATTTGAGTCTGAAAGTTCCTGAACTTCGTCTATTTTGTCCAGTTCTAACTACGCTGCTGAAAAAGAATTGAAATGTGACAATGGATTTTAAAATGTTATGAGCTACAAGAGAAATAGTATGATTCTAGTTTTCTGGTTTGCAAGTCAAACAGATGCTCTTGTGAAAAGCTAAGCAGGTTTTGACATCGTTCGAAGGTTCTGACATGAAGGGACATGAAAGGATACACTGAGATGGGAGCCCATAAGGAAATTCTAGAATTGTACATTAGGCTGAACAATCAAAATAAATAAAGTTCATATTTTTGCCAAGAAAACTGCATACAGATATCCATGGAATGATCTAGAAGTCAAGCAGACCTAAAGGAGCCTTTACGTACAGTATATGCAACATACTGTACTATTCTTCCCAATTTGATTCACACAAGGGAACTCAAGATCCAAGACATAATTTATCTTCTTCACTTGCAATATTAGAACTTTGAAATTAATTGGTGTTAGGAGCAAGATAAAAGAAATGATTTTTCTACATAATCGTTTGGTGCAGTTAATTCCCCCAAAAATGCAATCAGAAGTGCCTTTGCTTACCATTAACATGCCTCTTTCCTTCTCCCCATATATAATAAGCTTTTTATTCACAAACATCAGGAGAGGAATCAGATATAATCTATCAGTCCCACTAAGTAGATCAGACCAGGAAATCAATTACACAGAGAGTTTAAAACTACTTTGCAGCGGCCCTATCAAAGGTGGTATTTAGCTGGTTCGGACTGGTTCAGGCGAACCGGTAGCTCCGGTAGCTCCGACAATCAGTTGGCCCTCCCACCTGCCCCCACCCTATTCTGTTTATTTCCTGTTTTCTAGCTCGTATCAATCACGCAGCACAGCTGATTTCCCCCCCCCCCCCAGCCTTGCTGTTCTACTTACCGTTGCTGACTTGGAAGGTAAGCAGCTGAGCTTCTAAATGCTCCATTTTCAGTGCTGCGTGCAAGCACTTTAGGCGTGTGCATGCGCAAAGCACATGCTTACCAAACTGGTTGTTAAACCAGCAGCATCCCACCACTGGTCATATGATAAAAAGTCAGACACTTGGCAACTGACTCATATTTATGACGGTTACAGTGTCCTGGGGTCATGTGATCACCTTTTGCGACCTTATGACAAATAAAATCCATGGGGAAGCTGAATTTATTTATTAGATTTATATCCCACCCTTCTCCAAAAGGACCCAGGGCGGCGCACAGGAATTTAAAATACATACAAAGTAATACAAAAATTTAAAAACCTATTAAATGTCTGTCCTGCGCTAAAAACCAATTAAAATCCCCGAAACAAAACTATCTACACTAGTCCCAGCGGAGGTTATGTTACTTAATTAAAAAGGAATTCACTTAACAACCATGTTACTAATTTAACAACTGCAGTGATTCACTTAACAATTGTGGCAACAAAGGTCATAAAATCAGCAAAATTAACAACTGTCTTATTTAGCACCAGAAGTTTTAGGCTCAATTGTAGTAAGTTGAGGACTATCTATCCAAGGCATTTTTTTATTACTCTGGAGAGTGTGAAGCAATGGGCAGTTCTGGTGACGGCATAGTCAAAGTAATGATCTACAAAGTGGGGGAAGTTTCAGAGGAAAATAAGTAATGGGAAATGAAAGAAGTGATAAAACTGAACATGGTGCAAGGAATTAGAATTTTTTTCTCTATATAGTAATATGAAACGAAATGGTTCATTTCGAAAGCAATTCTTCAAGCAGGTATAATTGATATATGGAATTCATTACTAGAAAAGAGTGACCAACATGGATGGCTTTAAAATGGGATGTTATAAAATTCATGAAGGATGAACTCCTAATGGCTACTGATTAATAAGTATGGATTCCCTGTAATTTATGTTAGAATGTTATTCATCTCTTTCTCTGAATCTGGTCATCCCATAGGTGGTCTTAGAGGTGGGGTGTCAAATTTGATTTCATTGAGGGCTGCATCAGCATTGTGTTTGACCTCAGGAGGTGGAGTTGGAGTGGCCTACAACACTCACGTCAGGGGCACCTGTGGTGGCCCGAGAGCTCTGCCAGTGAAAATGGGCTGTTTCCAGGGTGGCCCTGTGGGGATCCGGCCCCTGGGTGTTGAGTTTGACACCCCTGCCTTAGAGAGTTAATTTTTACTCAGAATCAAAGAGCAACTGGAAAGGGGGTCAGTGGGATGCAAATCAAAAACTTTTGTTGCAAAATATGTGTTCCAATTCAAATTTCATCTCTTGTATATTTATCTGTCAGTGTTTCACCGAAGTACCAAAGAAAGGGAACTAGCATTGTGGAATTACATTTACCATTTAATGACATCTTAGCTTGTTGCAAAAACCTCTACTTTCTATTTTCTAGGGGTAATGTCTTAAGAGGCGGTACATCCTGGCAACATACAAATCTAAGATCTTCCTTAGACTCACATTACATTCTTATAAATTGTATCTCCATTTCAGATTGACCACCGAGCTGTGGTCCTAGATCAGTGATTCTCAACCTTAGCAATTTTAAAAATGTCTGGACTTCAACTCCCAGAATTCCCCTGCTAATGGTTGAGAAACACTGTTCTAGATGGTCAACACGAGTGCCCCAAGGCCACCCAGCTGGTCCATGGCTCAGCTATTATTTTAATCAAAATCTCCCAGGGGTAAACCCAGCATTCAGCCTGGTAGACCACACGGGCTATCAAAACACCATAGATTTTTATGAAAAAACCCATTTGCTTCCTGCTTCAAACACTGCTAAAACATTAACTTGAAGTGTAAACTTCCCTGTCTTTCATTTCCTTGGGGATGACAGCAGAGAGGCAGACTAATTGCAAAATCTGTAGAGCTTGTCTGAAGTTTTTAACCTAACTCTAGTCAGGCCCCAGCTGTGAAGCTAATGAAAATAATTCAAATTGTACCCAAACAAGAGACTTTTTATAAAGTCCTGGGAATTAACTTGGTGCTAAATCACCACAAGAGAGAACAAAATGCTCCCAATAGCTTCCAAGAAGATGCATTCTGCAATTCTAATTCTGTCTTTAAACTGCTACATATTTTTCACTGTGGTCTTCTAGTGCCAGGATCAGGCAGTACAAAATAGATAGCTTGCTTTATTAGGTTTACAGTACTTAACATCAGTTTGTTTTCTGATGTTGTTTTCTGGTTTTATACATGAAATGTTTCAGTATTAAGAATAAGAATGTGAACATACTTCTATTTATTTTCTTAAACTAGCATGCCATCCTTTCAAATTAAGATTTCCTAGAGTAGCTCATTTAATCATATAACTTTTTTGTGCAAACTAAAGCAAAACTACTGCTGCTACTGTGTAGGAAGATCAAAGCACTTCTGTGGTAAAAGGCTTAACCAGTAACATCACTGATGCTTGGGCGATGCCCAGTTGGGGGCTCCTTTCATGTTCCCATTAACAAGTCCACTGGAGTGGTACTAGTGGTGGGTTGCAATTTATTTTACTACTGGTTCACTTGTGCATAATTGCACAATGCTTCTGCACATGCACAGAAGCATCTGGGTGAGTGGGTGGATCCTCCTGCCGCTGCCACTACTGGGTCACCCGATCCAAGGTGAATCAGCAGAAACCCACCTCTCAGTGGTACCTAGTTATCTACTCACGTTTACATGCTTTCAGTCTGCTGGGTCGGAAGGAGTTTGAGTGAATGATGAGAGCCCACACCATCACACAGCACCACTCAAGTTTCGAACATGGTCTTGCACATTGTCAACCCAGCAGCCTAACCACATGAGTACTAACACTCCTAATAAAGCAATAATTGGAACGATACAAAGGGAAAGACACAGCAATATAGATATCTTATATAAATAAAAATGCAACAAGAGTTTGTTCAAAACCGCTAATCTCCAATCGCTTCCAAATTGTCACACAATGTTCCTTTGAAATACAGCACCAATGATATATATAGATTGTGTAGATGTCACACCTGTGCCAGATACACGCAACAGAAATGTAAAAAATTATACAAAAAGGTAGGTAGATGGATACAGAGATAGCAGTGGGCCACAGGTATTATGTCATCGTTTATGACATAAAATACTCTGTCCATAAGATTCAAGGAGAAATACAGTAGGTAGGTAGGTAGGTAGGTAGGTAGGTAGGTAGGTAGGTAGGTAGGTAGGTGGATAGAGAAGGAGAAATACAGTAAGTAGGTAGAGGGATAGAGAGAGGGAGAAATACAGTAGGTAGGTAGATTGATAGAGAGAGGGAGGGAGGGAGAAATGCGGTAGGTAGGTAGGTAGGTAGGTAGGTAGGTAGGTAGGTAGGTAGGTAGGTAGGTGGAGAGAGGGAGAAATACAGTAGGTAGGTAGGTTGGGGGTTATACGGTGGTTGTGTGTACGTGTTTGCGTGTGCAGGTGTAGATCTACACACAGATTGGTTGGCCATTTAACCAGACTCGGCTACAGCAACGCGTGGCTGGGAACAGCTAGTATAGAATAAAATAATAGCAGCAGAAATATCAGTTAAAATGTTTATGTTCAACTTTTATTTTTAAAATATTAGCAATTAATATATTAAAAAGCTTTGGAGAATGAAAACACCTTTGCTGAATTGAATTTCCCATATTGAGAGCAAACTCAATGGAAACATGTGAATAGGTATAAAATGGAAAAGAATACTTCTTTAAATGGGAAACTCTTTGATTCTTTTCTGCTAGCTGTTGGAGAACACTGTTAGGTTGCTTGGGTCAACATCAGGGGTATTCAAGATGCTCTGCATAAGTATGTCAGATTGAACCTGTAATTGGGAAGTTGGACTGAGTTGCCAATGAAACTGAATCTTGCTTATCTTGCTTGCCTAATCAAGAACTTGATTCGGATTTGACAAATCAGTTAAATATTTTTTGAAATCCAGAATATCTTATATTTTGCTTGTAGTGCTACTTTCACCTGAGGACAAAGGTGAATGAGGCATGCTCATTCCTGCTGAAGGCATAGGCATCATAAACATTTGAATGCTCCTTTGTATCACATGGAAGGAAAGAAGAATTTCAGAACATCAACAAGGATAAACAATTTGGTATCCTTTAAAAATCTCCTTTAACCACAGCCAGTATGGCTGGTGACAAGAATTTGGATAGGCTGTAGTCCCAAATATCAGAAGGATGTCCAGCAACCTATCTTTGACTAATGATCTGTCATAGCGATGCCCACTAGATTCTCTTACAATTGTTTTAGAAGTGTCATAAATACACACCTCATTAGGATGCACCGCTAGTCATTTAACTGTTAAAACTGTCAGGCACTTAATTCTCCTGGGATACACCTTGTCCCATAATCCCTCTACTGATTCCCTTGAATCACAAATATTTAGGTTAATAGAGTCATTTGTGCTTTCTGAGCTTTGGTGGTTTCCTTGCAGATATTTCATTACCAAGCTAGTGACTTTATCAGTGCTAGAAGGGAGTGGGGTTTGCTTTCATTTTTATAAACTAGTGGGTTGCTCTATCAGTTAGTGGGAATGGTCTTGGTGGTTCCTTGATTAGGCTTTTGTTTACTGTTATCTTGTTTAACTGTGTTAATGGTTCTTGGATTGGGGTTGATTGTTTACTTTTGATTGTTGGTCTAGTATTAATTTGGATGTTAATGTCTGCTCATATGGCTATTGATTGCTGAGGGAAGTGATGTGTTCTTTTTTTTTTGACTTTTTGATTCTCTCCTTTGAGGATACATAGGTGTTTATCTCTAGGTGCCTATGGATGGCCAATTTGTCCGCATTCCAGTCTTCCAGATATTCTCGGAAATTAAGAAGTTTTAATTAGGTCTTTTGGCTGCTAGTTGCCATTCATGGATGTGCTCTGCCAGTCTTCTGCCTGTTTGTCCTAAATAGTTGTTGTTATAGTCCTTACACTAAATATTATAGATTACTTTTTATTATTTTCCAATGTATACCCCGCCCTTCTCCTAGAAAAGGACTTCCTTTTTTTCCTTCTAAGATTGCTGGGTCTTTTCATTTACTTAGAATGTTTTGGATAGCTTTAGTTGGTTTGTGTGCTATAGTTATGCCATGTGGTTGTAATTGTCCATTGGTAATTTCTGAGATGGTTTTGGTGTATGGTATTGTTATCCTTTTCACAGCTTATGATGATTGTGCTATAATAGGTTGAGTAATCAGGCATTTTTTGATAAAAGTTGCATAGATATACTTTTTTTTTAAAAGATGTATAGATGATCTCTTTACTTTGTTCAATGTTCTGGGTTGCTGCAATGTAATTGTACTCATCTAAACTGTGTTCCTATACAGCTACTATTGGGGGCGGGGGGGGGGGTGTTGTGTTGTTAAAAGCCCAGTCTAGCACAATACCAATGAAGAAGAAAAATAACAGCTCCCAAAAGAAACCAGCATGGCTGCATAAAGAACTCTCTGACAAATTGAAAGACAAAAAAGATAAGTATAAAAAGTGGAAAGAGGGGGACATAACTAAGGCAGAATATCAACAAATAGCCCAAGCCTGCAAAGATGAAGTGAGGAAAGCTAAGGCTCACAATGAAGAAAGACTTGCCACAAAAGTAAAAAATAACCAAAAAAAAGCTTCTTCCAACATGTTAAAAACAAGAAAAAGGTTAAAGAAACAATTGGTCCACTGCTGGGAGAAAGTGGCAAGAAGGTGACAAGCAACATGGAGAAAGCAGAACTATTTAACTCATTTTTTGCATCTGTCTTTGCATAGAGGGATAAAACAGTCTGACCTATCCAAAACAGCACCACAAAAATTAGATTAGGAACTCAAGTTGAAATAGGGAAGAAAATGGTAAGAGAGCACCTGTCTAACCTAGATGAGTTCAAATCACCAGGACTGGATGGACTACACCCCAAGGTTATGAAGGAACAAGCAGACGAGATCTCGGAAGCTATATCTTTCAGAGATCCTAGAGCACTGGGGAACTGCCAGAGGACTGGCAGAAGATGTGGTTCCCATCTTCAAAAAAGGTAAAAAAAATAGATCCAGGAAACTACAGACCAATCAGCCTGACCTCTATATCAGGAAAGATTCTGGAAAAGATAATTAAGAAACGAATTAGCGAACACCTAGAAGCAAACAAAGTAATAGCCAAAAGCCAACATGGATTCATCAAAAACAGATCATCCCAGACCAATCTTATTGCATTCTTTGGCAAAGTGACCAAACTAGTGGACCAGAGGAATGCCGTTGATATAGTTTACTTGGACTTCAGTAAGGCATTTGATAAGGTAGACATAACCTACTACTAGATAAAGTAGAAGAATGTGGGTTAGACAGCATCACCACCAGATGGATTCGTAACTGGCTGACCAGCCACATTCAAAGTGTAGTCCTCAATGGAACTGCATCTACATGGAGGGAAGTATGCAGTGGAATACCCCAAGGCTCTGTTTTAGGCCCAGTACTCTTCAATGTCTTCATCAATGATTTGGATGAGGGAATAAATGGGGAACTCATCAAATTTGCAGATGACACCAAGCTGGCAGGAATAGCCAACACTTCTGAAGATAGGCTTAAGATACAGAAGGATCTTGACAAACTTGAACATTGGGCAATGTCTAACAAAATGAAATTCAATGGTGAAAAAAGTAAGGTTCTACATTTAGGCAAGAAAAACCAAATGCACAGGTATAATATAGGTGGTACCTTGCTCAATAGTAGTAACTGTGAGAGGGATCCTGGAGTCCTAGTGGACAACCATTTAAATATGAGCCAGCAGTGTGCAGCAGCTGCCAAAAAAGCCAACACAGTTCTAGGCTACATAAACAGAGGGATAGAATCAAGATCACATGAAGTGTGAATACCACTTTATAATGCCTTGGTAAGGCCACACTTGGAATACTGCATTCAGTTTTGGTTGCCAAAATGTAGAAAACATGTGGAGACTCTGGAAAGAGTGCAGAGAAGAGCAACCAAGATGATTAGGGGACTGGAGACTAAAACATATGAAGAACAGTTACAGGAACTAGTTTAATAAAAAGAAGGACTAGGGGAGACATGATAGCAATGTTTCAATATGTCGTGGGTTATCACAAAAAAAAGGGAGTCAAACTATTCTCCAAGGCATCTGAGGGTAGAACAAGAAGCAATGGGTAGGAACTAATCAAGGAGAGAAGCAGCCTAGAACTGAAGAGAAATTCCTGATAGTTAGAACAATTAATCAGTGGAACAGCTTGCCTCCAGAAGTTGTGAATGCCCCAACACTGGAAGTCTTTAAGAAGATGTTGGATAGCCATTTGTCTGAAATGGCGTAGGGCTCCTGCCTAGGCAGGGGGTTGGACTAGAAGACCTCCAAGGTCCCTTCCAACTCTGCTACTGTATTATTGATAATAGAACCCTTGGTTGGTGTAGGTAGTTTTACAACAGACTTGTGTTTCCAATTTGCCATCACTTCTTCTTCTGATGAAGATATCCAAGAAAGGTAGTGTGTTGTTTTCTTTTTCCCTTGTTAATTTTGTTCCTTTGAAGATGTTGGTATTTTGTGTGCTATTTGTCTAATAAGTCCTTTCTTCATTATAACAACAGTATCATCTACATAGTGTATTCACATTTTGTATGCATGGGAGTTATAGAGTCCAGGCATTGCATTACAGTCTCCGCTATGTGTCCTGAAAGAGGTGATCCCATAGGTGTTCCTTTGATTTCTTTTATTTGTCCATTAAACAGAAAGTATGTGGCTAGACAAAGCATGATAAAGTCCATGATTCTGGATATTTCAGTATATTTGGTATATTTAATTGGTATATTTAGTTACAAATATCCTGTGTAGTAGTGCTGTCATCAATTCTTTTGCTAGTTGTGAGTCAATGGATGTGAAGAGTGCTGTGTCATTTCTTATCTCAGTCAGTATCTGGTTGGTCAGTCAGAACAGCTTGCTTTCACACGTTGTGGGAGCTTCGTTACTGGAAACTTTCAAGAAGAGACTGGACTGCCGTCTGTCAGAAATGGTATAGAAATCCACTTACCTTTGCTACCAGCATGCGCAGAGCGTCAAAAAGGTAAGGTAAGCGAACAGCAAGGGGGGGGGGGAATCCACTGTGCTGCACAATTTATATTAACTAGGAAGCAGGAAATCCTGCTTTCTAGCTAATATAAATCATGTGTCACAGTTGTCAGAAAAACTGGTTTGCGCAAAACAGTTTCATTTATTTTACTACCCATTTGGGTGAACCAGTAGCATGTTTACTACCGGTTCGAGTGAACCAGTCTGAACCGGTAGTATTTCACCCCTGGTAAAGGGTTTCCTGCTTGGGCAGGGGAGGGGTTGGACTACAAGGTCCCTTCCAGTTCTGTTATTCTGTTATTCTAGTACTGTAGGAAAGAGTGATGTAATTCATATATGAGTCATTCTAGCAGATTTCTTCTTATATTCTTCCTCTGTCTTATTTCTACTGAAGAAATGCCCTTGAACCGTTATATTCAAACTAGTTAATAACACCCAGCCATAGATGGACTCTACTTTGAAATAATCCCCATTCTTATTAAGTTGATTATGTTTAGCACTGACACTTAGTCTGCTTTAATATATTTAAAACAGATAACTGCAAAGTTCCCTAATACTGTATATAGCCTGATGGTGTTTATATTTATATTTATATTTATTCAATTTATACCCCGCCCTTCTCCAAACGGACCCAGGGCGGCGCACAGGAAAATTAAAAATACATACAAAACATCATATAAAATTTAAAAAACTAATTCAATGGATCCTGTGCTAAAACCAGATTAAAATCCCCAAATTTAAAAACTATCTAAAAGTCAGATTAGGGGGCTACGCTAGGCCGGCTAGATGGAACAAATGTGTCTTTAGACACTTGCGAAAGAGGCGGAGGTAAGAGATGGTGCGAAGTTCAGGGGGTAAGTTGTTCCAAAGGGCTGGACCTGCCACAGAGAAGGCTCTTCCCCTGGGTGTCACCATTCGGCATTGTCCGGCCGACGGCACCCTGAGGAGGCCCTCTCTGTGGGAGCGTATTGGTCTGAGGGATGTATGGGACAGGAGGCGGTCTCGCATATAACTAGGCCCCGAGCCATGGAGCGCTTTGAAGATGGTCGTCAAAACCATGAAGCGCACCCGAAAGACCACAGGAAGCCAGTGCAGCTCGCGCAGGATTGGTGTTATGTGGGAGTGTCGAGGCGCTCCCGTAATCACCCACGCGGCTGCATTCTGGACTAACTGCAGCTTTCGAGTGCACCTCAAGGGAAGCCCCATGTAGAGAGCATTACAGTAGTCGAGTTGAGAGGTCACGAGGGCCTGAGTGACTGTGCGAAGGGCAGCCCGGTCCAGTAAGGGGCGCAATTGGCGCATCAGGCGTACCTGATGGAAAGCCCCCCTGGCCACGGCTGCCACATGGTCCTCCATGGACAGCCGGGAATCCAGGAGGACACCCAAATTGCGTGCCCTCTCCACGGGGGCAGGTGTTTCGCCCCCAATGGCCAGAGTTGGAATAATCTGGCTGAACCGGGGTGCCGGAAGCCACAGCCACTCAGTCTTGGATGGGTTGAGCCTGAGTTTGTTACTACCCATCCAGATCTGTACGGCCTCCAAACACCGGGACATGACCTCGACGGTATCGTTGGGGTGGTCTGGGGTGGATATGTACAACTGAGTATCATCAGCGTACAGATGATAACCCACCCCAAAACCATGGATGATCTCGCCCAGCAGCTTCATGTATGTGTTGAACAGTAGGGGCGAGAGGACCGACCCCTGAGGTACCCCGCATACGAGGGGCCTCGAGGCCGACCTCTGCCCCCCTGCCAACACATATTGCGACCGACCAGAGAGGTAGAACGAGAGCCACTGCAGAACGGTGCCTCCCAGCCCCAACCCCCCCAGTCGGCGCAATAGGATACCATGGTCGATGGTATCAAAAGCCGCTGAGAGGTCTAATAGGACTAGGATAGAGGAATATCCTCTATCCCGCACCCTCCAGAGATCATCAACCAACGCGACCAATGCCGTCTCGGTGCTGTGCCCGGGTCGGAAGCCAGACTGGCGCGGGTCTAGATAATCAAGTTCCTCCAAGTGTCACGGAAACTGTTGAGCCACCACACTCTCTACAACCTTCACTAAAAAGTGAAGGTTGGAGACGGGACGATAGTTCTCTAATAATGCTGGATCCAGGGACGGCTTCTTGAGGAGGGGCCTTACTACCGCCTCTTTCAAGATGGCAGGCAAGGACCCCTCACTCAAAGATGCGTTGACAATGCCCTAGAGCCAGCCTCGTGTCATCTCCCAGGATGCCAGTACAAGCCAGGAGGGACACGGGTCCAATAAACATGTGGTAGCCCTAAGTCTCTTTGACAACTTGTCCATATCCTTGGTAGTAACAAAATCAAACCCCTCCCAAGATGTTGTCTGAAGAGCAACCTCGGACCGCTCAACTGGACCACTGTCGATGGAGGGCAGCTCGCTCTGAATCCGAGTGATTTTCTCCTGCAGATAAATCCCAAATTCCTCTGCTCGACCCTGTAGAGGGGCTTCCCGCGGCCTCTGTTGAAGGAGGGAGCGGGTCACCCCAAACAGGGCGGCAGGGCGGTTATCTGCGGATGCAATAAGAGTGGCACAATACTCACGTTTGGCCACCCTTATCGCCACCAGGTAAGTCCTAATGTAGGTTCTCACTAGTGTTCGGTCGGCTTCAGAGCGAGAGGATCTCCATCTGCTCTCTAGGCGTCTCTTGTGGCGCTTCATCTCCCTAAGCTCCTCGGTGAACCAAGGAGCCCGGGTGGATCGTCGCCGCAAGAGAGGCCGCACGGGCGCGATTCGTTCCAAGGTCCTCAGTCGAGTCACGGGGCAAGTCCACAGGAATTGGCCCAAGCTCCCTTTGGAACCTTACCGGGTCCATCAGAAGCCTGGGGCGGAACCATATAGGGATCTCCGGTTCCGCCTCCCCGCGGTGGGGTGCAGCGATCGGAAAGTCGAGCCGAAGGAGAGCATGATCTGTCCATGACAGGGGTGTGATGACTAAATCCCCTATTCCCAGATCACGACTCCACTGTCCCGAGACGAAGATGAGATCCAGGGTGTGTCCACCCTCGTGGGTAGGGCCTAAAACTACCTGGGTCAGGTCCATGGCTGCCATGGAAGCCATGAACTCCCGAGCTGCACCAGAGGTTTCACCTGCCGATGGCAGGTTAAAGTCCCCCATGACCAAAAGTCTGGGGGTCTCAACCGCCGCCTCGGCTATCACCTCTAGGAGCTCGGGCAGGGCTGTTGTTGCATAGCGAGGAGCCAGGTATACAACTAACATGCCCAACTGCCTCCCTAGGCCCCATTTCACGAGGAGGGACTCACACCCGGTCGTCTGAGGGATCGTGGTCTCCTTCGGCTCAAGACCTTCCCTAACCATAATCGCCACCCCCCACCCCTCCCTAGGGCCCTAGGTTGATGGAAGGCTCGGTAGCCTGGTGGGCACATTTCCACGAGGGGTAGTCCTCCCTCATGGCCCAACCAGGTCTCCGTTATACCCACCAGGTCCGGGTCCCCCTCTGACACAAGGTCATGGATGAGGGGGGCTTTTTGCACCACGGACCTCGCGTTGCATAACATCAGCCTAGGGCCCCGGGTCTGTGGTTCTTGCCCACCTAGCCTGCGATGGGAGTATGGGGGGTTGGAGTGCGTGACCGCCCATAGCCAGCGGCCACGGTCCTCCAACTGGTAATGTTCTTCCCATCTCCCACCGCCCCTGCCCCTCCCCAAGACCAGACTGATGGGAAATACCTCATTGGAAACGACCCCCCTTCCCCCTCCTCCGTTTCCCTACTTCCGCTGGCCGGCCCTATAATCTGTCGCTCTCCCACCTGACTACCCCCCCCTCCCTGGGACCCCCTAAAAATCGGATTAAAAATTTACCCAGAAATCCCCTGAGCTTACATTTCGCCCACCTCTCAGGGTTCAGCAACCCATCCTTAAGGTGGGCCCCAGATAGATCGGGGGGCCACAGCTGCGAGAGGGGAGACTCTCGCAGACAGAGGAGATCTGTCCTTGAATACAGTAGCATATAAAACAGTCCTGGCTCTAAAAGGGAGGTATCATAAGTTGGTAAAATAGCAAGTCAATAGCAAGTCAATTTACAGCAGAGGAAGGGCATATAAACAATCTGGTGTTAAAAGATAATAAATAGATGATAAAAATACATAGATGGTAAAATGATAAAATGGTAAAAATGGAAAGGTAAAAATGGAAAGGTAATCCCGGAGGAAAAGAGGGTAGGGTATGGTGGGGGAGCAGCAATTAATAAATATTTCCAGTCTGAGTCCTAAATCATCCCAGCAAGATGGTTTGCTGTCGGGCCTAGGCCTCTTCCTCTCCGCCTGGCCTGGCCCATTCAGTCCTCTGGGATCTGCCAGTCTCTTTCTGTCCTGGGGGGGGGGGGGATAGCATAGGCCATTCACCTAGATGGTATTTGCCATTCAACTTAATCGCCCTGCTTGTCCTGGACGCCCCCCTCCTTGCCTCTTTGATCGTACATAGCTCAAACCTGATACGGCTCAGGCTAGGTGGCTGCAGCGCTGTCTGTTAATACCTCACGCTGCCTGATGGTCCATCACGCTCCGGCCTGGCCTCCTCATTGTGCGGTCTGGCATCTGCCTGGCTTCGGCCTTGATCACCACACGGCCACACTCTCACCTCCGCTTCAACTCTCTCCTCGCTCATCCCTCACAGCCACTCAAGGCCTCTCAGGGCTCCCCTTGATCTCTGCGGCTTGTATTCATCCAGCCGCCTGCGTTCCAGTCTCTCCATGGGGCTTCCAGCCTCACCATTCCGGCCTCTCCATAGGGCTTCCGGCCTCTCCATGGGGCTTCCGCGCCCGTGTCCTCCACGTCTTCCGTGCCGTCCAAAACGCCCGCTTCACCGAATGGGACCGGACTTGTCCCATTTCGGCGGCAGGGCATCCTCTTGCTAAAGCTAGCCCCCTGAGGTGGATAACGGGGCTAGCAGCGACCTCCTCGATCGTACATAGCCCCTGGACCCGGGCTGTGCTCAAGGAGCCGACTCCATCTTAGCGCATGCGCAGCTCAAGTTTGAAGATCAATCAGCTCCTAAGGAGGCTGTTTGCCTGCTGCATACGGTATAACACTTTTATAACATCCAGACCAGTGGTGGGTTTCTGCAGGCTCGCACCTACTCACAAGAGCCGAATGGTGAAATTTAGAGAGCCGGTGAGCGGGGGTTCCACCAGCGGACCCAGAAGTAAGTCTGGCCTGCTGCTGCCGGTAACCCAATGGGAAGGAAAGGAAAGGAAGGCAGAAAGTAAGAAAGGAAAGAAAGAAAGAAAGAAAGAAAGAAAGAAAGAAAGAAAGAAAGAAAGAAAGAAAGAAAGAAAGAAAGAAAGAAAGAATTTATCATCACAATTGAGCCCAAAATTTTGGTTGCTAAGCAAGAGTGTTGTTAAATGAGTTTCACCACATTTTACAAGTTGGCCACTCCCACCCTGTCACATGACTGCCAAGCCACGCCCATAAAATAGACCACACTTAGAGAGTAGGTTCTAAAAAAATTTGAAACCCACCACTGATCCAGACAAGGTTTTATATTTTCTTTTTTCCCTTTGGCATTACCTTCTCCCTTTTCCCACCAGCTAACCTCTGTCTAGTTTTCTTCTCCCTTTTCTGCTTTCTTTCCTTCTCCTCCCTCTGATCAAGCTTCCATCCTGTCTTTCCTCTTTTGTCATTTCTGCAGGAAGGAGAAAAGAATGAGTAAGTGTGAGTAGACGAAAGCTTTGAGTTTCCGTGGGCCAATAGTCTGTGTGAAAGGAAACATGGCCCCATTTGTAAAATCAGTAAATTTTATAAATGTCTGGAAAATAGTTATTTTTGTATTTAATTAGTTCTCATCAGTAGCAATTAATTCAATGGATTTCTACTTTTATTTTGGTCTTGCCTTTTTTGTGGCTTCTGGAACAAAGACATACAACCACAGATGCAAACATAGAATACTACCTCAAAGATGCATTTATTATGGGAAAGGCAATCCTAAATTAACAAGAGGAGGAATTTAAGCTTTGCACAGGAATTTCATTTGCTTTTTCTCCTTCTCCCTTTCTTCTCATGGTAGTGAGGGACTATCTTAAATTACCTTTCAGAAAAAATGTTATGTTGGCTCCAGGCAAAAAAATATTTCCTTAAAGCATAAGATAGACCAATGTATTAAAGCAGCTTTATTTTTGACAGAACAATCCTATATTATTCAAAATAGTTTTTAAACACACACACAGAGAGAGAGAGAGAGAGAGAGAGGGAGAGAGATTTGGTATGACTGTAGTTCCCACATGTTTTAGCTACATTCACCATAGAAAATAGCCACAGTATTCATATTTGAATGGTTCCCAGTTGAAATACCACAAAAATGCTTTTTCTAGGGGTATTTAAAGTATGCAACTCTGACAAATTATATGTATCGCCATTCCTTAAACTGGCACTGACTTTTTTTAATATTAAAAAAAGCATTAGTTGTGGTTGGTGGTGTGTGTTATAAAAGATCATCATCAGACAGGATTTAATTCTGGGAAACATTTTTTAAATTGTAAACTTTGAATGTCAAAAATTTATTTTCTGAATCAACTAACCACCAATCACCCAGTGCTATAAAACTCTTTAGAAATAAGAAACATCAAACACATTTGCCACTAAATTTCTATAGCTCCCTCTCTTCCACCCCAAAATCAGATGTATTATTGTTCAGTTCATAGAAATAAAACTAACAGCAACTTAATAACAGCAACCATTGTTATAAACATATCGTGTAATACATAAATGACCAGAGTAGATATTATTTTGAAGTACGGTACATGTGGTTGAAAAATTAAGTAAATTGTGTTTCAGGAAAAAATAAAGGCACAAACTGATCAAAATGGACTTTTTTCAGCTGCTATTAAAATTCAGATTTCAAAAGATAAATTTGATGTATGCAATCATACTGCATAGGATTGCTATAACAAAAGAAAAAAAACCAAGTAGGATAATTCTAGAATAGAGGAACAAAAAGTAAGAAGCTATGGAGGTAAGTGTGTTTATTTTTAAACCCAAGTTGAGCCTAGGTAAAACAAGGAGAAATCTGAAAGTTGCAATACAAAGAAGAAAATGTAACAAAGAGTTATAGAAACAAGAGATTTTCAGAATACTACACTGAAGTGCTTTGGGTGGAAATTTTAATGTGTGATATAAACATAGTAAGCGTTGAAGAAATTTTAATTGTTCACTTTGCCCCTTGCTTTACTAAAAACAATGAGGAAATTATGTGCCTAATATTTTGGCAGAATGGTTTTAAGGCAGCATAGGACTCAAGAATTAGAACTTAAAGGTGTACATGTGGGGGGATTGCTTACTTCTATGCTAGGATATTTCAGTCAGAGGTGGAAAATGCAAAATCTCTACAAATCGTATATTATAAACCATTCAGAATCACTGTATCAGTGTGATGTGCCACTGAGATGAGTGGCTAGAAATTTAATAAATACAATACAATACAATAGCAGCGTTGGAAGGGACCTTGGAGGCTTAGTCAGAAAAACCTATACCATTTCAGACAAATGGCTATCCAACATCTTCTTGAAGACTTCCAGTGTTGGGGCATTCACAACTTCTGGAGGCAAGCTGTTCCACTGATTAATTGTTCTAACTGTCAGGAAATTTCTCCTCAATTCTAGGTTGCTTCTCTGCTTGATTAGTTTCCACCCATAAATAAATGATGTTCTATATTATTATTTAAACATTAGATGTTCTTCCAAAGAATAAGGATTTTGCTTGATAAAATAGCTGCTTTTTTAAAAAACTGTTAAAACTACGAGTTGGTGGGAATGATCAAATGAGAAGTGTTAGATCTCCATCACTTTAAAAGAAGCGCAAGTAAAGCAGGTATTACCAGAGACAGATATGAAGATAGCTGGAGAATAGCTTACTATTAGAGAACTGAGTTACTTGTGCTACACATTCTATCCCATATTCTTTGATACAGCCTGTTGCATTCAGGAGTGATGAAATAATATTCAACAATTTTAAGTCAGTTTATGTACTTGAAGTAGTGGGAAATAGCAGGAAGAAACAAAAAAGGTTTCAGTTGATTCAAGGGCATAAGGAGAAAACTAGCATTTTTAAATCATCATTAATGACTACCAATTCATACCATACAATATACTGAGAGCCAGTTTGGTCTATTGGTTAAGGCGCCGTTAGAAATGGAAGGCCGTGAGTTCTGCCTTAGGCATGAAAGCCATCTAAGTGATTTTAGGCAAGTTGCTCTCTTTCATTTCAACTACCTCGTAGGGTTGCCATTGTGAAGAAAAGGAGTACAGTGTTAGGTATGTTGACTGCCCTGAGTTATTTATAAAGACAGAATAAAAGGAAGGAAGGAAGGAAGGAAGGAAGGAAGGAAGGAAGGAAGGAAGGAAGGAAGGAAGGAAGGAAGGAAGGAAGGAAGGAAGGGGAGGGACGGAGGGAGGGAGGGAGGGAGGGAAGGAGGGGAGGGAAGGGTCACAATTTATTCAGGAATGAAACTAAAGTAGACTCATAGACCTCCATAGCAAATAACCTTGTGGTGAATGGTAGAAGAAAATAAACACTTGGACAATATTAATCAAGCTATTTTTATAGTTAGACTATATATAGTTAGAAAGAAAACAAAAAGAGACAAATGTAAAAAAAATGCTACTGTTTTAACTAAATGGTTTAGTGTGTTCTATTAATTGCCTTTAACTCACTTACCATTTCTTCTGTTCCTATGTTCAACTAAAGGCAAGAAAAGGATACAAAAAGCTGATCATTTCAAAGGAGCTTTGATCAATAGCTTTCATTGTAGATGAATGCAAAATTGGAAAGTTTGAAAGCCACTCTAGCAATAGCAATAGCGCTTAGACTTACAGTATCTATGCTTCATGGTGCTTTACAGCACTCTCTAAGTCTAAGCAGTTTACCATTCAGGAACAACATTCATCTTCATTTCCGCTAATCTAGGAAAACTGAGTTTTTTCAGGTTATGATAATCAGAGGCAAGGTGCCTCAGTGGCTTAATAGACATCAGAGAAGATCTATGCTCCCGAGAGTTTGAGTCCTACCACCACATAAGGGAGGGAGTTACCTTTAGCTCCTGTCGACCTCGCAGTTCAAAAGCATGTAAAAAATGCAGGTAAATAAATAGGTGCCACTTCAGTGGGAAGGTAACAGTGTTCCATGTTTTGCTGTACTTTCTGTGCTGCAGTGTGATGTCATGCTGTCCACATGACCATGGGATTGTCTTCATACAGCACTGGCTCAATGGCTTATAGAAATGGAAATTAGCCCCACCCCCTAAAGTTGGCTACCACTAGCAGAGTAAAACCTACTGGGACACCTTTTACCTTTTACAATATGAACCAGATTTCATTTATGCTGGAATGGGAAATTTTGTTTTGAGATGTTGCTTATCAATTAACAGCACATTCCTTTTTCCCCTCTAAATATGGAGTCTTATTTAATAGTCCTATCTTGGTCTCTCAAGTGAATGTGGCATCATGTCTAACAGTATGAGTTAGGCTGTTAAATCTTCCACAACCAAATTGCAACAGGCAGCTGTTGTCATACCCTGATCATATCTACACATATCAAAATAATCTGAGTTTTTTAAATTAATAGAATACATCATTCGACTTTAGTTAAATGACCTTTGGTTAATTGACCTTCATTTAGTTAAGGTCAAGAACCCAGCTGATTCCAGTGAATAAGGAGATTAGATGTTTTCCATATGTACATAAAATTAACTACATATGTACATAAAATTAAGATCCAGATTCCTTTAGAGTTTTAAACACAATCAATAGAAAGAAAATAAACCCAACCCCAGCAGCATATTTAATTTTCAAAAGCTAGTATCATGTGACATTTAGATAAACCATTCCCAACCAAATTTAATGAAGCAACTGGAGAGAAGAGTTGCTTTTAAAGACAAATAGGTATTAAATGTACATTTATATCTAACTTATATAAAAATAAACAAATTACATCATGCGTATAAAAACACATAATGCACATTAAATGCATGCAAATTGTCCCAACTGATTTACCGAACAAACGACTTTTCCAATATTTGGGTATTATATCCAAAATTATATTTTGTCCATTGTTTCTGATTAGTGAATAGGATTAATAAAATATAGGTTTACTGTATCTACCTCATTTATTAGACTATATAATTCATTAGTCCCAGCCAACCAATATGGTTCCTGGTTCAAATATTCTACAACCTAATCCCATCAGACAGATATTGTCATAACCTAATTAGTTAGTTAATTTATTTGATTTATATACCGCCCTTCTCCCTTTGGGGACTTAGGGCGGTGTACAGTCACAATAAAATAAACGGTACAAAATCTAAAACAATATGTTAAAAAGATATTAAATAAATGGCCTACATTTTAAAACCCCATACTAAAATCACTATAAAATACCTTTAAAAATTACCTTTAAAAACTACGACAGACTGGCAGCACAGAATAAATGCATCTTCAGGGCCCGACGGAAGAGATGTAGGTCTGAGATCGTCCTTAGTCCAGGGGGTAGGTCATTCCAGAGGGCGGGAGCTGCCACAGAGAAGGCTCTTCCCCTGGGGGTCACCAGCCAGCATTGTTTAGCCGACGGCACCCTGAGGAGGCCCTCTCTGTGGGAGCGAACTGGTCGGAGGGAGGTTTTTGACAGCAGGAGGCAGTCTTGCAGGTAACCAGATGCCTTGCCATGGAATGCTTTAAAGGTGGTCACTAGCACCTTGAAGTGCACCCGGAAAGCCACAGGCAGCCAGTGTAGTTCATGCAGGAGAGGTGTCACATGGGAGCATCTAGAAGCTCCCAGAATCCCCTGTGCGGCTGCATTCTGAACTAACTGGAGCCTCCGGGTGTACCTCAAGGGAAGCTCCATGTAAATAGCGTTGCAATAGTCCAGACAGGAGGTGACAAGGGCTTGGGTGACCGTGCGTAAGGCATCACGATCCAGAAAGGCCTAGAAAAGGGTGTCAAATTTGATTCCATTGAGGGCCACATCAGGATTGTGTTTGACCTAAGGGGGCTGGGGTGGGCATGACCAGCCCAATTTCACTCATGTAGGAGGCACAGGTGGTGGCCCAAGTGCTCTGCCATTGAAAATAGGTTCCCGAGCTCCATTTTCAGCTGCTATGGCCTCCTGCAACCCTCTGCCAATGAAAATGGAGCTGGGGAGGGCAGCACGCAACCCTCCCAAGATCCATTTTCACTGGCAGAGGCACCACGGGCCAAGGCTTCACTGTTTCCAGAGCGGCTATGTGAGCCAGATCTAAATACCCCGTGGGCTGAATCTGACCCCCAGACCTTGAGTTTGATGCCCCTGGCCTCAAAAGAATAACCAAAGTTGATTATATGTTAATTCTTTCAAACATGCCATCTTAAGAAAAGTGAAGGAAATCCTGGTATTTGGTCAAAAATCTCTAAAGAGAATTTTTATAGTAAAAATATCACAGCCAAGAAAATGTTAATATGCTTTGTGGCATGTGTAGAAATAATGGAGACATGTTTTCTCATTAGTTTCCTCTTGATTCTTCTAAAATGCTTCAACTATTTATCACAAAGTTTAACATTTTATATAATTTGCCTTTTCTATACAATCAATGCCAACCCCTTCCGTTCCAAGAACATTTGTCTGCTTGTTAGTTTGGAAATTCAGGAACAATGGTGATGGGTCCTTTCGTTTTAATGGCTCCTTGTGTTCAGATAACCCCTTTGTGGAAGTTCATGATCAGCTCTTCTGCTGAACATCCAGTTTTTAATGAGTGTAACGGAAATGTGCAACTCATGTGAATTATTGGCTAGCTTTCTTCTCCCTGCCCAATCTAGAAATTTGATTAATAACTCAAACCTGAACAGCAGACTTATAATCTTTATCTAAAAAAAAAAACCCTGGGGTTTCATTTCTGATCTTCCTCTGTCAGCATAACAGATGACAGAGGTTTTACAGATGCAATCCTAGGCATAACAGTGCCAGATTTTGTGGTTAGTTTTTGTCTTCAGTTATTATACCCACTTTCTCAATACAGTGGTAATCTATTTAGTTACAAGACACAGACACAAAACAGCATTATGGAATAGTGTGAAATTCTGGCAACTAAACCCAGTTATGAATATTGTATGTATTTAGCATGTAAATTTTTTCTACAGAAGGACTGTTTGGAATTTGCATAATGTTGTAGATGAGGTTATTCACAAATTTACCATAATAGGTGGATCATATGATTTGTGAACCATACAAAGATAAAATGACAATACTGTTAGTTTGCTCTGTCCATGTGATCTATTCTTTATATACAAGACACCTATCAAGAATCAAAATTTTTAATAAAGATACCAAAACTGGACTATGTAAGGCGCAGGACTGTTTTCCATTGCCCTTCTATACCTGCACTCACTTGAAGGCAACTATAATTTCTTGTCCAAGAGGAAAACACTACTAAAGAAAGGAGCGATTTAAGATTTCCTTCCAAAGATTGTAAACCATTTTTACTGGTGTGCTCTTTTTACATATTTATGAGAAAATTCCAAGGTGGCTTAATTCAGAACAAAACAATCTGAGGCAGAGGTAAAATATTTGGAAGCCTTTAAAAAGATGTTAGATAGCCATTTGTCTGAAATGGTATAGGGTTCCTGCCCACGCAGGGGGTTGGACTAGAAGGCCTACAAGGTCCCTTCCAACTCTGATATTGTATTGTATTGTATTTCTTATTAGTACTACTAATTTAAAAGTTATTTAAAAAAATAGAAAAGGGAAAGATGCTCCCATTTTCCAATTTTCTTGAAGAAACATTAAAAATTTGCATTGCTGTCCTGTGTATGTAATGAGGGGGAAGTGCTCATCATCAATGACTGAATAGATCATTATTTACATATCCAAAATCTCAGTGTACATCACAGATACTAATGGGTGCCAGAGCAGAGAGAGGCATTTTAGCTCAGCTCTATAAGAAATAATGTTTTATTTTATTAGAGTAATCTTCTGTGCCACCTCAGCTGACACAACTCTAATACGATATTGCCTTTCCCCTTCTCATCTAATATGATCCATTTGCACAAAGGATAAGGGATGAGAGTCATAAAAGGGGAGTTAGTATAGCCTGCTTAATTGGCAACTGCTCTCCCATTTGGACAGAGACTTCAGTCTACAGGATCTACAGCAGAGGTCTCATTCTCGCGGCCCGCTGGCCAATTGTGGCCCGCAGGACGGTATCTTGTGGCCCCCACTGTGATATGAAAGTGGTCTCATTCTTGCGGCCCGCGGGCCAATTGCGGCCCGCAGGACGGTAACCTGTGGCCCCCACCATGATATGAAACTATAATATTAGTATTAATATTAGTATTAATATTAATATAAGGAATCCCTTATGCGGCCCAGCCTCACCCAGCCTCTGCCTCCAGCGGCCCCCAGGTAAATTGAGTTTGAGACCTCTGATCTACAGGATCTTTTCACTGCAAACCAGGGGTTGAATCTATAGTTGGATACCAATATTTTCTGGTCATTGGCTTAATCAAGCAAAGAAGAGTTAGCCCTAGTTGGTATTTCGAGTTTGATTCTCACCGGCTCAAAGGTGACTCAGACTTCCATCCTTCTGAGGTTGGTAAAATGAGGACCCAGATAGCTCTTCTCTTCAAAAAAATTACTGCTAGTTGATAGCAATAGCAATCCTGTGTTTCTTAAGTTTTAGTGTTACTCAAACTGAAATATATGAATGCATCTATGGTGACTTTACAGCTTAGTAGCTGCTAAGTGAGAATTTGTAAGGTTAGAAACTGTTAGACTCTGAATTCTTGTCCTATTTAGCCACAAAGCCAGCTTGGTGACCTTGTGCCAGTCACTTTCTGCCAATACCACAAAGTATTAATACCACTTTATAATGCCTTCGTAAGGCCACACTTGGAATACTGCATTCAGTTTTGGTTGCCACAATGTAAAAAAGATGTGGAGACTCTAGAAAGAATGCAGAGAAGAGCAGCAAAGTTGATTAGGGGACTGGAGGCTAAAACATATGAAGAACAGTTGCAGGAACTGAGTATGTCTAATGAAAAGAAGGACTAGGGGAGACATGATAGCAATGTTTCACTATCTCAGGGATTGCCACAAAGAAGAGGGATTCAAACTATTCTCCAAGGCACTTGAGGGTAGAACACGAAGCAACGGGTGGAAACTAATCAAGGAGAGAAGCAGCTTAGAACTGAGGAGAAATTTCCTGACAGTTAGAACAATTAATCAGTGAAACAACTTGCCTCTAGAAGTTGTGAATGCTTCAACACTGGAAGTCTTTAAGAATATGTTGGATAGTTTTTTATCTAAAGTGGTGTAGGTTTTCTGTTTAGGCAGGGGGTTGGACCAGAAGACCTCCAAGGTCCCTTCCAACTATTCTATTCTATTATATTCTATTCTATTCTATTCCTAGGAAGGAGGAAATAGCAAACTACCTCTGAACTGCAGGGCCTTGTCCAGGCAGTCTCTGTGAATCAGTCCTAACTAAATAGGAGGAGGGGGATGGACTGCTAAGTAATCTGTTTCCATAGTATTTAAAGGGTTAAGAATAAGATTCCAGATAATGTGTTTTCACTATACAAATGGAAAGGTTGAGGGCATCTTGGGTGAGGATATGCTTTTCTTTAAAAAAAATTAAAATCCAACATTTGTCAAAGCTGTTAACAAAACATAGTTGTTTTTAGAGAATTTAGCACGTACTAAAGTCAAAGTAGAACTCGTAATTCAGTACTGGAAAGATAATCCAAGGCTCTAGGCCTAAATGCCGGAACATCACTTTTCCGGTTTTGCCAGATAACACAGTGCAGATATGTGTCCATAACACCAGGCCAAACTATTCTAGGGTTTGCAGAAACAGTGTCTTCTTAAGATGTAGACGTTTAATTAGCGAAAAAGGAAGTGTACAAAGGGAGCGATAACACAGTTGGTCACTGTGTCTCTCTGATGAGATTATTCTCTGTACCTCTGAACTCTATTATCCAAACAAAAACCCATAACGTGACATGGTCTCTCTGACAATTGGGGTTTAAAAAAAAAATACTCAGGAAAGCTGTCTGCCTATTAATTGTGACTACTTGAGATGACTAAATAGGGAGCATGTGTGAAAATATTTTTTTTTAAATGAATACACATTCTAGAGATTTGGAGAACAATCCTAAAATCTGTGTCAGTTTTTATTGTTGGCTTCAGGGAAATGTAATTTATATTCTGCTTATCACTCAATTATAGATTTTTGTTTTCATTTTGAACTCATGGCTCACTATTCTGATCTTTCCATCTTATATGCTGAAATAAAGCCCCGGTGAGGGGCAGAAGTATGGGCTGAGGCTTTTTGAAAGAACAGAGGTCTGGTGGTTGATTTATTATGTGTAATGTCGTTTGGAGTTTGGGATTTTCCCAAAAGGCAAATATTATAACATTAATCATTAGACATAGCTTGGAAAGGCCATGTAGGCAGGGCCACTGATCTAGTTGCAAGCTATCTTCAGGCAGAGATGTAAAACTACTGATCCTGATAATATATGACTCTAATATTATGGAAATAGGAAATATTCTTTTTTCTAAATGGTAAAGCTGTGCACATTTTGAAAATGGCTTGGAAGAATCTCTCCAGATTTTCCATGAGTACATCTCTCTGCTTTTCATTAAAGCAACCTGACTTTTTTCAAGCTTTAGCATAAGTCTGAAAAAAAATTGGCAACTGCTTCAAGGAGCTGATTCATTAAAATTAATGGCAATCTAGGCAGGAAAGGGAGAAAGGCTGATCACCTAGCAGATTTCTTAGTATTTCTGCATAGTTTGCCTAGCTGTCCGGTTCTTCTGGCTAGATGAATTTTTATAGATGGACTTTTAAAATTGATGTTTTAAAATAGCATTTTATTTTGCAATATAGATGAATAACAGATTAATAGAGGATATTTTCATTTTCAATTTTTTTGTTGCCAAGAAATTTGAGAAAGTGCAGTAACGTCAGCCAAAATTTTATTAGACATCTCATTCTGGCAGCATTTGGTATGATTAAAAATGGCTTTCTTCTGGGGGGAGGGCTTCAAGGGATGTGTGTGGTGGCACCGTTTTATGTTACTACTCCTACTACTCAGTGACCTCAAGTCTTTGGTGTCAGGGTCCTTCATTTGACATAGGGTCCTTCAGCATGGAGTTCCTCAAGGTTCTCTCCACTGCTAGTTAACATCTATATAAAAGTGCTGGGAGAGATGTGCTCAGTATGGTGAACTAGGCAGGCAAGAACTGAGACAAGGCAGGTTATACAGTAAAAAAAAACAAAATTCTCCCCAGTGGTAGGTACTGGATCCCGTTGCAACCAGTACAATGTAACGGGGCTGGGTGTCCACCACAGCACGCATGCATACACGCACAGCACACGCATGCATACTTACCACCCGCAATGCTCCACGACGGCTCTGCGATGCTGCAGATGCTCGCCAGAGCATCGCGTAGGTACCGTATACTCCGTGCACAGAAGCCCTGCTCAAATACAGGTAAGGAACGTGGGTGGGCAGGTGGGCCCTCCAGAGCAATGGAACGGAACGGTACCTGGTGCTCCCAGCAGGCACCAGTATGCCCGTACTGAGGCGTACCAGTCATATCCCACCACTGGTTCTCCCGCTGGCTGGCTGCTCCCATCTCAGCCAATCAGGAGCGTCCAGCAGCCGTCAGTGTCTTCGGGTGACAGCACAGCCCCAAGCACTTAACAAGATGATTCAGAAAACAGAGTTTTCTGAGGTTTCATCAATATGTTCATGACACCCAGTTATACATTGATATGTATTCATATACTGCAGAAGTCCTACATTGATTCCTAGAGGCTATAAGAATATGGATAGGGCAAAAGAAGTTTAAATTTAACCCTGTGAGATGGATATTGTTCATGAACACTGGCGTATCATATCAAGATCTTTCTCAAATCATTCCTCTGGACAGGTCAGACTTCCCTGAAGGAGACAATTTTGTGAATTAGGAATCCTCCTGAATCACTAATTCCTGCTGAGATTAACATGTTAATTTCCCATCTAGAGCAGGTGGAAGTCTCAGGGAGCTGAATTAGTTATGGTCCAGTCTGAAGAAGAATGCTCTGGATAAGTAATTCACACTCACTTGGGTTACTAGAATATACTATACTTTACTTGGTTTAGAGATCTGAAAGTTGCAACTGTTGAAAAATGTGGTGGTACATTTGCTGGCAGGTCAATCCTACCTGTCAAGTCTATTTTGCAGTTGCTGCATTGGTTTAACGGTAGATTTTTGGACTCATTTCAAAGCACTGGTAATTACTATTGAAGCTTTACATGATGCAGTGTTCAAATCCCATCAAGCAGTTTCATCAAGCAGGATGGAATCTGTCTGCCCATCCTGACTATCTATATAGGTCCTGCTAAGAATCCATTCTCCTGCAAAGCCTATGGAGTATGGGCAGGTTGATGGCCTTCTCAGTAGGAGTCTTTTCCCCCTACCTGAAGATAAATGCTTCCCTTCTTTTCCTTCCTTTCCTGAAGTGAAAACTCCCTTTTCTTAGTGTACCTTTAAGCCTAGATGAATGTAGAATGCTCCAATAGTTTTATACAATACAATAGCAGAATTGGAAGGGACCTTGGGGGTCTTCTAGTCCAACCCCCTGCCTAGGCAGGAAGCCCTATACCATTTCAGACAAATGGCTATCCAACATCTTCTTAAAGACTTGCAGTGTTGGGGCATTCACAACTTCTATCTAATGTTTCTTATTTTAATCTTTGTTGATCACCATTAGAGTTATTTGCGCCAACTAGAAATACAAGCAATACATGAAATAAAAATAAATAAATAATACTGCTCCTTTCTCACCCAAACTGCAGATCACAGAATGTGAGTCCTTCTTAGGTAACAGCTAGGCTTGCTCTTTATAATAAGCTATGGTTTGTTTTAAGCCTGGTTGGGAGAATAATCTACATTAGCTGGATTCACACACACATCTATGCCAAAAACATAGTTTATAAATGTAGTTGGGTTCACCCATCAGACTTGGATAAAATTAAGCTTGCTGTGACATGGGTTAGTGGGTTATGTGATTGTGGACAACCTACTTGTAAGAATTGGAAGTGAGAAAGAGAAAAAGATCCCATACCTGGAGAAAGCTGTAATAAGAAGGGGCTTCTCCATTTTATACTGACAAGTTAAAACTTTCCTCCGCTAGTGAAAAGCATACTAAAAAGCATGTTTCTAAAAAGGATATGTTACTGTATATATTCTGTATATAATCCCTGGCCTTCCTATATTACACTATATAAATAAAATTACCCTGAATCAGCCATCCAGACAGTGTCTTTTGGCACAGAGCCGAGATATAACTCAATGGAAGGAAATCTATTTTGTGTGCTGTATCTCAAAGTTTGTTATAGGATGGACGAAGGGAAGAGCAGCTTATTTATAAGTAACACTTGGCTGGCATGGGTCATAGGGCAATACAGTTAATGACAAATGTTGACCTTTTCATATTGTGAATTTTTTTAAACATTACACCTACAATTAAAATTTAAAAATACAAACAAAAAAATTAAAAAAACTAGAAACTGCAGAAAAGAAGAAAACAAAAAAATAAAAATGTGGTAAAGAAAAAAGAAAAGAAATATATAAAGAATTAATTTCCCCCTTCATCACAAGTATAAACAATTTTGGTAACTGATCACCTTCCCTTAAAATGCAACAAATGATCTCTTCTTCCAATATCTGATCTCTTACCTATGCGAGGAAAATAGATTCTCAGAAGAATGGGTGTCAACACAATAGAAGCATAGAAGGAATGTGTGTTAACCAAATAAAGAGGCTTTGAAAGATTAGCTCATAGTAGTTCACAGTAAGCTTTATCAAAATCTCTATGGCAACATGCTGACATGTTTCTTTTTACTAAAAAAAAAGATTCTTTCTTAGAAGTAGTAACAGTAGAAGGGAAGAAAATAATCTCAGATTTCTTAATTTTATTTATTCTTTAATTTGCTTGTTTGTTTGGCTGTCCACTCTTTTGTTAGTGACTCTGGATGGCTTACAAACAATAACAACCTCAATATATAAAGAAAAAAGAATAATAATCCCCCACCCCCGATAATAGGTGATGTTGGGGCCCAGCCGGCTCCAGAAGAGCTGCTGATGGACTCCTCTAGTGAGGAGTCCTATGAGTCTGCTCTGGAGGAGGAGGGCGAGAGTGAGAAAGCAGAGAGAGCTGGTCATCAGGAGGCACCTGGGCGTGGAGTAGTGGGGAGGATCAGGGCCAGTTTGTCCCTGATGTCAGGTTAAGAAGAATTGAATGAAGGCAGTGTCAGTTACAAGAGAGACGAACCCGGATGAGGTAATTAGTCTCAGCTGCCTAATGACTGGCCCCTCCCAAGAGGCTTTAAAAGAAAGCCTCTGTTAAGGAAATGGTTGCAGAGAATAATGCATAGTTTTTTAGAGTCGGATCTTCCTTGTGTCAAGTTGTGGTGTGTATTCTTTCGTCAGAAGCTTCAGGTCTGTTCAGGGTCAGTTTGGGCAAGCAGCCAAGAAGCAGTCAGTTTGGTCATTAGTCTTATTAGGGAGGGAGTCAGAACAGGTGATATGTTTACATCACCTATTATTTATGCATATGTATGTCTGCTTTTAAGGAATGCAGTGGCTCAGTGGCTAAGACACTGAGCTTGTCGATCAGAAACTCGTCTGTCCCAAAGTTCCTAATACTTAAACAGTTAAAGAGAAATTTCTGAAAATGATTACAACATTAGGTTTTGTGAACCTTATGTCCATTATGATGTGAAATCCCTCAACTCCCAGCCATTTGACTTGCAAATAAACTGTAAAAATCTCGGTTCCTTTAATGTACTCCCAAGAAATATTGCCTGGAGTACAAGTGGGTGATATTATTAACTCTCCTTTTCCCAGAGAGACTTCATGACCGATACTTTGCCTTCTGGCCGCTAATTTCCACCACAATGCCAACCCACACTCCTTCAGGAACATCTAGTTCACCATGAATCCTTATTGACAAATGCTGATGAGGGAACTGATCCCCCAAAAAATTATGATCAGGAAAAAAAAATGGATGTTCCCAATTGTTGATTTGAAGCAAGATAGAGTGACATTTTATTGCTTAGCATCGTGTATGGATTTCAGTGATTTAGAATTTATAATCCCAGTTGAGAGTGGGTTGATGGCGCCCTGAAAAATAAATAAAACTCCATTCCAAAATACAGAATTTACTGTTCTTTAATATAAATCATCATCCTTCAAGGTTGAAATGTTCAGAGGCTGAATATTTGATTATATTTGATATTTCTATTTTTTCTCCTAAGTAACCACCTTGCATTAGTATTATTATGATTTGATATTACTCTATTATTTTATTCTGAATTTTTCCCATTTCCTTAGAAATTCTTGCTGGTACCAAAGTTGTTCTTATTTACCATAGGTATTAAAACCACTGGTTGTCTCCCTTCTTATCTTTCTGAATCATAATCATTTTAAAAGCAAGATATGATTTCATGAGAACAGCCACTCCCTTTGATTTGCTTGAACCTGGAGCAAAAAATTGCCAAAAGAGTTACGTTTTAATTTTAATACTCTGCCCAGTAAATTGTTCATTTCTTGAAGCAAAGTTACAATGAGTTTAATAGAATTAAATATTTCATAAATCCGTATATTTTCATCACTATCTTCTAACGCTCAAATGTTTAATAAACAATTTTAAATGTTTCTGATATCAAACCATCACTGTTGAATATACTTTCTCTTCTCCAATCTAAAAAAAACATTTGTTCCATTAATAAACTTTTAAACCATAAGAAGGTTTGACTGAATTTCCAAAACATTTTCTATCAAGTAATCGTCTCCAACTTTTCACTAGAAGTCTCACCCCAAATACCTTGCTTCTTTTATCTTCCTCACTGTGATCAGAACCAGACGGTAAAGAATCATAAGAGCCACATGTATTGAAATCTTTTTCCTTACATAGTTTATTAAATTCTACATGTTCTAGAGCCGTGATGGCGAATCTATGGCACGGGTGCCACAGGTGGCACACGGAACCATTTCTTAGGGCACGTGAAGCATTGCCCTGTCAGCTCCAGTGCGCTTGTGTGCGCTGGCCAAGCTGATTTAGGCCTTCTTTTGAGGCCGTTTTTCACCCTCTGGAGGCTTCAGGGAAGCTCCTGAAGCCTCCGGAGGTGGGGAGGGGAGGCTGTTTTCACCCTCCCCAGGCTCCTAGAAAGCCTCTGGAGCCTGGGGAGGGCGAAAAAAGTGCACCAAAAGCAGGGGGTCACATACATAGCATTATGGGTGTGGCATGCCCATGCACGACCCCCCCCCTGCATTCCCCCTGCTTTTGGCACGCGAGTCAAAAAAGGTTAGTCATCACTGTTCTAGAGCCTACTAACACAGTTATCAAATGTTTTTAGTAAATGACCTTGGTATCTTGGGTAAGTTAGTCCAATCTATTTGGGTTTTAGTTTATTTTATAAATATGGACAAAATTTTCCTGTTCTTCTGGGCTTGTGTAGAAAAAGGAATGCTTTTCTTCCTTTATATTCATGTATTCTTATTTACATACAGAATTTAATTCTATTTGATTTGGAAGAATTCTCTTCTTGTCTTCTTCCATTTTAATATGGGTTTTTTGTTTTGAAGAATATAGCATTTCTTTCTTAAAAAGACAGTACAACCTGGCTCACTGAGTCAGTCTTCTGGTTCTAAATGTAGAATCATTGCTAATGTCAAGCATCTTTTTGTTCTACTCAAAGTGCTCATTTTACATGAGATAACTTTACATGCAGTACTAATCAAATATTATTTTACAATTTCTCATTCAGATTGATACAGCCTCTAAACCTCTATTCCATTTCATTTGTTTTCTTTCCTTTCTTTTTTTCTCATCTTTTTTTATTGCACTTTTAAATATCTGATATACTAAACTCATTTTTATGATCCTATAGTTCCTTTATTTGGGGTAGATGGAGCTGAGCATGATGCCATGCAAAATTCACAGCAAATTTTTTTTTTCTTTGCACCCTATATTGGCAGAAATATCTGCCAATATAATAAAATGAAATATTTTAAAAATGGAAAGAAAAATCTACAAAGCAATCAAAGCTGCCACCATGGTGGTGTTGTTGTTGTTGTTTTTAAACGTTGGAATTCCTAGTTGGGTGAGGAAGGAGCTTTTCCTAAATTCGTAAAATCTCCTCTGGAGAAGTCACCGGCTCAAACTTCTTCCCTGATTCCTCTGCCAAAGATACAAAAATTCCACCAATTTTTTTCTTCATTACGATGGAGTTGTGAAACTGCATCTCACATAAACAAAAGCTAAGCATTTTAAGACCAACCCCGCCCCCTCATTGTTCCATAGTTTCCATGAATCTATAAAATATACACATTGATACTATATCAATGAAGTGGTGACAGCTGTCAGCCTCGACACCTTTAAGAAAGGATTAGACGAGTTCATGGAGAACAAGGGTATCAATGGCTGCCTATGGATGCCTAAGGACACCCTCCGGGTTGGAGAGATAGGCAGGATATTTCTCAATGCCATTTGCAGGGAATCATAAGCAGGTGACGACATCTGCTTGGGAATACCCTGAAGCAAATGGTGAGCCAGAATGCTGGACTGGATGGGCTGTGGCCTGTTCCAGCAAGGCTGTTCGTATGTTCTTATGTTCTTATAGGACTGTGATGGAAAAACTATGCCATGTGTGCCCAAAGTGGCACATGGATCCATGTTGCCTGGCACGCACAGTGTTGCCCGGTCCTCTTCTGGGTTTCTGGTGCGCAATTGCACGCGACTATCAGCTGACCTTCGTGCATGCGGCAGTGCCAGAAATTGGAAGAGCTGGTGTTCCGTTTTCCAGCATGAGCATGCCCCCTGGGCAGCTCCTCTTCCAGGTTGCGCCCCAGACAAGCACATAAATGGGGGTCCCTTTTCGGCACTCAGTCCAAAAAGGTTCACCATCACTGTTTTAGGATGACCAGAATTTTCCTCAAAATAAAATTTTTAAAATGAGATAAAATTAAGCAAATCTCGGGGTGTGGTATATGTTTATTGACTTCAAAGGCAAGTTCTAACTTTTATATACCACCACATTTCAGTCTTCCTTTTGTTCAAACCGTCGCTTGCAAAATGCTCAAAATAAACAAAGAAAAGCCTCCTACTGTGAACAAACAGCACCAAACAATGGAAGAATGAAATCCATCATTTGATCTAATTTGTAGCTAATTAGTCTCTCTCGGAAATAAATAACATTCTTGATTTTATTCTTTTCCCCACAAAGGTAGCATCAGACTTTAGCAAAACAGCTGCAGAGAGAGCATATCTTTCTGGCAGTCTGTAAATCAACTCCAAATCTCAAATGAACTTAATTGATAATGGCAGCCAGTCTAACTTAATCATATGTGAATTTCTCTCTCTGCTCAGATGTCACTGGATGAGTGCTGGCAAGAATTTCTTCCCTTGCAAACACTTTAGATACTGTTTCTTGCTTTTGGGCAGGACCCCTCACAAGTGCTTGGATACAGTCCAAGATACATCATGGGTTTTTCTTAGAAAAACAACACAAAACCCTGATTCACTTGAAAAGAAAACCCCTTCATATTGTCACTCTCTGACCTGAGTGGTGTGTTAAATAGTATGCTTGACTGGAACTAGGGAGACTTAAGTTGAAATGCACTCTCAGCCATGAAATTCACTAGATGACCTTGAATAAAATATGGCCTCAAGCTAATATACCTGACAAAACTCTTATGAAATGAAGATCATCAAGAGAAATAATAGGTCGTCTGAAGATGTTGAAAATAATAATCCAATATTTGGTAGTGCACATTAGTTTAAGAAAGAAAGATCAATTCTGGGTTTGTTTTCTGATTTCTATATATCTTTTCTTAATCTGCAGTCCTATATACATTTGCTCCTGATTATAATCTGTGAGAAATTTCTGGAAAACCAGTGAAATTTCAGAAGACTGGAGGTGTACAAAAGTTGTCCCTATCTTCAAAAAAAGAGGGGAAGAATTATATAACAGGAAGAATCATGATACCTTTCATTTAGAGACAAAAATATGAAATGCAGAATTACAGGAAGGCAATAATACATGTGAAAAGCATCTGGGTGTCCTCAGAATGCAACATGAAAATGTGCCGATAGTTATCATACATAAATGTGAATTGAAAGACAAATACTACATTGGGATGTAGTAACATAGAGCCTAGGTCACGTAAAGTAATTTTCCTATTTTGTTCTGCTTTGGGTAGGTTTCATTTGTAAAACCACGTCCATTGTTTGGCACTGCAGTCTAAAACAGTCGCTAATCACTATTTAAAGGAGCCAAGTTTAGCAATAGAAGAGAGAAGGGGAGGTAAGACAGCAATTTCTGGGTAGATGTTATTGGATGTCATATTGAAGAGGAAGTAGACTTGTTGCCTGTCATCTAAGAAGATAGGATCAGAACCAATAGGTTGAAACTATAGGAAAATAGTTCCATGTTAGATATAGGGAGGTATGTCTTGAAAGTAATTGTCAACCAGTGGATTATGTTGCCTCCCAAAGTGATATGTTCCCTCTCTTAGAGGTCTACAAATATAAGCTATGTAGTGATCTGTTTGAAATGCTTCAGTAGATCCAGCATTGAGGAGGTTAAGATACATTATTTCTGAGTCCTTTCCAACTGTATGATTCTGTGAGAAAAATAATGTGAGGATACAAGTTACTAAGTGAATACTGCTAGATGTGAGAACTACTGTTCAATGAATGAACAGTAGTACAGAATGTCTAATAAGGTACTGTCAGACTCAGAAAGAAAATAAGGCTGCCTTTACAGACAATTCTACCCAGTTGAGGAAGCAACAACACTGAAGTCAAGACGTACAAAAATGGTATATCAGAAGTATATCCTGAGGAGCAGTATAATGAGTCAAAACTTTGTTAAAAATTAGAACAGATAAAGGAAATTACTGGATTGCTACATCACAAAGAAGTTGGAAATATTTTTCATTGAGAAACTGAATGCATTTCTCCACACACAATTTAGTCTATGTAAAAGAAGAATATTCCCGTACTTTCTTCATGCTAATCATAATTTACAAAGGTCCAGTAAATGGGATAAAACTTTAATAATAGGATTTTGTTTGTTTTTTCAATTTCTCCAAAAGTGCCCCCTCCAAAATTCAGCACTTGAATTGCTGAAAAGTTTGCAGCATGATTTCTCATTTTGAGTGGGAGGGTCATGGAAATGGTTACTTAGCCTCTAAAGAAGTCTTTATACTCCTCCCACCAAAACTAGGAAAACAAATAGAAAGTCCAAGCCCATTTTGAATAATTCATATGCCCACTATACCCAACAAGCCCACCAAAATATACTACTGAGTGCCACTCTATCAAGCAAAAAGAAGACCTCTATATGATAATCAAATCATTTTTCAATTAGAAATGGTAAAAGGAGAGCAGAGGAGACGAGAGAGAAGGGAGAGAAGAAAAAGTGGAGAGGAGGGGAAAGAAGGGGAAGAAAGAAGAGAAAAGAAGAGAAAAGAAAAGATAGAAAAGAACAGAACAGAACAGAGTTGGCTTTTGCCAAAAAGTCTTTGCAGGAAGAATTCTAAAGCCATGTCACTTGATACGGGTTTTACATTTAAGCAGATCAAAATAAAACAAGTGGGAAATGTATAGATTTCAGTCAGAAAAAAACAATACATAAAACTGATATGTCCTGACCACACCATTTTGTGACCACATCATTTAAAATACTTTCCTGAAGCAGCAGAAATACATAAGACATATTTTACGCACCACCTTGAGGAAAGCAAACTGAAGTTCCTATTCAATATAAACAAACATCAATATGGATAAAAGTAATTCAATAAAACTAATTCCAAAAAGTAGTCCAACTCTCAAGCCCAGCAATAGTCATGCCTTTAGGTGCTTGTGAAAAGT
Source organism: Rhabdophis nuchalis (assembly GCA_039707465.1). Taxonomy (NCBI): domain Eukaryota; kingdom Metazoa; phylum Chordata; class Lepidosauria; order Squamata; family Natricidae; genus Rhabdophis; species Rhabdophis nuchalis. The sequence continues at coordinate 300,439,917 of CM077643.1, read as the reverse complement.
CAATCTGATCTCCATGGAGATATTGTTTCACAGGGGCAGTCACAGTGACAGAAAAGGGTCTTTTTTGGAGATTGTCAGGTGACATTTTTTTACAGTAACCAATCAGTATGGTTATATGTCTTTCCTGCCAGATCTTATGGGATGAGTAGTTACAATTGGAGAGAATCCTTCTCACAAATAGCCATGTTTCATACATGTAGTCCTTGTTTAGCAACCATAGTGCTATTTTAAGCAAAGTGGTCACTAAATAAAACTATGCTTTCAATCTTAGTTCAGCCTTCCTTTACTTTACAGAGCTACAAAGGTCATAAATATGAGGATGGATTGCAACGTTACTTTTCCCACACCGTCATTACTATGAATAGTCACTGTACGAGGCAGTAGCAGAATGAGAACTACCTGTTATGTAGGATATAACCACAATTTCAAAGCCTGTAGTGGATTATAGTTAAGGTGACCAGATGTCCCGCTTCTGGCGGGAAAGTCCCGGTTCACCTTCAGATGTCCCGCGCCCCACTGCCTCTTCAAAATGTCCCGCTTTTTGCGGGCAGGTGGCGGGCGCTCTGTACGCACTCAGAGGTGCGCGCCTCTGAGCGCCGGCTCGGGCGGCTCGGGTGTCGGGGCCTGGGGGGGGCACGCGCGCTCCAGCGCGTCATGCGCCTGCACATAGGGTGTCGGGGCGGGGGGCACGCCACTGCTGCCTTTAAAGAGGGCCCTGCGGGGGCGGGTGGGAACACACCCCAACCCCGACGCCCTCTGCGCAGGCACGTGACATGCCGGAGCGCGCTCAGGCCCCCCTCCTCGGCCCTGACACCCTCTGCGCAGGCGCGTGATGCGCTGGAGCGCACGCGCCCCCCCGCGCCTGTCAACGGTGTCCTGCTTTGGGACTTTGAATATTTGGTCACCTTAATTATAGTTAACTTTTAGAAGCCTTTTTCAGAAGCTATTTACATGTATAACAAATAAGCATGTGACAGGTGAAACACAGTGGAGCATCCATTCTTCACCTACAAACCTGAAAAGAGTTACACATACACACAGACATACACACACACATACACACTATGAACTGTATAGAACACAGACTATCAGATGTTTCACCCTCAAACTGGTTTAGAATTTCATTATGGGTGAAGAATTTTGTTAGCAGCTTTATTGTTGTTGTTGTTGTTGCTATTTCTACACCAAGGAGCTAGTGATAACATATAAAGGAACATCTCATTTATTAAGTGGTGCCACATCAGGGAGGGGAAGTTGTGAAACAAGATGTGGGCAGTGGAGGAGGGGCATTACCCAATTGCTTCTATATTGAGGGAAAGGAGTCCTTATAAAGGAACTGGGTCTGTTTCAGAATTAAGTAAAAAAATAAATTTCTCCGCTCGGCTAGCATTGGCTTGCTTTCATAACTGCAGTTTATTGGTCTGTTGGCTCAAGCAAACCTAAACACAAGAGAAAGTCAATCTTGCACCATAGCTAACACCTGGAATATATTCTCGAGAGTGAAAACAGCAGGGAACCGACCAGAAATAACCTCACTTGTATTATTGCTTCAATTAGACCAAAACAACTTTTCCTTTGAAAACTTAATAATAAACACTGCAGGTCATTCACTTGTTCCGAATCCCGTTGGGAGAGGAAAACAGATGGAGGCCCTTAGCTGGACCTTTCTCTGTCAAGAGAGACAAGAGACACAAATGAGGAGGCAGAGATTGATTTTAATTGGAACCAACAGCACCTACATGCTGCCTCTAATATCCATGTCATCTTATTGAAAAAAAATTCCCCCAGACTTAGTTGGCCTGCCAAGATGAATGAAAGACAGCCCCTTTGCCATTTGGAAGTGTATCTTTTTCAGGTTCACTGCTGACTTCCACAAGCCTTACCAAGTGTAGCTAAATTTCACAGATTCACATGTTGCAGAAGTAGAGCGAATGCTGTCTAAACATTGCTTGCAATACTTTTCTTTTTTCCATCAGAAGATATGCACGGCTACGGTTCATTAAATGGAATGCAATTCTCCACTTGGGGTTTCCTTGATGACCAGCAATTGGTAGCAGAAACTGAAGCCCTCTCAAACTTAAAATCAAATTGAGTGGCACATTTTCCCCACCCTTAAAAGTGAATGCTATTGCTCACCGTTCTTTTTTCAAAAGTTAAACAAAGCTGTGGTGATTTTTTTCTTAAACCATCTAACTATTTACATGGGGCTCCCATTGAAGTGCACCCGGAGGTTCCAGCTAGTTCAGAATGCGGCCGCGCGGGGGATTTTAGAGGCCTCTAGATGCTCGCATGTAACACCTCTCCTGCGCGAGCTGCACTGGCTGCCTGTGGCTTTCCGGGTGCGCTTCAAGGTGCTAGTAGCCACATTTAAAGCGCTCCATGGCAAGGGACCTGGTTACTTGCAAGACCGCCTCCTGCCAAATACCTCCCACCGACCAGTCTGCTCCCACAGAGAGGGCCTCCTCAGGGTGCCGTTGGCCAGGCAATGCCGGCTGGTGACCCCTAGGGGGAGAGCCTTCTCTGTGGCAGCTCCTGCCCTCTGGAATGACCTACCCCCTGACCTACGGACAACCACGGACCTGCGCCTCTTCCGTCGGGCCCTGAAAACCCACCTATTTCGTGCGGCTGGCCTGGCGTAGTTTTTAATTGTTTTCACCAGGGGTTTGTATTGGGATTTTAGAGCAGGCTTATTTCTTTAATATATTTTAGCGTATTTATTGTATTTCTTGTTTTTAATTGTTGATTTTATTGCTGCCTGTTCACCGCCCTGAGTCCCGCTAGGGAGAAGGGCGGTATATAAATGTGAATAAAATAAATAAATAAAATAAATATTTAGGTGACTTCTTTCCCCTACACCCATGATGGCAAGCCTATGACACGCATGCTAGAGGTAGCACACAGTGCCCTCTCTGTGGGCATGCAACCCATTGCCCCAGTTCAGCTCCACCATACATGCACCTCCTGCCAGCCAGCTGGTCTTCGGGTCTCTGTCACACATGAGCAGGGGGTGCATGTGGGGGCGGGGCACATGGAAGGGGTGGGGCATGCATGCGTGGGGCTGCATGTGTGGGGGCCACATGTGCATTGCATTTTGGGGGTTCGGGCGCACACACACTTTGGGCACTCAGGCCTGAAAAGGTTAGCCATCACTGCCCTGCACACAAACAGGCATAGGCAGCATACTTGCCAAGCAGATTAAAGACATTATTTCTAGATAAGTGAAAATCAGTCTGAAATATTACTCATTGCTAAACATGGAAATGCTTTTTGGCCAACCAACCCGATCAACATTTCTTGTTTTACAAACTTCAAGTTAGACAAGTTGGACAATGGCTTTGGAGAAGTAATTTAATAATTTCATTCTCTTTTTCTACATTTTCATTATAAGAAAATAAACTGAATATTTTATTGATTTATAAGATTTTGTAAATCCCAGCTGTATTAGTTTTATAAGTAACTCAAGGTACTGAACCAACCTAATACAAGTGGTTCTCAACCTAGGACCATAATTGAGCCCAAAATTTATGTTGCTAAGTGAGAAATTTGTTAAATGAGTTTTGCCCCATGCTACATCTTTTGTTGCCACATTTGTTAAGTGAATCCCTGCAGTTGTTAAACGAATCTGGTTTCTCTATTGACTTTATTGGTCAGAAGGTTGCAGGTGGTGCTCACATGAATCCAGGACACTGCAACTGTCATAGACACGAATCAGTTGCCAAGCATCCAAATATAAATCATGTGACCATGGGGATGCTGCAATGGTCATGTGTGAAAAAAGGTCCTAAGTCACTTTTTTCAACACTGTTGTAACTTCAAACAGACACTAAGTGGATTGTTGTAAGATGAGGACTAACTGCATTCCTTCCTCCTTCTATTTTTTCCACAACTCTAGGAGTTGAGTGGGCTGAGAGAAGGTGACTAGCCCAAAGTCAAGTTCTTTCAACAGTACATGCAATTTGTCCATATAATTAATATTTCACATATCTGATATAGCCTAAAGTATGGTATTGCCTGAGATAGAATATCAAATAATACAGTACTTGTTTCACTGACACCATAGTACATACTAGCCAAAGGCATTTTTTGATAGGGAGATAGACAAATCTGTAAGCATCTTCCCTTTCTGGAAGGAAGGAAGGGAGAAATACATGTAACTAGCTATCTTTTGTCACATTCCCTAGACCAGCAGTGTCAAACTCACAACGACATGGCTAGGCATGGCTAGCTTGTGATGCATCTGGCCTGCGGGCTGTTTGACACCCCTGCCCTAGACCAGGGGTCTGCAAAGTCGGCTCTTTTAAGACTGGTGGACTTCAACTTCCAGAATTCCCCAGCCAGCCTGGCTGGCTGGGGAATTCTCGGAGTTGAAGTCCACCAGTCTTAAAAGAGCCGACTTTGCAGACCCCTGCCCTAGACTCATCAGCTATTGTAGTACACAGACACACCAGTGGTGGGTTTCAATTTGTTTTACTACTATTTGCTTGTGCATGTGTGTGCATGTGTGCACTCGCGTGACGCTTCTCCGTACGAACAGAAGTGTCTGGGTGTGTGGGCGGAGCCTCCCACCACCGCCACTATTGGTTTGCCCGATTCAAGGTGAACTGGCAGAAACCCACCTCTGACACACACACTATATATGTCTTCTATATAGTCTATGTATGGGAAATATAAATAATATGTTCTATTAAAAAACCTGATAGCATTTGTTTGTATGTTTTTCTATATTAAAAATGTGTATTTCTTAATTGGCAAGAAAACACTCATCAAATCTAGAATGTACTTAATTCTTCCAGCTTGAATCTATTGGATTTTTGCCAACAAATACTGTAATTCTCTCCTCTTCCTTTCCACTCTTTTATGGTATTTTTTTAGATAAAGTACTGCAGCAATTCCTTTCCTCAAGTTTTTATTCAAAATCTGCAAAATTCATCACGTAGCTTAGTTTCCCACCCTCACATCTTCTGTTACAAGAACTTCTAGCAATAAAGAACAAGATGTGTCTTAGCTGCCACATCAATTTATGACTATATAACTTGTAAATTATTTCACCTATCCAGTTGGCACTGCTGTCTTCTTCAGAAGTGTTAGATGGGATTAATTAACACCACATTTTGAATTTTAAATGGCATTTGACAATACTGGCAGCATAATTTAGTCTCATGATCAATTAAGAAACCAACAGCTTTGTCACTTTTGGAGAAATGCAAATGATGATAATTAATGTGTGCTATATTACTCACTATCCTGCCATAGTGACATTCATATACTGTATGCCACTAAGCCAAACAGCTGTTTTGATTTTAATCAGAGTGGCTTGTGGGTGGTTGATAAACTTAGGTTATATTTCTTATTTAACCTACTTTCAAGATAAGAGACTAGAAATTCTAGGCTTCATAAATCAACAAAATGTTATCATTTTTGTTGATTTCATAAAAGAAAGGTCCAAAAGAACCATTGTTATCCTTCTCTAAAAAACACTGTAATTTATTTTTATAATGTGGCGTTTGATAATCGCTCCAGTCTGTAATTTAAATTATTTTATTCGGTTTTATGGGTTTAGTTTTAACCTTTATAAATTTGTACAGGGTTATTTAATTTGATTTTAACTTTGTATGTATTGTCATGTTTTTAGTAGTTTTTAATTTTAGCTGTACACCACCCCGAGTCCCTTCGGGGAGAGGGGGCGGTCTAGAAATCCAATAAAATAAATAAATAAATAATAAATCTGGGCAAATATAGTTTCTTTATTTAATGGGTAATTGTGTTAACAACTGTTTTGATCAAGAGGCACCAGTTTTGTTCTAAGGAATTATAAAAACCAAAGAAACCCCATGAATGGCTGAAGGAAAGGTTTTCCAAGACAATTCCTAACATTTCATAATGTATAGTGGGCAAATTCTTGACCTCTCCAGCTGTTATAACATGTAGGTGAGACTAAGAGACAAGAAATAGAAAGAAATTTGGCAGCTCAATGCTGACTCAGCCTTCCATCCTTCTGACATGGGTAAAATGAGGACCCAGATTGTTGGGGGCAATATGCTGACTCTGTAAACCACTTGTAAAGCACTGTGAAGTGGTATATAAATCTAAGTGCTGTGTGGTTGCGGTTGGACAAAACTGGATAGAAAATGATCTCTGTATGATCTAACTGGATTTGTGTCATTGGAGGATGGAAATAGAGACTGTACAGAAGTGACCTTTTTAAAGAACTGCACAAATTACTGAATAAGAACATTATTGTAGGTGCACAATCATCTTTATGTCTTCATGCTTCCTAAATATGCATTGAAACTAGGCAGATGAAGCAAAGGTTGATTAACAACTTTAGATATATGTCGAATTTAGTCATGTCAGTAATGATTTTCTTTTACATATATAATACAAATTAAATAAAATATATAAATTCATATTCTATCTATCTATCATCTGTCATCTATCCATCATTTGTCACCTACTTATCTACATCTCTGTCATCTATCTATAATAGTCTCAATATTCAATCGAGTATTGCCATTCCATCTGTGGTTTTGAGATTTAAGCCATGCAAATCTATTTGGTTTTTAGCCATGCAAATCATTTCAGGGCCTGCAGCATGATGAACAACTTCTCAGCTAGGCAATTTATCATCAGATGAGATTGTTCACCACAATCATCAAAACTAAATGATCTTTCTCTGCAGTTTCTGCCAAACTCCTCTCTAGGAAAATGCCATCAATAATTTGAAATAACAATATGGTTTGATGCTGAGAAAGAACACAGAGACAGTTTCCAAATAAATGCAGTGCCAGTATTTTAATAACTGCTCTGAACAGTTATTTATTTTTAAAAGCAAAGTCTGAATTTGCAAGAGAATTGCAAAATCTGTAGCCTCCCGTCTTTGATTTCACATGTTCTAATTACCACTAGTACAATTAGTACTTGTGAATTTCCTTTTCTTCTCTCCCTCTTCAACCTTCCCAACCTTTTCTGAAACAGATTTTTTGTACGAAACTAAAATGGGAGAGGAAAATTGGTTTACCAAAAGTGAGGAGTCTGTTAAGAGGAATTCAGGGGTGTAATGATATGATAGCAGCTATTTTACATCACAATCTTAGGGGAGATATTGAACAAATTGTGGATTGTCATTGTTTCCAGTAGACATGTGTCTATAGCAGGGGTGGGTTCCTGCCAGTTCTAACCTCTTCTATAGAAGAGGTACCACAAATCTACAGTGCCGTTTAGAATCAGTTCCAGCTCCCTCCCCCACCCGTCCACACATCATCAAGATGAAGAGCGAGAGGAGGAATTCTGGGAGTTGAAGTCCACAAGTCTTAAAGCTGTCAAGTTTGAACACCCCTGTTTTTTTTTCTAAAGGGTTAGGGGTGCAAAGGTCTTGTAACTTGAGAGCTTTAAGACTTGCTTCAAATGCCAGAGTTTCTGGCCAACATTTTGGTTGCATTTTGGAGTGTTGTTAAGTGAGTTTCACCACATTTTACAAGTTGGCCACACCCACCCAGTCACATGACTGCCAAGCAACTCTCACTTGGTCACATGGCTGGCAAGCCACTCCCACAAAGCAGGCCACACCTACAGAACAGGTTCTGAAAAATTTTGAAACCCACCACTGGTCTATAGTAATGTCTTATCCTATTATCAACAGCTATTAAAGTATAAACTGGTAGATTTTGATTTGTTAAAGATAATATGACATGCATTCTCAAATGGTGTAAAGCAGGGATGTCCGAACTTGGGAACTTTAAGACTTGTGGACTTCAACTCCCAGAATTCCCCAGCCATCATAGTTGGCTGGGGAATTCTGGGAGTTGAAGTCCACAAGTCTTAAAGTTCCCAAGTTTGGACATCCCTGGTGTAAAGGTTTTTGAAAATCTTGTTGAGATAAATGCAGTGCTCAGAACAGTATTATATAAGGTCGAACCATAAAAACCATATCCTAAAGGCATTCCTTCTGTGCTCAGATACTGGAACTTCCTTTGTGGGTGGGAAACTTTGCAAAGACATTTCTCCACCATGAAATTGGATGTGACTGATGCCAACATTTCATAAGCCATGGGAAATTGAAGACATTGTTATTTTTTTTGATCAATTGCTGGATGCTTCATAGTTTAGTAAACTATTTAAATTTTTAAAAAGGGTTCACTGTCATGCCATTTCATTGCAAAGTATGATCCCAGTAATAGGAACTGTCAGCTTAATCCTTTATTCAGTTGCCACAAAAATGTGCTATCAAGATTATTGTTTTCCAAAATTGCATTTTAAAAGCAAAACTTGAAAACTTTGAGAAATCCAAAATTCAGATTCTTTTCATTATTTGGTTACATGGTTTCCTGTTCATAAATTCATATTTAACTAAGCAATTTTTTTGATTTTAGCTTTAAATTAATTTGCAGAATAGTTCACTTTCACATAGAATTGATGGCTGGTACATATATATTAGTAGCAAAATGTAAAAGTCTCTGCCATATAATTAATAATACCAAAAATCTAGCTTTGGAATGAAAATTGAATATTTGGATAAGGGAGCTTGGATTGCTCTGATTGCTTGTATACAAGCAGCCTTAATCAATCTTGCAATAGCCTCTAGTCATTACACATGAAAATGCGAGTAGATAAATAGGTACTAGTTCAGTGGGAAGGTGAGTGTTCCATGGCCACATGACCACAGAAATGTTGATCCTCGGCTAAGAAACAAAGATGAGCACTGCCCTCTAGAGTAGGACACAATTGGACAGGGGAAATCTTTATTTTTACATGTACACGTATACATGCTACATTAGTGGTTTCAATGGCGAAAAGAAACAAGGAGACTCAGCACTCAGGCACAGAAACCAAATGAGTTTGGTTTCATTTGTCCCCACCCCACAATCAGTGTCAGTCTCTGGGATAAGCAGGCTGATTAAACAATCTCCTTTATAACGTTATGAAGAACTAGATGAGTGCAGTGCAAAAACAATTGGAGCTTAGCTCTGCAACCATGTGGGACAAATTCTAAGTAAAACAGCCATATGTGTCTCTGGGTTGTTTGTGTGTATGTGAAATGTATAATTCATTGAATGCATGCTCTTCATTCTTTTAATCCTATAAACGTGAAAGGTTAGTCTTCTCAGAAATGCCATCTGTGAGAATCTAGGATGACTAGTGCCTTCTTTCTCCTGGGAACTCAGACCTTTCGATATTGTTGTAATGAACAAGATGATTGATGGACGTCACCGTTCTCTTCCTGAAATCTTGATCTCATTCTGAATTTCAGCAACAGGCCTGACCTCCTTTTAGCAACTGGTGCATGAGTGATCTATCTACCCATTCATCCTTCCATTCCACAGTTCCTTCTATGTTCTCACCTTCATACATCTGCCTGTTGGGGGCAAGCAATAGGCCTGTCTGTCAGTAGCTCTGTAATGAGAGTGGTTTACTAAATTACATTATCCTGTCTCTTTTGAAAGAGGGAGGGGGAAAAACACAGGAGACTCTCGTAATGACGGTGGGAGGTCATGCTTTACCTTGTAGAAAACCAATTTAGGATCTAGAGAAAGTCTACAATAATTAATAACCTGCAAGTTAAAGCATTTTACCATAGTTTTAAAAGCAAAGGGGAAACTTCAGGAAACAGGCAATAATCAAAGTCATTAGGAATCCATTGCCATCATCGTACCCTGGGTTCGTGGAGTAATACCTTCGGTTTGTATTGTGAAATAAAAAGATTTTGTAATATTTATTATTAATGAACAAAATCATAAACAAATACTCAAGGCAGCTAACAAGGGTTGCTTTTTGGTAAAACAATCAGAAAAATGTAGGATCAGCTAAAGAGTAAATGAAACAGATAAACAAAAGAGATGGGATTACTTCATACCCAGCAATTCTTTAGGAATTAGATTGTTCATGGTTCTCCAGAAATGGTTCACTCAGCTCAGTTCACAGGGCAAGTATTCGTCAAAGAGACTTTAATATAGCAGAGGAAAAGAAGAACATTCTTGTTTGTTTTACAGGAGCTTACTCAGAAATAAAATATTCCTGATGATTAAAAATCAGAGGATGAAAAAAAGAAGAAGATAATAATTACTCAATGGAAAGAAAATAGAAAGTATAACTGGTATATTTTCTTCTCTTTTCTTTCCCTTTCTTCCTTTTGCCCCCTTTTTCTTATTTTCTATATTTTTACGTTTTGTATATTTTTACTGTATTGATATTATTTGTTTATATTTGTAGGCCACCCAGATGAATGACTGTATGAATAGTTAGACAGATGATAGATAGATAGATAGATAGATAGATAGATAGATAGATAGATAGATAGATAGATAGATAGATAGATAGATAGATAGATAGATAGATACTTTACAGGGAAATCAAATGTGTCTATGCCTGGGGAAGACTAAATCAGTCAACCAGAAAAATTCAGTTCCTTTGAGAAATAACCATCTTGATGTGTTAACCTTATGATTATCTGAGTGCTCATTGTATGTGTGTTTTCAAAGCATGTTTATAAATACTGAAATATCCATTGAATCATTACATTTTTGTATTTTTAATTGAATGTATTTTATTTAAATTTTGTATGTCCTATTTTGAGGCCTATTGCAATTAGGAAGTGATCTAACATAAATAGTTGCTGCATTGCAAGAGCCACCTGGCATTGTTTAAACATTCTTGTGTTAGCTTTGGTTTGCATGAAATAAGGAGAAAGCCAAGATCAGTTTGTCTACAAAGCATGTTACTCTTATGTTTAGTACGGATGTAAAGCTCACAATGCAATTATCAAGGATGCCTTCACAATCTCTTGGACAATTAATGTTATAGGTGGAAGTCTGTATAGTAAGTAGAGCTTGAATATGAACATCCATCCAAACAATTGAAGATGCATGTTCACTATGCTATACCATTTAACTGCTGTATGTTCCTCTTCTTGTTTCACTGAAAGCAAAAGTGGATTGAAATATGGCTCATACATATATGGATTTCCTAGCTATCCTTCCATGGTTCTATCTGAAGAATTGCTTCTATTGGTCTTTTCCCCATAGCATGGTACAGTCTGTATTTCAAAGAGAAGGCATATAACTATCCAGATTTTGTATTAAATCATCCCATAGCTTTAATAGACACCCCACAACAATAATAGACACCATTATTTCCAGAAGAAAAATGGGAAAAGGGGATCTCATTGATGAACGAGAAGACCAGGACTATTCCCAGTTAACTGATTAGAAAACTAAATCATAATGTGCTGAGTCACTAGAAAATAGAAAACAAAGCAAAATATAGAGAATGCACACCAATCGTTTGTTGCAATGTAAATTACATACAGATGAAAACTCTTAAGTGCCAAAAAACAGTAAGGCCTTTACTTGGGGGGGGGGGAGAAGACATCTGGTACTGGATGCCCCACCAGACATGAATAATTCCATTGGTATTGTGCAAGCTAATCTAATATTAAAGATTAGGATTCCAGACTGCCTTATAATATTGAGGAATGTAGATTCAAAAACCAAAATCTTTTATAATCTGTAAAATGGGTTGCTATTGGATTAATGGCTGCCTCATTTTGTGACTGACATAATGAGAAATTTATCTTATAAGTTCCCCCGTGCATTTTTCAGATCCCTTTCTAATTACCATCATATTTGCAATGTATGCTACTGTCATTTTATTATTCAGTCCCAAGTAGTATCAGTGGTTAGCCCCATCAGTTTTTTACGCCATTGACTGCAATCCAAACAGATTTAAGCACCATTTGATTTTAGCAAAGTAGTTATATACAGTATCATTCCACTAGAGAGTTGACAGAATAAAACTGTCTTTAAATCCATTGAATGGTGATTAAATAACTACCGTAAGTCACTTGCAGGACTATGAAAAAAATAACCCATTATACTAATGCTGTTGAAACTTTTTGGCATCAAGTGCACATGCGTGCGCAAAGACCAGCTGGCAGATGCGCATTCACACAATTAAACTGGAAGCTCAGTTTCACGGCAGGCACATGCACATCAGGGAGCTGCTCTTCTGGTTTCTGGCACTGCCGCATGCACAAAGACCAGCTGGCTAGTGCACATTCGTGTGCCGGAACTCGGAAGAGCAACAGGTGGCGGCTGGCGTGCCTGGAGAGATGACTCTGTATGCCATTTCCGGCACACATGCCATAGGTTTGCCATCACAGCATTATACTGTACACCATATTTGGTCATGTGCTGATTAAAATCAATATGGTTGACAGAAAGTGAGCATCATTGTATTGTAGTGTGATGGAATACAAGCCACACTTAGTTAAAAACCCATTTATAATTTGAATCTTCCTTTTAGCAATGATATAAGACAATAACTACAAGAATAAGTTCAGCAAGGCAAACAATAAGGTAAATCAAAAGTGAAGTTCATGGACACTTCAAATGCAGATTCTCCAGATAATTAGGAAGTCTCTATTATGTTTATTATATCTGTTTTATCACTCAGAGTTACCTCGAACTGCAAGTGGTAGCAGGAGTGGGCTGATGGGGGTTCGCAGGGGTTCGGGAGAACCTCTAGCTAAGATTCTGTGCAGTTCAGAAAACCCCCAAATCACATTCCTGGCTGGTCCTGCCCGCCATGCCCCTCCCAGGTGTCCCCACCCAGTCTGTTTTGGATGCAGGTAAGAGCAGGTTGTGTATGGAGGCTTGGGGAGGGAGAAAAACGGGCAAAATGGAAGTTTAGAAAAGCTGGAAATGGGCCTTTTTCCGGGCTCCAGAGGGCCTCCGGAGCCTGGGGAGGCTATTTTCGCTGCCCCGGAGGCTCAAGGAAATCTGATATTAAAGATTAAGAAAAGAAGGAGAAGCTTCTAAAGAGTCATCAGATTTCACTAAACTAGAATCTGAATGTTTGCCTTAACCTCATACAATAGTAGAATACTAACTTAACATTTGAAGCTACATTAGGGGCCAAGTAAAATATCAATATGATAAAAAATGATAAACTATTACTGGTTTAAAAAAAATTAGAAAGTAACCATAACTTTCAGACAAGTTTTAGGAGAAATGAGTTTTAATATGGGATAAGATCTCTCTGTCTTTTAACGATAAAGTTTAATGGTTTTTTAATTGTATTTTTAGCACGGGTAATTTATCTAATTCTATTTTAGTAATGTTTGTATTATTGTATATTGTTTTAATTATGCCTGTGCACCGCCCCGGGTCCCTGTGGGGAGAGGGTGCGGTTAATAAATTCTAATTTATTATTATTATTATTATTATAAGAAGGGATAAGGTTGGTGTTCTCAGGATGTTACTCAATTACTGTATATGGAGTAGACACTGAAGGAAAGAAGCAATGCCTCCATTTTTTTTCACAAGACTACAATTCGTTTGATTAATAAAAAAAAAGAATGAAAACTATAGCAAATCTGAATTAAGAAGGTTGGTCACAATATACCGTCTTTCAGTATTTGCATACGGAGGAGAGATGAGGCAGGCTATGTCCTTTTAATTATTCCCTCTGTTCCAAGAGTAGGCTGTTGGCGATTCACTGTAAAGGATGAATGAACCTAGAGGAATTTGGGGGATTTATCAGGAATTTAGTCCTAATAAAGAAAATTTAGCCCTAGCCAAACAGACTTCATTATTAAAATGCAAAGTTAGCTGAAATAGCATGGAACAGATAAGCAAATGGTTGCTCTGTTTATGAGGGAGCAAAGGCGCAGGCTGGGTGCAGTGGATCTGCAGGCTGTGCTGGAAAATATCTATTATAGATAAGGGACAAATCCTATTGTAGGTTATTATGGAAATTCCACTATTACAACACACATGTGCAAACCTTTTGGGAATTTTCACTTGCCCACCTAAAGGATCATATGTAGATTAGTCTATGTGATTACACAGTTTGAAATTCCTTGTGTGAAATGTTTATATACTGTACTTATTTGCGGTCTTTCACCTTGGAACGTTAGTTGGTGTGTGCTTGCATGTCTGGCCAAAACTCTCTGCAGACTCTTAATAAAGTTTTGGAGACTTCTTAGTCCATGTTGGAGGAACAGTCCCAAACATTGCTACCCAGGTAATAGAGAAGGGATAAGGTTAGTGTTGTCAGTATATTACTCAGTTACTGTATATGGAGTAGACACTGAAGGAAAGAAGCAATGCCTTGATTTTTTGGACTGTTTCACTTAGAATTCCCCTCCCACAGTGCATTGGTTTAACTGGAGAACTGAAGTGCACCCAGAGACACTTCAGACAGATAATGGGACAGCCTGCAGATAACCAGGGTTACTGTGATATGAGCAAGGTATGCCCTAATAGGTAAGCAGTTGCAGACAATGAGTGGCAGTGACATCTGTATGCTATCTGGTCCCAATGACTGGTTGGTTCAGATGTAAAAATGAATGTTAAAAACCAAAACAATAACAGACAATAACACAAGAATACAAGATAACAAGGATGACAGAACTCATACAGGAATCAAAGAAAAACAAAAACCTACATAATCCAAAGAATTCATTTTCCCTCACCAAAAGCATAGGTGAAGAAAGAAGTCTTCAGGGGCATTCAAACAGCAGGTTGGGAATCATCTAGATCTCAGGAGAATTTCATTCCAGGAGACAGATGTTACTACAAAGAAGGTGTACTTCTGATGTGCCACTAGGTTTAATTTAATCAAACATACATACCAACCTAGCCAGATGGAATTGCCAAGCAGATGCTATGGGGAAAAGCCCCTCAAAAAACAGGCTTTATGTCATGATGGGCTTTATGATTCTTATGACCCTTTATGACCCTTTATGACCAGCAGTCTTCCTTCCTTCCTTCCTTCCCTCTCTTTATTTAATTGCTACGCTACCCATCTCACCAAGGTGACTTTAACCCAAAGCACACAGCAAAACAATGCAGCTCATGAATAAGAATTATATTCTTGGGAGTTCATTAACATTTTGTTTGGTTAGTATTTACCATAGGATAATTTTGATTTAAACATATTCAGCGGCACTTATTTTCCAGCTAAGTTGGAAAGTGAAGGGGAATCAAAAGGAAGAAATAGGCTGAATTAGGTATAGGAGTGCAGATTTGCATACACATGTTTTAGATTCAGTGTGCATCTGTTCCACCACTCAGTTATTTAACTTCTGGAGATTCAGTGGGAGATCAAAGCTGTACGAGCAGATTTCTACTCCCACAACAGGACTCCCTTTCCCCCTTTTTCCACCTGCATCCCTTCATTACAGCAGATTTTTGAACTTGGATAAAATATAACAGGTTTTTATTTTATTTTATTACATGCCAACTTTGGGCCAATCACTCTCTCTCAGCCCTTACAGGATTGTTGTGGGGAAAATATGAGGAGAAAAGAATGTTAGGTATGTTCACCACATTGAATCATCCCGCCATCCCATTTGTGTCAGAGGGCACCTTTCAAGGCACTTCCAGGATGAAAGGATTAGCCAGTGACATCACCATTGCTCAGGGGACAGTGGTGGGTTCCTACCGGTTCAGCATGGTTCGGCCGAACTAGTAGTGGTTTGGCGGCCTGGGTCGCTGGAGCCAGCAGCATCCCAGGTCTGCCCTGCCCCGAACAGGTTCTTCAGGCGGTGCCAACTGTTTTTCAGTTCTGCGCATGCACAGAACAATTTCAATTGCATTGTGCCTGTGCCCATGAGCAAACCAGCAGTAGTGCCTGCCAAAACCTACCCCTGCCAGGGGAACTCATGGGGCTCCTTTCATGTCCACATTAAGGAGCTGGAGCAAATGACAGGACCTCATCCCACCACACAGAAGCAATAATACAATACAATACAATACAATAGCAGAGTTGGAAGGGACCTTGTAGGTCTTCTAGTCCAACCCCCTGCATGGGCAGGAACCTTATACCATTTCAGACAAATGGCTATCTAACATCTTTTTAAAGACTTCCAGGGTTGGGGCATTCACAACTTCTGGAGGCAAGCTGTTCCAGAGGTTAATTGTTCTTACTGTCAGGAAATTTCTCCTTAATTCTAAGTTGCTTCTCTCCTTGGTTAGTTTCCACCCATTGCTTCTTGTCCTGCCCCCAGGTGCCTTGGAGAATAGTTTGACTCCCTCTTCTTTGTGGCACCCTCTGAGATATCGGAACACTGCTATCATGTCTCCCCTGGTCCTTCTCTTCATCAAACTAGACATACCCAGCTCCTGCAGCCGTTCTTCATATGTCTTAGTCTCCAGTCCTCTAATCATCTTGGTTGCTCTTCTCTGCAACCGAGCATTCGAGTCTTGAATGAGGACCTGCTGATTTCCAACCCAGTGTCCTAAACACGTGAGCCACCACACTCCTACCACCTTGAGTTATTTATTTAAAAAAGGGAGGGATTAAAAATCTAATAAATAAATAGCTAGTTTAAAATTCCATGGACAAAGCATATTAATGACCATGTTTTGTCTCTTTGTGTGCTTTCTCTGTAAGTGCCATGGAAGATATAGTCAAGCCAACCATAAAATATATGTGAACAGAAAACATTACTAGGCTTGAGAAAACCCAAGGCGTATAGAAGAAACAAAACAACACTTATTCTTTAATCGTAGAATTCTACTATTAAAATAATTACAAGGAAGTAAATAGGAGGATGCCTTAAAAGGATAATATCCTAATTTAATATATAAATGAAGTTAGGGGGTTGCAAAAAAGGATGGGAGGGAACAGATCACCTGGGGGCAGGACAAGGAGCAATGGGTGGAAACTAACCAAGGAGAGAAGCAACTTAGAACTAAGGAGAAATTTCCTAACAGTAAGAACAATTAACCTCTGGAACAGCTTGCCTCCAGCAGTTGTGAATGCCCCAACCCTGGAAGTCTTTAAAAAGATGTTAGACAGCCATTTGTCTGAAATGGTATAAGGTTCCTGCCCATGCAGGGGGTTGGACTAGAAGACCTACAAGGTCCCTTCCAACTCTGCTATTGTATTATTGTATTGTATTATTGTATTAGATTGGATATATGTTTGAGATTGTGGGTATGGTTATTCCACATGGCAATTGGGGACAAGAATGTACATATGTCTATGGAGAATCTCTGTCATCCAGGTCATGGTTGCTCTAAAGATGCTTTTTTTAAAAAAGCAATTGAGCTTTGTTTTTATTTGAAGATGTTTCGCTTCTCATCCAAGAAATTTCTTCAGTTCTTCTCAGAAATGAAGAGGCTTCTTTGATGAGAAGTGAAATGTTTTCAAGGAAAAACAAAGTCCGGTTACCTTTTGGAAAAAAAGAAAAAAGCACCTTTGGGACAAGAATGAGTATAGTTTAGGAGACTTGATAAGAAGTTACCATATATCAATACGTAAAAAATGGGACAAGAAGCACATAAAGGAAGGACTATTTTCTGCAAGGTCTTTTTAAAAATTGGCTTGTGACTGGGGTGAGTTGATTATATAATAAGAAACATATGAAACAATTTTAGCTTCTTAGTTCTCCGGTTGCCAGTATAACCTTCCTGCAGCTAATAAAATTTTTTAAAATCCCTTGTATGCCTTTTATTGTACGACAAAATTTAAAAATACCCTTGGTATGTTTAAAAACAAAAATCAAAGCTTATACAATTTGTTAGCCAAAATGGCACACATCATGGTATCATCTCACTGTCTCTGATTTTTAATAGAAAGCATTTGTTCTATAATAATTAGAATGCCTTTGAGGCAGCGCCTGGTTGCTGTTTCTGTGCCATTGCTAACTAAGAATAATTGTTGTGCTTGTCTTGGGGAACTATTAACTTGCCAGGTCCAAGTGCTATAGAAATTGAATGTGTTGTGATGTTGCAGAATTATGTTAACTCCTACATCTTTTACTATTAACAACATTTAGATGCTTCTCTGCAAATCATTGTTGCAGCAACTTTGATTTGAACATAATTTAACCCAAAGCGTGCGATCATCAAACCGGTTGTTGTTGTTATTATTATTATTATTATTATTATTATTATTATTATTATTATTATTATTATTATTATTATTATTATTATTATTATTATTATTATTATTAATACTTATAAACCGCTCCCTCTCCCCATGGGGACTCGGGGCGGTGCACAGGTAGAATAAAAACAGTAAAAAATATACAGACAGTTCTAAAACCAAATTAAACTTAACCTGTGCTAAAATTCCCATAAAACTAACTATGCTAAAAACTACCCAGTAAAAACTCCAAGACAGGGAGACTATCCCAGGCCGGCCAGACAGAAAAAGTGAGTTTTTAATTTAAGACGGAAGGAGCGGGGGTCCGTGGTCGTTCTAATATCGGGGGGAAGGTCGTTCCAGAGGGCCGGGCCCGCCACAGAGAGAGCCCTTCCCCTGGGCGTCGCCCGCTGACAAAGTCTAGTGGACGGCACCCGGAGAAGTCCCTCTCTGTGGGAGCGAATCGGCCGTGAGGATGTGTGAGGCAGGATCCGATCCCGCAGATAGCTAGGTCCCGAGCCATGGAGCCATGGAGCGCTTTAAAGATGATAATTAACACCTTGAAGCGCACCCGGAAGACGACAGGTAGCCAGTGCAGCTCGCGCAAGAGCGGTGTTACGTGGGTAGACCTTGCGGTCCCCATAATTGCTCGCGCAGCTGCATTCTGGACTAGCTGAAGTCTCCGGGTGCACCTCAAGGGAAGCCCCATGTAGAGAGAGTTACAATAGTTAAACTGGGAGGATCTCACCACTGCCTTTGATCAGCTTAGATTCTCTTCTCGGAATGTTTCCCAAAGTCTAAACATCTTTATTTTTGTAGTATGGGGACCAAAATTGGTTGCACTTTTCTAGGTGTGGTATGTAGCATGTTCTGCTAATAAAATAAATAAACTTGTAATGGTA
This sequence comes from Rhabdophis nuchalis, assembly GCA_039707465.1. Classification (NCBI taxonomy): domain Eukaryota; kingdom Metazoa; phylum Chordata; class Lepidosauria; order Squamata; family Natricidae; genus Rhabdophis; species Rhabdophis nuchalis. The sequence goes on along the minus strand of CM077643.1, from coordinate 300,421,144 downwards.
TTTTTATGGAAATGCTACATGGCAATTTTTAATGTATTAATAATCATGCTCTTATTTAACCTTTTGGTAAATTGGAAGAAAGGTAACAGCCAGCAAAGGCTGTGGCCTCACCTATTCTGTGTGAAAAACAAGAGTGAAAAGCAAAACAAAGGGATTATTTTGAATTTTAATTGTTGCTTACTGTATACTTTGTAATACTCTTGACATTTTGGCGTTTGTTTTATTAACAGTATTGTGCACTTGAAATAAAGCAGTTTCCCATTTATGCATTCTGGTACTATAAAGGGGCTAAAGAAAAACATCTTTGGGAACAACTACAGGTAGTCCTGGATTTATAACACTTCATTTAGTGACCGTTCAAAGTTACAACAGCAAATTTGAAAAAAGTGACCTTTGACTGGTTTTCACACATCTGTTTCAGCAGCCCCATGGTCACATGATCAAAATTCAGGGACTTGGCAAGTGGATGTCATAGGCTGTGTGAAGACCATTTGCAACCTTCCCCACCAGTTTCTGACAAACAAAGTCAATGGGAGAAACCAGATTCACTTAACAAATGCTGTGATTTGCTTAACAATGGTGACAAAAAGATCATAAAATGAAGCACAACTCACTTACTCATATTGCCTTGCTTAGCAATGGAAATTTTGGGCTTAATTGTGGTTGTAAGTCAAGGACTACCTGCCTACATCTTTTAATATGATTCATCATATTAAATATCATATTTATATCCCGCCCTGGGTCCTTCGTGGAGAAGGGCGGGATATAAATATGATTAAAATAAAAAAATAAATCATAATGAAAAGGAGAAAATTATGTTTTTAACTAATAATCCTATTGTACATGGCCTTAGGCCAGGAGTGTCAAACTCACAGCCCACAGGCTGCTACCCCCACCCCCAGTTTAGTGAAGGGGGAAATCATGATACGTCACATGATGACGGGACGCAACAAGTTTGACACCCCTGCCTTAGGCCTCCTGGATTCAAAAGAGATATTTTCAATTATTTAAATATGACATTTTAACCTAAGCTCTCCACAAATATGTGGTCAAGGTATTAAGAAATATAGCAAAACAAATTTGATCATTCCTAAACATATTAAATTACATTAAAATATCAATTAATTCTCTTTTCTTGCTTCTTTTTGCATTGTGCAGTCAACTCAATCATTTAAACAATATATCCATTCTTCAATTGTTCTATTTGTTTTACTTTCCTCTCCTGAGTAAATAGTGCATATTATTAACTACTGAATTCCTTTATTTGCCGGAAGATTATACTGGAATATAATATGTCACTCAAGATGAAAAAAAAATAACCCTCCTCATTCTTTTCAACAATGGTTTTAATTTGTAGTTCAACAATCGGTTTTAAGTGGCTTTTCTGAAGTAATAGCTAGCTTGAGAAGAATGTAAACAAATAATCTGGAATAATGAAAGGTGAATATATTCAATCTGTAGTTATTTTGGGCAACATCCAGATCTGCCAATATGATTTTCATTAGAGTATATAACTCAAATTTCACTTGTCTGCAGAGGCATCTGAGGTCTCGTCACTAGAAGCACAGTCAAAAGAATGCCTAGCAAAAGAGAAATTGTACCCCATTAAGGCTGCTACATGTAACATGATAATAAAATTAAACAAAACACAGGGAGTGCGTGTACATTTTAATTCAAAATACATTTCAGGGTTTTCTTTCTGTCTTAAATGACTGCAATATCATCTTTTTATGAAAAATTTTCTATATGATGTTTTTAGTAAAGCTGTTTATTGTAGCCCCAAAACCAACCACGTTGGATCAAAAGCAATCACTCTAAGTATGCAGTTAAAAAAAAGATTTCCCCCCCCCCCCAAAAGTGATTCCCCCCCCCCTCTTTCTTGTCCTTTATTCTTTACATTTTGCTTTTCACTGGAACTCCATTATGAAGCCTCTGGATGATCTGCAGACCTGCTTCTTCACAGTCTCTTACCCTGGATTAGATTTTTCTAACCTGGATTCCTTCAGATATCTTAAACTATACTGAAATACCCATACTAATTAAGCTATGTGAACCTGGCCATAATTAAACCTGTTCAGGGGTGAGTTGCTAGGATTTGCAGGGGTTTGGGAAAACCTTAAGCTAAGATTCCGTGTGGTCTAGAGCAGGGGTCTCCAACCTTTGCAACTTTAAGTCTGAAGGACTTCAGCTCCCAGAGTTCTCCAGCCAGCAAAGCTGGCTAGAGAAGTCTGGGAACTGAAGTCCTTCAGACTTAAAGTTGCAAAGGTTGGAGACCCCTGGTCTAGAGAACCCCCAGATCCCACTCCTGCTGCCCCACCCCACCCCTCCCCTTCCAGAAGTCCCCATGCAGCCCATTTTAGATGTAGGTAAGCGCAGGCTATGCACGGAGGCTCAGGGAGGGCAAAAAACAGGCCTACCAGAAGTTCGGGAAGAACCCTCTGGAGCCTAGGGAGGCCGTTTTCACCCTCCCGGAGGCACAAGGAAAACCTCCGGAGCCCAGGGAGGGCAAAAATTTCCCGCTGCCATAGTGCAGAAGGACGACTAAGCCATGCCCACCATGGCCACACCAACCCAGCAACTGGGCAGAGAACCCCTTGCTAAAATGTTTGACGCCCACCCCTGAATGTGTTGTGTAGGAATTCCAGCAGCTATATCCCCAACAAATCTGTGAAACTCCAGGTTAGAAAAGAGTTGTGTTAGATTACTTACGAGCAAATAAGATACTGTAGAACATTCTTAACATACCCTTAGTTCTATGAATTTATTTCATTATGAAAACCTGGTTTTTTCCCCACTCATGCCTTTGTTTAACTTCAGGTTTACCTATGTGCATCCCATACAAAATTTGCAGATCATTGCACTGGGAAAAACCATTTTTGTACAGTACTGCATATATATATATATAATTTTCTTCACTTAACAAAATGAAAAAAAAACAAAGAGAACATACTGTTTGTTCTATGCATTCAAGTCAATGTTGACTTTTAGTGACTGCATGAACAAATCCCTGCAGTTTTTTTGGCAAGTTTTTTGGGAGTGATTTGCCTTTGCCTATTTCCCATGGCTGAGAGAGTCTAGCTGGCCCAAGGCCACCTAACTGGCTTTGCACCTTATTGCCCTCAGAACCCATGGCTTGGTACCTTATCCACTATGTTTCTAGCCTGCTACACCAAAGTAGTTCTAATAGTTTACCAAATACAATTCAATCAATTCAGGTTGTGTTGAAGAGAGCAATGCTTTCTCGTTGCTGTCTCAGCTCTTGAAAAGAAGAGCCCTGTAATCTAATTGGCCTACATCATTCACAATTTAGAAAGGTGTTAAACATGGCTGTTCCCAAAAGCCTTCTGATACTGGCCATGCATCTGTTAGAATAGAATAGAATAGAATAGAATAGAATAGAATAGAATAGAATAACAGAGTTGGAAGGGACCTTGGAGGTGTTCTAATCCAACCTTTTGCTCAGGCAGGAAACCCTATACCCTATACCATTTCAGACAAATGATTGTCTAATCTCTTTCAGTGTTGGAGCATTCACAACTTCTGGAAGAAAGTTGTTCCACTGATTAATTGTTCTAACTGTCAGGAAATTTCTTCTTAGTTCTAGGTTGCTTCTCCCCTTAATTCGTTTCTATCCATTGCTTCTTATCCTGCCTTCAGGTGCTTTGGAGAATATGTTGACTCCCTCCTCTCTGTGGCAACCCCTGAGATATTGGAATGCTGCTCTCATGTCTAGTCCTTCTTTTAATTAAACTAGACTTACACAATTCCAGCAACCATTCTTTATATGTTTTAGCCTCCAGTCCCCTAATCATCTCTGCGCTTTTTCTAGAGTCTCAACATCTTTTTTTACATTGTGGTGACCAAAACTGGATGAAGTATTCCAAGTATGGCCTTACCAAAGCATTATAAAGTGGTATTAACACTTCACATGATCTTGATTTTCTCTCTCTGTTAATGCAGCCTAGAAGAGTGTTGGCTTTTTTGGTAGCTGCTGCACACTGCTGGCTCATATTTAAGTAATTGTCCACTAGGATTCCAAGATCCCTCTCACAGTTACTTCTATTGAGCAAGGTACCACCTACACTATACACACTCATTTGGTTTTTCTTGCCTAAATGTAGAACCTTACTCTTTTCACCATTGAATTTCATTTTATTAGATAGCTCCCAATGTTCAAGATAGTAGACTACTTTTTAATTTTCTGCTGTTTTTAATTAGTATTATATGTGGTTCTATGGTTTTAAGGTCTCGTGTCTTAGGTTTACAACATGGGTGGCACCCAAGTAATGGGAAATCGATAAATGAAATGGGAGAGTCTAGAGATTTGACATAGACACTTGGGACTTCGATTCAAATTGTTTAACGCTAGTATATATATTAGATGAAAGATGCTGCCCTTTGTACTAGAATTTAACATTGTTTTATCAGATCAGAAGCTCAACTTTTAATTAAATAGTGCCATTAAAATGATACATTCAATCTTAAAATAAGTTATTTCAAATGGGTCAGTGTTGTAATCGATACAAATCCATGGACATACCAGATGGAATCAATAAATCATCAATAAATTTCCTAACAGACAATTGGGTAGAAATCAGCAATCCCTGAAAGATTTATCAATGTCTATGAATATAATAAATATTTGATTCTTGATTCCATGAAAGATTTCCACCTTTCAAAAATTCATCCTCATCTCAGAGACCAATACTTGTACTATGATTTTTCTAGTTCAAGCCATCTATTTCCTCCAACCTCTAGAAAGTAAAATTGGGAAGCAAAAATAGTTGCAGGTTGGATTTGGCCAATCTAGAGAAAAGAAGGACTAGAGGTGACATGATAGCAGTATTCCAGTGTTTGAAGGGCTGTTACAAAGAAGAGGGGACAAACTTATTTTCCAAAGCACCAGAAGGCAAGACAAGAAATATTGGATGGAAATAACCAAGGAGAAAAACAACCTGGATTTAAGGAGAAACTTCCTAACAGTGAGAGCAATTAACCAGTGGAACAGCTTGCCTTCATAAGTTGTAGATACTTCATCACTTGAGGTTTTTAAGAATACTTAAGAAAACACTGAACAGCCACTTGTCTGAAATGGTATAGGGCCTCCTACTATTTCCGCAACTTGGTTGTGCTTCTCATCCCTAATAACTCATAACTCACTCCTAGAATGGCAGGATTGTCTCTAGATGGAGGACTAACATTAACAGCAAGTTCTGCAGTGTTTCCAGGTGTGCTGTCTTCCATAACCAAATGGAATATTCCAGGGCCAATAATTCAGTGTTTGCCTATTTGTTTAAGAATGCATGTGATTCTCTCTCTCTCTCTCTCTCTCTCTCTCTCTCTCTCTCTCTCTCTCTCTCTCTCTCTCTCTCTCTCTCTCTCTCTTTCTCCAATGCAACTTTATCTAGGAAAAACAGTTACAAAGCTCCAAAGTTTGGCTGAGATTAATATTTTCAATGCAAGCATTGCAAGACCAAGGAAGCATTATTTATTTATTAGCAGGCAGTTTGCCACCAAATATTGATGTGAGTACCTGGCACATTAAACATTCTAAGGAACCCTTTCAACCTATAGGGATTTCTGCTTTAGAATAAAAATAATGATTTAAAGTTTATAATTTCAAGGTTAATTTGTTGGGGGGCACCGCATAAATTAGATGTTACACAAGCCCCAAGTAGGTAAGGCCACCATTTGAATCCCTTTTGTAACCATCATTTTGTGACTGTAGCCAACTTCTATTATTCACTCTTCATAGGAAAAGATACCTTTCTTGCAAGAGATCAGGTCAGATTGTTTGCAGAAGGCTTTTGAAATTAGGCCAAGGGCCACAGATTCTCCATTCCCATTCCCAGTCCATCTCCTCCTCCCAACACCAGAAGACATGATCTAAATAAATAAATATCATCCCCTCACTTTAGAAAAAAATATATCAGGCAATAGATTGTACTGGGCAATTGCTTTGTTTATGTTCCGGCTCTAGTTCAACTTTTCCCATCAATGCTCTTAGTGTTTTCTTGTTTATTTTGTTCAGCATACATGGAATGAAGCTGGATCTTACGCAAGTTCTATTGGGGTTAGAGAAAAAATTGCCCAGCACATCTAGGTGAGGATTTGCTAAGAATTCATTACAGCAATGAAAAGAAATGTATCAGAAGAAAAGGAAATAATCTAGAGGCCTCAAAGTAAAATTATCAGCACTTCATTTGATTTTAATATAACAACATCAATATTAATGTGTCATACTGTTACTGAAAATGTTTGAACTAAAAAGTTTCTTCCATTGTAGGAGAAAACTACGATCCAGGAAAACCACTGTTCCAAGGTGGAAGGACCAACGTGATTAACTGTTCATAATCCTTCTATAGACTTCAATACCACATCAACCCAGCACCCTCTCCATAGAAGATTTTTCAGTTCCACAGAAGGTTCAGAACTACAGCCAATAGATCATAATAATTCTTCTTTAATTATGGCCGATCGCAATTTGTGCGTGCAGGAGAGCAGAGGTCGACCCCGAGACCACTCACATGTGGAGTGCCTCAGGGGTCGGTCCTCTCGCCTCTCCTGTTTAACGCATATATGAAGCCGCTGGGTGAGATCATCCGTGGTTTTGGGGTAGAGTACCACCTGTACGCTGACGACACCCAGCTGTACATATCTACCCCAAACCACCCCAACGATGCCGTAGCGGTGATGTGCCAGTGCCTGGAAGCCGTGCGGATCTGGATGGGAAGTAACGGACTTAGGCTCAACCCGACCAAGACCGAGTGGCTGTGGTTTCCGGCTGCCCGATTCAACCAGCTTTCTCCAACGCTGGCCATAGGGGGCGAACATCTTGCCCCTGTGGATGGGGCGCGCAATTTGGGTGTCCTCCTGGATACCCGGCTGTCTATGGAAGAGCAAGTGACAGCCGTGGCCAGGAGGGCGTTTTACCAGGTTTGCCTGGTTCGCCAATTGCGCCCCCTATTGGATCGGGACGCCCTTCGCACAGTCACTCATGCCCTCGTGACATCCCGACTGGACTATTGTAACTCTCTCTACATGGGGCTCCCCTTGAGGTGCACCCGGAGGCTTCAGTTAGTTCAGAATGCAGCCGCGCGAGCAATTATGGGCACCTCTAGATTTGCCCATGTAACACCGCTCTTGCGCGAGCTGCACTGGCTACCTGTCGTCTTCCGGGTGCGCTTCAAGGTGTTAGTCATCATCTTCAAAGCGCTCCATGGCTCGGGACCTAGCTATCTGCGAGATCGGATCCTGCCCCACACATCCTCACGACCGATTCGCTCCCACAGAGAGGGGCTTCTCCGGGTGCCGTCCACTAGACTTTGTCAGCGGGCGACGCCCAGGGGAAGGGCGCTCTCTGTGGCGGGCCCGGCCCTCTGGAACGACCTTCCCCCTGATATTAGAACGACCACCGACCTCCGCTCCTTCCGTGTAAAACTGAAGACCCATCTCTTTCGACTGGCCGGCCTTGAATAGTTCTCTCTGTCTTTTAACGATAAATTTTAATGGGTTTTTTAATTGTATTTTTAGCACGGGTAATTTATTTAATTCTATTTTAGTAATGTTTGTATTATTGTATATTGTTTTAATTATGCCTGTGCACCGCCCCGGGTCCCTGGGGGGAGAGGGTGCGGTTAATAAATTCTAATTTATTATTATTATTATTATTATTATTAATCTATTTCCTGAATGGTGGAGTATGGATTTGAATCTGTATCTTCCCAATCCTATTCTAGTACTTAACAGCAATAGCACTTAGACTTACCCTGTTTCCCCCAAAATAAGACCTCCCCAGATAATAAGCCCAATCAGACTTTTGAGTGTATGCACTAAAATAAGCCGTCCTCTCAAAAAATAAGCCCTCCCCGAAAATATTGTGACACAGAAGGAGCCATGAGATGACCACGCTCGCTGTCTTCTGCACCTCAAAAATAATAAGACCTCCCCAAAAACAAGGCCAAGTGCTTATTTCAGGAGTCAAAAGAAAATAAGACCCTGTCTTATTTTCGGGAAAACGTGGTATATACTGCTTCACAGTGCTTTGGAACTCTCGCTAAGTGGTTTACAGAGTCAACATATTGCCCCAACAATCTGGGTCCTCATTTTACCCATCTCAGAAGGATGGAAAGATGGGTCAACCTTGAGCCTAATGAGACTCGAACTGCCTGCAGCTAGCAGTCAGCAGAAGTAGCCTGCAGTACTGCATTCTAACTACTGTGCCACTACGTCTTAAAATATTATATCACAACCATCTGAACCACTAGGGCATCAATGTTTGGATTAACAGATTCCGTTGCAAGCATCCAGATTACCATTAGGTAATAATAAAGAGATGCAAAACACTTCAACCATTTGCTATCCTTTTCTGTCATTCTATTTTTTAACACCCAGAACCAGTAGCTTTAGTCAACCCATAATATATAATCATGAGTTCAATCAGCATTATCTCATTATAAATTCACACCATTTGCTTAAGCTGAAATGGATGTGGAAATGATTGACTCTTGGCACATTTACAGAGAGATGTAACTTTAGTTTTTGGCAAGAAACATAAAATGACAAAGGATTTTTCACTGCAGCACAAGGAAGAAGGCCCAATGCCTATTTTTATAATTCATACTAGGAGTTAAATATTTGAAATACTTTTCTATCACACTTGCCATCACAGTTATATACTGTATGGTTTGCACATTCAAGCAAATAGGATCCTGGTTCCTTAAATTTCATTTCAAATAAACTGGCTGTGCTACTGCAGACCAAAAAAATGGTAGATTCATCTGATTTCCATGACATTATAACTATGGCATAAGAGCCAGAATTTTCTATGCTTAGTTTTCAATTTAAATTATTACCTGGATCATCTAAAAACTTCCTATAATACTATCAATGCATGAGTAATTCTGCTTTAAAGTATAATGCTGCATTGGTTGCATATTTAGTGATGTTACTAATGCCAGCAGAGGGAGGGGAAGATCAAAGCAGCTTATGGCAGCCTAGAACATTAACACATGGAACGCTATTGCCAGAAACATTCACAGGAACATCTGCATCTCAGATGTATATACACTTGCCTCAATTAAAATTAATTGGGTACTCTACATACCTACATGTGTGAGAGCTCATGCTTTTTTAAATTTCAAAATGACAGTGTCAAATTTGCATGTTAAAACATTAACACTAAAGACATTTTTTCATTTGAATGTCAGATTGGGTCAATTCAACATTTGGGATCCAAGACCTAGTTTGACCACTCTACTAAATGGCATCTGCTCTCCAGGGTTTCTGTCTGGCATGTTCAGCAATGTCACTGTTGGTGATGAGACCTCCAAGGATAAGGTCTCCTCTGAGATCCTTCCTTGGAGAAGCCCTGAAAGGTTAAAGCATTTTTATTTATTTTTTTGCTTTCTCCTCTCACACAATCTTCCTTACCTAGGCAATTCATGCCACTGGAAGATTAGTAACAATTGTGGCAGCTGTCTGAATAGAACTGTACAATTTGTGGTATGGACAGTTAATCCATCAAATATCTAAGTGGGAAACCAGTGGTCTTCATTTTACAATCTTAGAGAAAGGCTGTGGATGCCATCTTAGAAGCTCAGTTTACAACTAATTTTGCTGAAATAACGTCTCTTTCTATTCTTTTAGTTGGACAGCTCCTTAAACTAAATTTCTTTCTCTTTGACCCACAAAAGTACTTCTTAAAGGGGGAAAAGTACAGTATTTAATTGTTTGAGCTGACATAAGAGCACTGGTTAGAATTTCTTCTGCCACTCCCTAAAAATATTGAAGAATCAAGCGAGAGATCTTTTGCATTTAAAGGCATGACCTTCCCTCATTATGAAGAATAAAGAGTACAAACTTTTGGCCAGTAATACAATTAGTATAAATGTACAAGAGTATAAATATTAGCTAACAATAAATTATACCAAGAAAACATTAAAAACATATCTACAAAGAGCTATTTAGCTCTCAGTGGAGCATATGTATATAAGATAAAACCCTATATGTCAAAATGAAGAGAATGGTGCTGGCATTCTTTCTTAAAATATTTATTCTTTTGTTTTTATATATGGCTGGTTTCTATTCTTGACCCTTTCTCCACAGCCAACATGAATAATTTCTCTCTAGATTCAGGGATGTGCTTCATGGGGGTAGGGGTGGAGATAGTGTCTTCCATCTCCTTCACCCAATATAGTTTGCCTTAACGCAGACCGTACTACGAAATACTGATCCAGGAAGCTTAGCCGTAGTGTCTCTGCCTGATATTATTCATCACATACTCTTATGCCAGTTGTAGGCTCCACGGTCTTTTCAGTTTACATTCCTTGTCCAAGGAGATGCCAAGAGCCAGAAGAAGACATTTATTAAAGCAGACAGGGAGACATTACAAGAGAAAAAGGGAGCTGGAGTGAGTATTTATCTTCTTAGCAACACCACTGCTGCCACCCCGCCCGCCAAGAAAATAATGGCCTGAGGCCTGTGGAAAGTGTTAGATTTTGTTTAGGACTCTTGCTGCTGTTCTCTTGGATTAAACATCCTTGTAACAAAAGCCACAAGAGTCCATAAACAAATTATCTGAACTACATGCTTACTCCAACATGCACAGCATAAACTACAGTTCAATTAAGAAAAGTAAAGGGTTTTTTAAAAGAAACAAATCAAGCATCTGTACATTCTGGGCTAGTGCTGAATTAAGTACTTTCTGCACTTGAGATCTCTCATGAAATGTTGCTTTCTCTTCAGCTATTTTGAGGATTGGTAGCTCTTCCTTTCCTGTCCATATTTTAACTTCCTAAGTGTTAATCAAAGGACCTAAGTGTCACTCAAGAACCAAGCATTTACAAGCCACACTCTTGAAGTTCAAATATCTGGCAACAATATCCAAATATATCTCTTTAAAATTACATTGTGGCCAAGGTTCATGCAAAAACTGTTTTGAAATAAAAAGACAGGTTGAAATATATAACAGCAGATTAAATTACTTTTAAGGATTGGTACTAGTATTCATAACTACCTTGGAAAATTAAGTAGAGGATGACGAAAGTATTAAGGTGTGCAGATATATATTTAGGGTACTCAGAAATATTTAATCCCCTCCTGCCATACTTCAGCTCAATGACAATGGAGATAAAGGTACTTGCAGGTGAGCTGTAACAATACAGACTTTGGTTTAGATATTATTGATAAGTCCGCATTAATTTGAACTTTCAGGCTCAACATATAGAACTCTTTCACTGAATCAAAGCATTAGTCCATTTATTTTCAGACTGTCTGAATCAACCACAATAGCTTTCCTGGATTTTAGATCAGTTTAATTTAAATTCCCATCAATACAGTTATCTAAAAATACCATGGTTTGAACTTGGGATCTATTATATGTAAAGCAAGCATTGATCTTTTTTTTTACTGAGATCTGGGCTGAAGAACTGCAAATCATCCGAAGATGAAAGCAAAGAATTACCAATTTTCTGTATCTCTTTGTTTCTGTCCAGTAGTTGTGTAGATTGTTGCAGTCTAGATATGATAACCTCAACCTCCAACAAAATTCCAACAAACATTTATGACTTACTTTACTGTTCTATATACAGAGTTAAACAGGACTCGTCTTTCATTGAATTGCATAGGATTAGCCTACTAATACATCCCTGAATGATCATACCACCAAATATTATGATTGTGTTTGATTCTAACTGTGGTTAATATAACAAATCTTTTTTTACAGATTTGATGTGCTACAAATCCTAGATAAGTATCTGAAGGAACTGCTCCAATTCAAGCAATGTTGAGTCATGTGTTTAATGTAAAACAGAATAAAATGACTTCTACCCAGTGCTGTTTTGATTGGTATCTATTTATTTACAAATAACAAATACGTAAGCTCCATTTAGAAGTCACCTCTTCCTTTGCTTCTTTGAATCTGCTTTATAAATTTCATAAAAAACACATTACTTCTCATAGCATAAAAATATTTCCCATTAAAACAGTGGCCTGCTTTTAATAAATCCCAAAGTTATTGTTGGCGCAAAATTACCAATGTCTAACCAAATGGATATTTGTGTGTATTAAAGTCATGTAATTTAATACACTCTCTAAAACGGATCAAATCCTTCAGCAACTCATTTAGCCCAGGCAGATGTCAGAAGCATAGTTCTATTAAAAACCACGATATTGTCTTTATTGACCTTTCTTTTGCTGCTGTTATCTCAATAAATAGAATAGCAGGATTTAATATAGGTTGGTGTGGGAAAGGAAATTAGTTCCGCCTTGTGCACAAAGGACATCAGGGGATGCCTACTTTCCAGTTTCATCAGTTGCTGCAAAGACATAAGCAATTTTTTGCCATCCCTTCTATTTAAGAGTTCAGAAGAAAAATTTGGCACATTTAAATGAGGCCAATTTGGGTATCCAGTGAAAATAAAATAAGTTAATTTCCTGGATTTGGGGAGAACAGGGGTCTCTTTATTATTGCAAAGTCCAACTTGAAGGATAACAGGGAAGCAAAACTCTATTTAGTATACTGTTAGTGAATTATAGGTCATTTCTCACAATTGTCAGGGTTCCAAGTAATTCTATCCACCAAAAGCAGAACTCCGAGACAGGTAGATTCCTCAAAGAACATGTTTATTGGATACATCATATCAGCACAGATAGTGAAAACCAACTCTAAAGGTTCCCGCAGGTCTTCTCCTAATTAAAAGAGCAGATGTCACTGGCCACATTGTCCAATGCTGGAAGGCTGCTTGGTCACTCCTCTCCTCCTTCACTTGCTACCTGTTGGGATGACCTTGGTTCCCACAAGAAAACTTTTTGTTTTGCCTGATAGCTGGGCTATCTACTCCCCCGCTTCCCCCTTTCAAAGTTCATGGCAACTATGAGGCAGGAAAAGATGGCTTCAGCCAGGCTCACTTCAGAGTTGACAACAATTTCCAATGGGATTAATTATGGGGGATGCTGGGAATCACAACACAGAAACTTCTGAAGGACATAAGCATCCCTCGTCTGTGCCTTAAATCAGGACAGCAATAAAGATACTAAAGAGCAAACATCTGAAAGTCTACAAACTTGAAACTCAGTTCAATTACATCAAGGTTACATGCAGAGGAGTTATCTATATTTTTGCCATTATTTATGAGAAACAACTGCAATCAACTAAAAAAGTAATTATATAGCTGCCCATATTATCAAATGCTTCATTTTATTTTTATTTTAAAAATACTAGAGTGGCAAGGATTGCAAATTGAGAATTATTCTTTCTTTTCCCTTTTCCATTGTGATCCTGATTTTAAAGAAAACCTTCTTTCTCAATGCATATGAAAACATACCAGATCAGGGTCCCTAATTAGTTTTAATAGTTATAAATTGTTTCATAGATATATTTTCCTGTGGAGCATGGACAAGAATTAGAAACTTCCTTTTCACCTGGGGGGGGGGGCAAGATAGACAAGGCTGATTTGTTCTAATTCGCAATCACACCCACTTTTTATTTTTCATTAATCCAGTACCCTTCTTCACTCTACTCTCCCAACTTCAGAAATTATTCTTATGTGATACATAAAAAAATAAATTGGCTAATTTTCATGAGGATGAGTTAAATTCCTTTCCCAACACTATGAAAAAGGACATTTATGTTGTTGTTTACACAGACAACCAAATGTTTAGACTGGCATTTTTATCTACCTATTGAGTCCTTCTTACGGAATGGTGGTGTTTCATAGTGTGAAAGGTTGCAGAATGTAAATTGTTCCTTGACGATGGACTTTTACAATCTCTACAAAACACAATGAATTTTACCTTACAAGGAAGAAAGATACATACATATATGGATTCAGAGAATATACAATTGAAACCTGAGGTTTTTCTTTGGAGATAAACAATTGGAGAAAATAATCGAACTTTATTTTTGTATATGATGACAAGATCATTTTATGCACAAAATGGAAAGACTCGGCATTACCCATAAGGAAGGAATGGTTGGTAAACACGGTGGAACTTGCTGAAATGGCTAAACTGACTTCTTTGATCAGAGAAAAGACAATGTCTACATTTATTGCTGACTGGAAGCCACTTATAGACATTTTGCGTGAACCAGAAAAAAATGAATTTAGGATTTATGGTTTTAATGCTTAAATAGATTATAGAAAGAAGAGAGGTAGATTGTAATCATACAGTAAGAGGTAAACTTATAATTGTGCTTATAACTGCTGATAAAGTAAATCAGAAGCTACTTCTTTATATTTGTTTTCTTTTCAATTTTTCTATAACTTGTCCTTTTTTGCACTTTTCTTCCATTTCTTTTTCTTTCCTTTCTTTTTCTGACTTTGTATTAGTTTGTAGCATTACTCACTGTTTGTTCTTCTGAATGGAGACTGAACTATTGGGGGTTGTATTCAGCAATATCGAGAAATCTAGAAGTTTCCTATTATAAAGTAATGAACAGACTTGCTGATCTTCTCCTATGCCTTTTCTAATCAGGTTTGTTCATAATTTAAAAGATAGTTTTTATAAGATGCCGTATCATTGGTATTTAACACCAGATAAGCTATCTAGATGTATAAAGGTATGTCAAATAAATATTGGAAGTGTAAAAATAAAGAAGGGACTTTTTACCATCTATTGTGGGCATGTGATAAAGCAAAAACATTTTGGAATATGATTCACGCTCTAATACAGAAAATTCTGAAAATGGAGATAGAAATGAAACCAGAATGTTTCCTTTTTGGACTAATGGAAAAAGAACTGGAAAAACAATTGGAACTTTGTTTCTACCTATGTTGACAGCTGGATGCAGACATTGATGGAGTTGGCTGAAATGGCAAAATAGACTACTTTGATTAAGGAAAAGAAGACAAGTACTTTTGTTTCTAAATGGAAACTGGTTCTGAATTTCGTGCTTGATGTGGAAAAGAATGTAACTTTGACTTTGGGTTTTATAGATTAGATTGATAGATCTTTTGGTATTTAATAGGTTTTTTTAATTTTTGTATTATTTTGTATGTTATTTTAAATTCCTGTGCGCCGCCCTGGGTCCTTTTGGAGAAGGGTGGGATATAAATCAAATAAAACGAAAACTAAACTAAACTTTATAGAAATGACGTTCATATTATTATGGAAAAACAAAAAGCTGTGATTTGATGTTAATGCCCTATTCTACTGCAACAGAGAGAGTTGGAAGTCAATGCTTCTTTTTCTCCCCCCCCCCTATCTTTCCTCACTCTCTCTTCCCCTCTCACTGTTCTTTTGTTTACTTTTGTATTTTGCATTTTGTAATACTTTATAACTTAATTTAAAATGTTTGAATAACAAGAACACGGGCGTCAAACTCCCTGCATCATATTGCCATATCGTGACATTTTCTCCCTTTGCAGAGTTCTGGTGGGCGTGGCCTACGTGTGACGCATCTGGACTGCAGGCTGCCAGTTTGACACCCCTGTTCAAGAAGGCCACCACATATAGCTGTTCTTCTACTCCTCAGTAAACTCTGCTGGGTTAGGCTACAGCCATGAAGTAAAAAGGAGCTTCACGACTGCCCCTGACCAAGCATTCAAAATATCTGCTGAAAGTAGTAGCAATATTTCAACTGTAAATAAAGAAAGATTCACTGGGTTGCAGCCTACAAAGGAAAAAAAAATACCCTCCTGCCTCAGAAGTGATGGAGGGATGTAAGAACTGGTTTCCAGACCGATGGAGATTCACGAGGCTGTGACTTAAATATCCAGCTGTTATCTTCCCTGATATCAGAGTGGAGATCTGCCTCCCTGTCAGATCACAGGAAGACTTCAAAAGAAAATCAGAAATTCTTTGCCTGAACAATACTAAAATATATTGCCTTTAAATTGAAAATAGTTCAGTTGCTGGAATTCTTGTAACCCCACTTCATTCATCTCAATAAACCTTTACCTACTTACTTGGCTTATATGCCTCTTCAATCATAACTGACTCTGAATGTTATGCTAAAGAGAACTCCTTAAGAACTCTGTAAGAATCCTATTTTTAAAAGTGTTATTTTTTTGTTTTAGGCAGCAGTCAAAAACCCTGTCAAGGGCATATCTCACCATCCTAATATTGAACTAAGATGCAGCCTTTTGTTTCTGAAACTGGAGCTGGCTAACAAGACATTTTGTTCTTTGGCTCTGATAATTTAAGACTTTGGGCTGGCCATGATATTTTCTAGAAGTGTAGCTTTTTCCTAATTTCAAGGGAATTGTAGGGAAAAAAATGTGTCACACTGTTGATATTTGCTTCTTGCCCAATTACTCTGGAGGCCTAAGCGAAAGATATCCCAGAATGTATACAGTCTCTTTTCCATTGTTTCCTATGCTGCAGATTTCTCCAGTCCAGGTTCCAAGCTGGGGAAGGACTAGCTTGCTTAAAGGAGAGGGTAATAGAATACAGATTTCCTGATCTCACATCTGAAGAAATTGAAATAGCCCTTTAGTAATATAATTAGGCCTAGTTCCACAGCATTTGTTTTTAATCACTTACTAGCATTGCAGTAGCATCTAGCCTGTGTCTGGTGATTTTCAGGCATATAAGAGGAATAAGCCAATATTTTCAAAGCTGACATTTCAACCTATACTAAACTGTGTGTATATGTATGTACATATACCGTATGTATCTGTACATCTATATACATGCACACACTTGTAGTACAAGAATACTGCAGTGAAATGAGTTACCCTAATTAATGGCATATTCATAGAGAAACAGCTTGTAGTAGCATGCAATCATTTGATGATATGGCCCCAAAACCACATTTAGATTTAGATTTATTAAATTTTTAGACCGCCCTTCTCCCTTGCGGGACTCAGGGCAGTGTACAGGCAATAATAAGAACAATAAGATAGAGCATAAAATCCAATTAAAATACAATTAAAAATATATTAAATGGATTGGCCTGATCTAAATCCAGTTAAAAAACCCTTACTAAAACCAATTTAAAAACTAAAGCAATTTAAAAAACTACACCAGGCCAGCCGCACGAAACAAATAGGTCTTTAAGGCCCGACGGAACTGGCGCATGTCCCTAGTTGTCCATAGGTCAGGGGGTAGGTCATTCCAGAGGGCAGGAGCTGCCACAGAGAAGGCTCTCCCCCTGGGGGGGGGGTCACCAGCCAGCCTTGCCTGGCCAATGGCAGCCTGAGGAGGCCCTCCCTGTGGGAGCGGACTGGTCGGTGGGAGGTGCTTGGTAGCAGGAGGCGGTCTTGCAGATCGCCAGGTCCCTTGCCATGGAGTGCTTTGAAGATGGTTACTAATACCTTGAAATGCACCCGGAAAGCCACAGGCAGCCAGGGCAGTTTGCGCAGGAGAGGTGTCACACGGGAGCATCTAGATGCTCCCAGAATCCCCCGTGCAGCCGCATTCTGGACTAACTGGAGTCTCTGGGTGCACCTCAAGGGAAGCCCCATGTAGAGAGCGTTGCAGTAGTCCAGACGGGAAATGACGACGGCTTGAGTGACCGCTGCCATAGCTCTCTATTTGCTGCCATAGGTCTCTATTTACTCCCAATAATGATGCTACATTGCTAGCTTTTCTCAGATGTGTTTGCTTGTGGAAAAGGGAGCAAAACAGCAATTTTCTCTTCATTTTAGGCACCAGCACAGTTGCTGTTATATTGTTGCATCCATTGGTGCACCTAAGTGAGATGCCACATCACCATTCTTAGGCTTTTTGGAGAAAAAGCAAGCTCTCCAGGATCATACCAGGCCAATTGCAGAAAGGATTGGAGGAGATATTGAAATGTCCCTCTTGTAACACTCACTAACCCATGCAGAGCCATCTGTGTGGAAGTCATAAAAGTCAAGAGGGCATTATGACTGTGTGACTGAAGCCCTGCCTCCTTGTGCAACATATAAGAAAATTGTCAGGCTTTGTTTGCACTATCAAGATGCCATCTTGTATTTTTGACCCACCTTGCTGTTAGGATTCCAACCAATTCCCTAATTAAATCATGAGCCTCGAGCCAAGCTCCAAAAGAAATTCAGTTATTTATTAGGAGTTCCATGTCAACATGTCTAAGTGAAGCCAACTCTGACCTCACTTAATTCACGCCCTGGCCCTACCCCTGTTTCCCCTCTCCCCAAGGTGTGTTATCAGTCACATTCCCCAATGAAGCAATTTCATGAGTTGTAGAATTCCTCCCTCCAGCCACTGTGGGTATCCGTGGAGATGGCTTTGACATGGCTGGAATGTGCTTTTGTTTTGACTGAAGTGTGATTCCCTCGCTGCAGCTTGAAGTTCGGTTCCCCATTCCCCTGCCTATGGCAACTCGAGAGCAGGTTAGGAATGCTGCATAGGTTGCCACTAGCAGTTATACTTACATCCATGATAAACATTTTCAATTACTATACTTTCTGGATTTGCAGAATATGCAGAATTAAATATTATGTGCATGGACTGATTGACTAGGTGTTTTAGCTTGTTTGTAGCTCACTTGATATATGAATCCAGACACATGTTGATGATTTATGGTTCTTAAGTGTATCGGTGGAATTTCATTCTGTTATTTTCAGGCATGTCTTTAAACTCTTTATTATTATTAGTTTT
The DNA here is from genome assembly GCA_039707465.1 of Rhabdophis nuchalis. NCBI lineage: Eukaryota > Metazoa > Chordata > Lepidosauria > Squamata > Natricidae > Rhabdophis > Rhabdophis nuchalis. The sequence continues at coordinate 300,402,598 of CM077643.1, read as the reverse complement.
TTCTATCTTCTAGAATATTAGCTATTCACCTAATATTGTATTATCTACCAATTGGATAAGCATACTTTCCACTTAGTCCAAGATATAAACCTTAACCCTAAAATGCTGATGAGTACAGGATTATAATACAGGATTATAATGTTGTCCATGATATGTACTATGCCAGAATTTCATATGCCCAAAATTGGAAACTAAAAACCATGCCATCAAATGCAGAAATCATAAAAAAGATGTTAGAATGTTCAGAAATGGACAAACTAACGATGCAACTAAGAGATAGAGAGGAAACAGAGTACTGCAAAATATGGAAGAGGTGATATAACTGGCTTGAAAAGAGATGTAAAATCAATGCATAAGGAACACATAGCAAACACAATGAAAAGAGATGGCATATATTTAGAAAGCAATAGAGATGGAAATATTGTATATAGATGTATATATTGTAAAAATGAGAAAGTAAACAAAGAAGAATATGCATAAAATAATAGAATGGAAAATGGGAAACCCCAAATCAGAAAAAAGAAATACCGATAACAGAAAGCTGTAAAAGTGTAATTGCGATTTTAATGTTTGGAAAATGTCAAATAAAAAAAATCATGCTATGTACTATAATGTGATTCAGTAATGCTAAATTTTGCCCTTGGGATTTTTAACAAATTTTCAAACATCACTATATAAATATCTGCACTGACAGTATTTTTTGAAGGCTTTTTCATTCTTAAGATTGTCATGAAATATAACATTTGTAATTTGATATTGATTTCACACAATTTAGTGTATTCTTATTCAAATTGGTAAAACATTTATTTATGCTCCCGCAGGGGTTGGGCTAGGTGATCCTTGAAGAACTTTCCAACTTTATGAATCTCAGATTTTGTGCTTTCAATTTCTGCCAATTTCAATACAGACTTTCAGAAGAATGGCTTTCAACAAAATTTTAGAAGGTTATATTGTCCTTGCTTTCTGTTCTTAAAATTATTCAACAATTCAGACTCTCAACATTGTACATATTTGGAAAAATACTACTAAAAGATAAATATTTCAGTTGGACTAAAAGAGAACATTAAACCACAAAAAATGTCTGTCAGCAGACTTTAGTTAACATGTTAATTGTGTTTATGATTTTTTTCCTGACAGCTTTGATGTGGAAAAACATATAAATGTGCCAAATAGTTGATTGTACATTACAAAGGGCATAGTTGTTGTTTTTTAAAGTGACATTTGATGTAAATCACAGATGAAAATCAGTGTTGATGCAGGAGTTTGTTCTGCTTTGTACAAAACAGAAGAAAGAAATTTACATCCATTTTCTAAGTTTAGATTCAATATAAAAAGTGTGATACAATTTGAGCATGAACTGCTTTCTTATGAATAACTTATTCTATCTGAAAGTGGTAAAATCTGTTGTTGATTTCTTGTAATTCTTAGGTGGCACTCTTTTTTTTTTCTGTTTCCCAGCAAAACTGAAATGCCAGATGCTCCTATTGTACACTAACTTTTTTTCATAAATCCAGTATTGGCCATCTGAATGGGACCTGATTGGCTATGGAGGGCAGAGAGGAAGACAACAAAAGGAAGTCTTATGCATACATTTGTTCAACTTGTATGACAGTTTATGCACTGATATTGATAAGATACCAACAATCTTGTGGTCCATAACTTCACAGAGTTTAGCATACTTGAGTTATCATTTACAAAAGTTTAAACAGCCTGTAGAATTGTTACTGCCTGCCACAAAACATTGTGCTAAGTTCCCATCCAATTATTCAGTAGCAGGACTGTCATGCTGGCAGACACCAAATTTACATTTTCATACAGTGATCTGTGCGGCAGAGAGAGTTCCTAAATTACATCCTGTGAAATGTATATTCTACTTTCATACTTTAGATGAATACTGTAAATCACAATCTATATGTTTTGGTTTGAAAGAAATCTCATTCAGGGGGAGTAATCCTTGAGTAAATGCCCAAAGGAGTGTTGGCAGCCCCATCTCCATTAATTTCTAGAGAGAGAATCTTTTCCTAGAGGCATACATCAGTTTCTGAAAGAGAAGAGCTTATTTATTTATTTATTTATTTATTTAAATTTATATCCCGCCCTTCTCCACAGAGGACCCAGGGCGGCGCACAGGAAATTTAAAAACATACAAAATACAATAAATATAATTTAAAAAACTATTAAATAAACCTATCCTGCGCTAAAACCAAATTTTAAAAACCCAATTTAAAACTATCTAAAAGTCCCCATGGGAGGTTAGGCTAGGCCGGCTTGTTGAAACAAATATGTCTTAAGACATTGGCAGAAGAGGCGGAGGTCGGTGATGGTGCGTAATTCAGGGGGTAGGTCATTCCAAAGGGCTGGCCCCGCCACAGAGAAGGCTCTCCCCCTGGGTGTCGCCAGTCGGCATTGTCCGGCCGACGGCACCCTGAGAAGGCCCTCTCTGTGGGAGCGTATCGGTCTAAGGGATGTATGGGGCAGGAGGCGGTCTCGCATATAACTAGGCCCCGAGCCATGGAGCGCTTTAAAGATAGTTGTCAAAACCTTGAAGCGCACTCGAAAGGCCACAGGAAGCCAATGCAGCTCGCGCAGGATCGGTGTTATGTGGGAGCACCTAGTGGCTCCCATAATCACCCGCGCGGCTGCGTTTTGGACTAGCTGTAGCTTTCGAGTGCACCTCAAGGGAAGCCCCATGTAGAGAGCATTACAATAGTCGAGTCGGGATGTCACGAGAGCTTGAGTGACTGTGCGAAGGGCAGCCCGGTCCAGTAAGGGGCACAATTGGCGCATCAGGCGTACCTGATAAAACGCCCCCCTTGGCCACGGCTGCCACATGGTCCTCCATGGACAGCCGGGAATCCAGGAGGACACCCAAATTGCGCGCCCTCTCCACGGGGGCCAGTGTTTCGCCCCCAATGGCCAGAGTTGGAATAATCTGGCTGAACCGGGGTGCCGGAAACCACAGCCACTCAGTCTTGGCAGGGTTGAGCTTGAGTTTGTTACCACCCATCCAGATCCGTATGGCTTCCAGACACCGGGACAGCACTTCGGCAGCATCGTTGGGGTGGTTTGGGGTGGATATGTACAACTGAGTGTCATCAGCGTACAGATGGTACTCCACCCCAAAACCACGGATGATCTCACCCAGCGGCTTCATATATGTGTTGAAAAGGAGGGGCGAGAGGACCGACCCCTGAGGGACCCCACATAGGAGAGGCCTCGAGGTCGACCTCTGCCTCCCGTCAACACATATTGCGACAGACCAGAGAGGTAGGACGAGAACCACTGCAGAACGGTGCCTCCCAGCCCCAACCCCCCCAGTCGGTGCAATAGGATACCATGGTCGATGGTATCAAAAGCCGCCGAGAGGTCTAATAGGACTAGGATAGAGGAATAACCTCTATCCCGCGCCCTCCAGAGATCATCCACCAACGCGACCAATGCCGTCTCGGTGTTGTGACCGGGTCGGAAGCCGGACTGGCGCGGGTCTAGATAATCAACTTCCTCCAGGTGTCGCGGAAACTGTTGGGCTACCACACTCTCAACAACCTTCACTAAAAAGTGAAGGTTGGAGACCGGACGATAGTTCTCTAGTAAAGCTGGGTCCAGGGACGGCTTCTTGAGGAGGGGCCTCACTACCGCCTCTTTCAAGACGGCAGGTAAGGACCCCTCACTCAAAGATGCGTTGACAATGCCCTGGAGCCAGTCTCGTGTCATCTCCCAGGATGCCAGTACAAGCCAGGAGGGACACGGATCCAATAAACATGTGGTCGCCCTAAGCTTCCTTGACAGCCTGTCCATATCCTCGGTGGTAACAAAGTCAAACTCCTCCCAAGAAGGAACCTCAAGACTAGTCTCGGACAGTCCCACAGGACCACTGTCGATGGAGGGTAGCTCATTCCGAATCCGAGTGATTTTCTCCTGCAGATAAATCCCAAATTCCTCTGCTCGCCCTTGCAGAGGGGCTTCCCGCGGCCTCTGGTGGAGGAGGGAGCGGGTCACCCAAACAGGGCGCCAGGGCGGTTATCTGCGGATGCAATAAGGGTGGCACAATACTCACGTTTGGCCACTCTTATCGCCACTAAATAAGCCCTAATATGGGTTCTCACTAGTGTTCGGTCGGCTTCGGAGCGAGAAGATCTCCATCTGCTCTCTAGGCGTCTCTTGTGGCGTTTCATCCCCCGAAGCTCCTCACTGAACCAAGGAGCCTGGGTGATTCGTCACCGCAAGAGAGGCAGCTGTTGTGATAATTACTTTATTATGAATGGTAATACCTAGATTGCCTATTCAGATACCCATCAAAGCAGTTTACATGCATACAAAGACAACCTGCTTGTATATCTGCACACATGTAGGCACTCTGGGCAAACTTCATAATACACTAAAATCAGAGGACCTCTCGGCATACTAATATCCATCCATCTGTCCATCCATCCATCCGTCCATCCATCCATCCAGCTATTGGATTTATTTACAGCCCATCTCACAGTTCAGGAGACTTTGGGTAGCTTATGTTCCAATTATCTGTGATTCTTTTTATATCTGACACAAAACATTAGTTAAATATTTCCTATTTTTTTCAATCTTTGATTTAACAATTCCAAAATAAAATAACTATCACAAAAAAGACAACCCATCAACTTGAATCACCTTATTATGCTATCAGCTGTTTTTTATCAGCAATTCTCACCTTGTTAGCTGGGCTAACAATGAAAGAACAGTCCATCGTTGGCCGGGACAAGTTGGCCACGGTGAATTGTCCCAATTGTTTAAGAGACTTGGATCTAGGACAACTCACTACAGGAGAACTTAGCCTGGTCAACTTGCCAAGGGATAATTCAATGCAGAATAACTCAACAGACTTATCTCTGTCTCACCCCAACCTCTAATTTGAGAAGGTTCAAACCTAAAGCAAGACAAGGCCCACAAAATTCCCTTGTCCTCTATTGAATTATGCCGCATTGAATTGTCCCAAGTTGGCTGTGATGAGTTGTGCTGCAATGTGTGAGCTGGAACAAGTTGTCCCATTCCAGTCTGACAGTGCTTCTTGATGCCAGCTGGTGGTAGCAAAAAGCTCATTTATATGATTTTGGCTAGGGGGCTTTCTGCAATAATTCCTAAACTGCTTACAGTTAGCAAGAAATTATAAGGGCCTCAGTTGTATCCCAACTGATTATTGTAATGAATTTCAGATTACATTAATCTTTAGGAGTGTCTGAAAGCTTCACATTTGTAAGCTAATAAAGCTTCACATTTACATTTATATAAGACAAATGTTTGCAATGTTTTGACTACTGTATGTTGGAAAAACTTGCTCAAATTGTCAATCATTTTCAGGTGTAATTTTAACGTGTTTGGGAGCACAGACTTTGCACCTATCTGTAAAATAACAACACCTCTTCTTGTGTAGCATGAATGCAATCTACTGCTGCTCAGTGTTTCCTGGAGAAATATATGACTCGTTTATGGAGTTGCAGACAGGAATGATATGCTCCAAAGCAGCTTTTGAGCATCAAATCCAAAGCAACACACAGCTCCCTTCAATGGTATCCTCAAAATCGCACTATTTTCATTAGCATGACAAAAGCAGCATCGTAGCTTTGCAGTGGAACTTGCACTCCTTCTAAGGGTGTGTGTAAAGTACTGGGATGTCATAGTCTCAATGCTACTTGTCTCTCACCGATCTTCCCCCCCCCCCCCCCCATTCTGTAGCCCCAATAAAAGGCTTCCCCTTGGAGTTACATTCAGTCTTAAATTATGTTTCAACTTTCAGGAAATGTGCAAAATCTCTCTCTTCAGTTTGCATTGCTCCAATCAGGATTTAACTAAGTTTCTTTTAAACGTTTATATTTTATTAGCAGCCTCTAGTGAGTACCTTATAGTTAGAAACTTAACTAGGCTTGCAATATTTTAAATGTGTGCATTTTATTAGTAGCTGTGCTGAGTACCTAATAAGTAGAAATATTAGGTGACACTTTTGGTATTAATATTTTCTTTCAGCATACTAAATATGCAGTGTTGCTAGTGCCAAAAAATTAAAATACGCTTGGTAATGCTCAAATACTTTCCTTTCTCAGACACACCTGAGTTCTTTAATCATTTTTTGAGCTTTGCAAGGGATATTTTTTTTTGGATAATGAAAACAAGTCCTGCTCTCAGAAAAGAACTACGGCTGCTTCACATGTACAGGAAATATGAAGTGAAACATTTAGCCCCAAAGTATTATGGCTCATGTTCAGGAAAAGAACATCCTTTATCATGGTCTTGATGAGATCTGCTTCTCAATTCTTCCACTTTAATTCCATCCTCTTCTTGTCCCTTTATAATTGTCTTCAGCAAACCATATTTTCACACCCACATGAAAAATTTCACAGTCAAAGAAGCCAATTCATAACTACTCATCTATGATTAACTTAGCTAGCAAAATTGAGCAATACTAAGAGGAACAGCTGGGGCTACAACTACCCAAAACATTTTTGGGTTTCTTTTCAGAACCATTAAATCAATGTGGTGAGTTCACAGCTGGACCTGATCCATTAATAACTTATACAGTCCCAACTGAATGCATAAATGGAGACTTGGCTTTTAATATTTTTCCCCCAGCTGAGGTTGCAGGTGGAATCAAAATTTAGCAAAGGCGTAACAAAGTCAAGCTTAGCCTTTGCTTCCTAAAAGAAACCAGAGATTTGCATGTGGATGATCCTAATTCATAGAATTATCAAACAATCATATTTGATATAAGAGGAATGCTGGGCTACAGAGATAGTCCATTGGCCTTCATTGAATGATTTTTAGAGACAAGATTTTTAGCACGTAATTGATGAAGTGATTGTGCATTGCAAATAATCTCCAGAAATATCCTGAGAGGAAAAATTGTAAGAGTAATGCTAGCCAGAAAAACCTAAAACCTATTTCAGGCTGCAAGCAAAACTCCAAACATATACAATATAAACAGCGGAGGTTTGGAACTGAATGCCAAATCTTACGTGGAATCCTATAAGATAGTTAAAACAACAGTGGAGGTGAGCATCTGCAACGTACAAAAGAAAGAGACCCTTGGAAGAGATTAGGGGGGTAAAATGAATCCTTAAATGCATTAGAAGCAACAACAGCTTTGAATTGTCTCCATTCTCCCTCTGCGCATTTGTTTGCAAACATTTTGCTCCAAAATTCCTTTGAATAGCGTAAAGCATAGTAAGAAAGCCAACGTAATAACCATTTCAGAGATGGAGCCGTAAAGATGAGAAACAATCCCTCACCTAAAAATAGATATTATGGTTTTATTTTAAAAGAATAAAGGCACATTTGTTACTCATTTGTTGCATTCAGGCTATGGGCAGAGTCCAATTAACCCCTCCTGAAAAAAAGAATGACTTCTATCACAGAACTCAGAGAGAAAAAAGGGGGAAATCCCTTCCTCCTATAGCTGCCTACAGCCCTCAAGGTCATCTGCAGAGAGTTAGGGAATCTAAATGAGTGGATTGGCGGAGTGAGGGGAATGCAGGGAGAAAGGTGAAGGGAGAAATTGAAGTCTGATGTTGGACTTCAAGCCTGTGGGATGGAGCTGCTTGGATACATCAGACAAAGCCATAGCTGCGGTTTGGCTGGCAGCCTCCACCCACTGAACAACATTATCTAACAGCCAGGAAGCAGTGGCCTAAAGTGAAGCTGTCTACTCCAACCTAACAGTAAACAACAGCCGAGTCAAGGAACCACCAAATCTCTTCTTACCAACACTGCAAGGCAAGCCACTATAAAATGAGAGCAAACCTGATACCATTACCTAGTCTGGTAATGAAACATATGTGAGAAAACAAACTCAGATAACTCCAAGCCACAGTTCAACCCTGAGCTACAACCCCCTGCCCAAGCAGGAGACCCAACAGCTGCCTCTACCTAGGATTGAACTCACAACCTCCTGATTGGGAGGCGAGAGCTCCACCCCTAGGCCACGGCAGCAGGTTGCAGGCAATTGTACATTTCCTCTCATAAAACTGTAACAAGGGACAAGGCAAACATTTGAAATTTAGTCATGTTTGTGAAGAAGGATGGTTCTTTAAGATGCTAAGGAATTAACTATGTAATGTGCCATTTATCATGTAAAGAAGAGCAGGATGAACACTACCATGTTCATAAGAATTTTTGCAAGGAGATCCCAGGTATTGGCACCTCCATCAAAAATGAATAATTAGATGCTCAATCATTTAAACATGTTTAAATGGAACCAATATGGACAATGCTCATAAAATTTGTATTGACAACATTAATTCTTACCCCAACCATCCATCTTGTAATATGATTCTCTCTCTCCCTCCCTCCCTCCCTCACCCCCCTTCTCTCCCCAAGATATAATGTATGAGCACATTATCCAATGTACACATTGTAGGAGTCCGATTTGAAGAAGTAACTGGCTGGAGAATTCTGGGAGTCGAAGTCCACAAGTCTTAAAGTTGCCAGGTTTGGGAACCTCTGAGCAAGAGCATTTTCCACAAGCACAAACTAGAAGTATCTGCAACCTTGCCAGGCAGTCTAACATGGTTTGTGTGTGAACATAATTTTGTGTGTGTGTGTGTGTGTGTTTTGAGGAATGCTACCTGACAACTGAGGACTTTTTCATTTTGGTTGGGCAATAATGATACAATGGGGCTTCCTTGCAAAATAGTACTACGTCAAGCCTATTTAGTACAAAGAAAGACTGTCTGAGGTAACCAATCTTGCTGCCAAAGAGCAGACATTTTTAACTGCATGAGGCTCAGATAACACTTCTCTGTTTATTTCTTTAAGGGAGAATGGGCCTTAAGCTTCATGTGCCAGCAGAGACTAACAATATGACACTATGTTTAAAAAAGTGAAGTATTTTCATAAGTTCAGGACAAGGTAGCAAATGTATGAAAAAAAAGAGTTATGTATTGTTAGTGAATTGTATAGTTAGATATAAGGTTCTTTCAGTGCAAGAAGTATTTATTCTTAATTCTTTGAAGACCTTTATTTTAGCAGAGCAGAATATGAAACATATGCAAAACATATGAGTTACTACACAACTCAGAGATGAGTAGGTAATGCAAGGACCAGCACTATTGATTTTATTGTTAATACTAGATTATTTTGCCCCATAAATTGTGAGGTTTTCTGGACTAGTCATTTATGAAATTTAAATAATTATTTTAAAACTGAACTTTAAATGAGGGAGGAAACATTTTGCTACATCAGGAAACCTACTGTCTATGTTTTCATGGAACCTATTTGATGCAAGGAACTTTTTTATTTTCGATACAAATGGTCAGCTAAACATATAGAATCAAATATTTCTGAGTTTCTCATGGAGTGAAAAAAAAGTCTTAATTTTTGATACCCACATGCATCAAGTTGGAAAAAAACCTGAATTATAAATTGATTGGGGGGGGGACACCTCTAAAATAAAGTAATATTTAGCATGCTGAAGATTTCCAGAAAAAGCACTATGCTTTTAAAAAGAAGGGGGATTTTATTTCTCCATAAAACACAGGATGGAAATAAAGTTAACGGAGAGAAAAAGACTTGAATGATTCATAGGCCTGTTAATGATCTGGTGTGTATGATCTGATGCACATAACACAAGCCATCCAAGACCGAGTGGCTGTGGTTTCCGGCGTCACAATATAGCCAGCTGGTTCCATCGCTGGCCATCGGGGACGAGTCATTAGCCCCCGTGGAGAGGGCCCGCAACTTAGGCGTCCTCCTGGACTCTCGGCTGTCTTTGGATGACCATTTGACAGCCATGGCCAGGGGGGCTTTTTATCAGGTTTACCGGATATGCCAGTTGCGCCCCTTTCTAGAGTGAACGCTCTACACACGGTGACTCAAGCCCTTGTCATCTCCCACCTGGACTACTGTAATGCTCTCTACATGGGGCTTCCCTTGAGGTGCATCCGGAGGCTCCAGCTAGTTCAGAATGCGGCCATTCAGGAAATTATGGGAGTCTCAAGACACTCCCATGTAACACCTCTTCTACGCGAGCTGCACTGGCTGCCTGTGGCTTTCCGGGTGCGCTTCAAGGTGCTAGTAACCATCTTTAAAGCGCTCCATGGCACGCGACCTAGGTACTTGCAGGACCGCCTCCTACCACATACCTCCCTTCGACCTGTCCGCTCCCACAGGGTGGGCCTCCTCAGGGTAGCATTGGCCAGACAATGCCAGCTGGCAACCCCCAGGGGGAAGGCCTTCTCTGTGGCAGCCCTCGCCTTCTGGAACGACCTGCCCCCCGACCTTTGTACAACTACGGACATACGCCTTTTCCGTCGGGCATTAAAAACACACTTATTTCAAATGGCCGGCCTGGCATAGTTTTAAAATTGATTTTGGCATAGTTTTTAAAATTGATTTTAGTGATAGTTTTTAATTAGAATTTTAGCACGGGTTCGCTTAATTTAATTTACTTTTAATATTTTATTATATTTATTGTATTGTGTTTTTACTGTTCACTGTGCACCGCCCTCAGTCCCAAAATTGGGAGATAGGGAGGTATATAAATATGAACAAATAAACAAATAAATAAAACTAACCTGTTAATATGCTAAATCTTTATTTTAAAAGTTTATTAACAAATCTGAATTTGATTCAGAGGTGGTAAAGGTGAGCAAAGCAAAATTATGGGTCTTTTCTAATTCCAATTTTAATAACAACTCACATAATTGTTATTATTAAAATTGTGTTCATAATTCTGTACGTCTTCTTCCAATATACAAAATTTGCTTTTTCTCACAGAAATTGAGCATTAGATAATATAGGGAATTAGTGCATTAAAGAACTGCAAATGAAATAGATTTCCTTTGCCTAAACCTTTGGGCCTGCCAGAATTTATTTGGAAGATACTATATTAGAGATGGAAAATGTCATGTAATTCAATAAAAAAGGCAGTACTTTTCTTTTTTTTAAAAGAAAAAGAAAAATCAATATTATAAGAAAAATCATTGCATACATAAGATATGTTTAGAAAAAACTGTTACCCTTTCACATGTCAAATAGTTCTGCTGAAAAGAAGAAATGTAAGAATTGTGTGTTTTCAATAGGCGATCTAGTGCTTCAAATTAATCTGTGGCCTGCAAATTGATCCTAGCTGAATTTGACTGTTTTCCAAATTGTTGATCTACACCCGCCTTTCTTGTTGAAAGCACATGAAAAGTTGTGGCAGAGAAGTTCAAAGACCGAAGCATTCTGTCTTTCAGTTATGACTAGCTAGTGAGTCTCTGGGAAGATCATAAACAGAGTTTAAGTACAGAAGACATATCTGATTATTCAAGAGTAACAGGTAATTGAATTACATTTGATAGGTCTTTACTCTTAGTATGGAGCTGGAGGCCAAGGTCACAGACTAGACTATAGAAGAGACTGTGGACAGATTTCGATTTTCCAATTATTGGACTGTTGATATTGAGAAAATTAACAAATTTCTTTCTCTAACAATAGACAATGGTCTGGACAATCAACGAATGGTTACAATGTATATGAATGGTCAGAATTGATGGTTCTGGAATAACTCAAATACTATAAACCAAAAACTACAAACAGGAATTGCCTGGAAAACATCAAGCAAGTTTGATGGCATTACTTTTTCAGAGAATAGCAAAGCATAGGTTAATGTATATATAAACTATTCTAACTCCAACTTATCGTGAAATAGTTACATGAACTTCTTAGGCAAAGCAAGGTACTTATAAGAAAGTACACACCACAGCATGTACAATCCACATCAGTTCGGACAGGCCCTCCCCCTGCTTCCAAAATTAAAATATTATGCTTTAGACATGAAATAAACAATTAACTTTTAAAAATTATTATACTAATTAAGTATAATCAAGTTTAAAACAAGACAAATATTTTAATCCAGCAAGTAAAATTTTAACCTTTTGAGAGCAATATAAACATGTAATAAGATAACAACATCCAGGTCAATAAAACATGAAATAATAAATGCTGTAGCTTGTACCAGTTCCTATAAACCAAAATCCCAAGTAACCAATCATCAATATGATCATAGTTTACATCTACCCCCAATCTCATCAGTAAACCATAAGTGGGTATGATAGTTACTATTGACCTTTATTCATACTCTAGGTCTATTCTTGAATATCTCATCTACAGAATAGTTCCATCATATTGTATCACCTTGTTGAGTTCTTCCACACCTTGTCTCTATAGAGCTTCTAATGTAAAATTTAATTTAATCGTCAAACATTTTTTTAAAAATCAAGTTGGGCTGGACAAAATAATCCTGAAGAATTGAGTCTATTTCTCCTAAATTGCATTTTTAATCATAATTAAACTTAAGCAGTCCTTCTAAACTCCATTTTCACTGGCAGATGGTTGCAAGAAGCCATGAAAATGGTTTGGGAGTTTGGGAGCCCATTTGCTCTGGCAGAGCACCACAGGCACCCCCAACACAAGTGACATTGAGCTGGCCACACCCATCCTGGCCACACACACACCGCCCCCCTCCCCAAAGTCAAACACACTCCTGATGCAGCCCTCAATGAAATCGAGTTTGACACCCCTGCACTAAACCAATCAGATGTGTCTATCTGATGCAGGTTGTAACAATATGAATGCTCCTTAGATGGCAACAATGACATCCAGAAAATGCCAATCCTGTTTATTTCAATAGCATTAAGAGATAAACCTACCTGATCATTCAAAACAAAAAAACAATGGATTGCAATGCAAGTTATGCAGACTTTTTAAGGAGTCTTTTAGTCATATGTCTCAAAGTTACCTGATATTTAAATACAAATCAACAAACCATACATGTAAAAAGGTTCTGTTTCTTCTTTTTTGTCGGTGGAAAGGAATTTTGATGGAAAGCATCTTTTGTTTCATTTTCAAATAGAATGGTGTATTATTCTAAGACTCCTAGTTCTGACATGACCACATTTCTTGCTCCATATAGATCAGGAAAGAAACACAGCAAACACGTTCCTTCTAAACCTGAGACCATTTGCACTTCCTACTTGTCCAAAGTTACTTTCCCAAGCATTGCTGATGGAACAGCTGCAATCAATCTTGTGTAGTTATTTGGAAGGAAAGAATTCTTGTTTGCCAATAAAGCCTTGGGTAAATAATTTGTTTAGACAGGGTTAAGAGGTGTTAAACAGGAAAAACAGGCAATTGTCTCATATGGTGGTGTCAGTTACACTGAGTTGTAGATCTGCTGTGAATAAGTGTGAACAATCCTGACTGTTGAGAAGACCTGTTGAGCTTTATCTGCACATGCTAGAAAGGCTCATAATTCTCCTGACATATGGCAACTGATTTGTATTTTATTTATTTTTTGCTGGGGACACAAATAAGACAAACCAGATTGCAGCCAGTTCTCAAACACAGTGTTTATAACAACTGCCTGGGAAAATATGCTAGCAGAAAACAGTGGCAATGGTTTTGAACAGTGCAGCTATCTCAAAACCTTCAAGAGGTTTAGGCACCAGGTTAGAAACCAGGTGACTGTGAGTTCTAGTCCCTCCCAAGGCATGAATGTTGACTGGGTATCTTTAGACCAGTCACTCTCTCTCTCTCTCTCAGCATAACAGGGTTGTTATTGTGAGGAAAATAGAAAGAGGAAAGAGTATGTGGTATGTTTTCCATTTTGAGTTCCTTATAAATAAATAATAACACTATTACAACATAGCCAAAAAGGCATTAAGAGTTGTTAACCTAATCTAGCATAGCTTCTTCTCTGGTAATATTGAACTGCAAACTAGGGCATACAAAACATTTGCTAAACCAATTCTTGAATACAGATCATCTGTAACCAATTTCATTGTATTTAAGTACAACGACAATAAAGATTATACTTATACTTATCTGTCTGGAATCCGCACTGCATATCGGACATTAATGCAATTGAACGAGTCCAGAGATATTTCCCAAGGAAAGCACTCCATTCTTCTGCTCTCAACGGCATACCTTATGCCACCAGACTTGAAATTTTGGGCTTAGACAACTTAGAACTATGCCGCCTTTGGTCTGACTTAAGCGTAGTACATAAAATTACCTGCTACAATGTCTTACTGTCAATGACTACTTCAGCTTCAAACAATACAGGAGCACACATAGATACAAACTTAAGGTAAACCGCTCTGAACTCGATTGCAGAAAATACGACTTCAGCAACAGAGTGGCCAATGCCTGACTCTGTGGTTTCTTCCCTGTACCCCCAAAACGTTAACCTTAGACTATCTACTGTCGACCTCACCCCATTCCCCTTTATTTGTATCCATTTCATGTATTCATAATCAAGTGGGATTAAAAATTCTTTTTAAAAAATCTCGGACCTCCGCCTCTTCCGCCAACGTCTAAAGACGTACTTATTCCAACAAGCCGGCCTAGAATAGCCCCCCGTTTCTGACTTTTTAAAGAAAATTTATAATTTGGTAAGGGTTTTTAATATTGGGTTTTTAGCATGGGTTGATGAATTTAATTACATTTTAATTGATATTTATTATATTTTGTGTTTTTTAAAATGCCTGTGCGCCGCCCTGGGTCCTAACAAGGAGAAGGGCGGGGTATAAATTTAATAAAATAAAATAAATAAATAAAGTTGCATTGGGAATAATACAAACATTTTCCCTCTCTTTCTTTCCTCAGGTGTTCAATTCCTGCTGCATGACTTCAATCATGCCAAACTGATAAAATACTGTAAATCAGACCCTTGAAATGTTGCCTTTGAAAAGATTCTTACTTAAATGGACCTACATAGGAAATCATAGTATTTGGAGAACCAAATGGATTAACAAAAAGAAAAATGTCAAATAATCTTCAGTTTGGTATTTGAAGTATTTAATAGGTACTACCTCCCTTAATCCTTGCAGGAAAATCACTAATCAATCAGCAAGAATACTATAAATGATTATTTAAAAATCCCAGCTGGGTTTATTCATGCTTGTTTGCTAACTTTCAAACTTTGACTTTCCTAACTTTTTTCTGGATTGCCACTGATTTTTTTTTCCAGAATCTGGCTTTCTTTCGACGTTAAATTCAAGAACCTATACAGCATGCTTCCCACAGAAAGCATTTTCATATTGATGCCAAATGTGAAAATAAAATAGAAATTATCGTGCCAAATTTGACAAAAAATGGAGAGAAATGCAAAACAATAAATAGTGCAAGGTAAAACTATTCATCCTTAAATATATTGCAAACAGATAGAGGTGGAATAAAAGTTCCACTAAATCTGCAGAATGAATTCCTAAACAGAAGAGGCAACATTTTAATCAGGAGCTTGTTAGCCTGTAATTTATTAATTCTCAGAATTGGTTCCAACTATATTTTGCAGCTGCCACTTTTAGAAATAATCACTCACATGAGGAATCAGTGTATATCATCTGTGTAACAGTCAAGCAACCCATTTGCTCAAGCTTGTCCTTTCATTTAGCTGCTCTTTCATATCTGTGCATTGAAAAAACTAAAACTTGCTCTCCCCACCCCACACCCCATACCCCACACCAATATACAGAAAGGGATGGGTATCAGGCGCTACTGAGGCTAGCCTAGAATGAAGCACCTTCTTCTTTCTATGTAGCTACCCCATGTGGTGAGCTGTCAAAATTGCAGCTTGGAACACCGAAACGCTCTTTGGTTCTAGATTTACCCATCCATGTTGTCTTCCTATTTTGCCCTTGTGGAGCATGAAGGTTCCTAAACTTTTCCTCCTTTAATCTTGCTTGGCCAGCATGACCTTCCTAATTTTTTTCCCTCTGCTTCCTGGTCTTTCAGCCCTGGGAACTCCTAGGATTACTTATACTGCGGGGAAAAGTTTTCATTTTTGTTTTGCTTTGTTTTTCTTTTGGAAAGGTTCAAATTTTCAGGTTATTTGAAGCAGCCTGGTGAGCATCTGGCAGAGGCAAATTATAACAGCCCTATTGCAGCTCTATTCTCCTATAAGGAATAGGGAATATACGTAGTAATGCCAGGGTTCCTTTAGAAACTATTACATGCATTGCTTTTGAAACCCTTTGTAAGATTGGTACAGTTGTTTGGAATAAGGCTGACAGCAAGCCAGACCAAGACACTTTTTAAAAATCAGTTGGTAATATTCCACAGATCAGTTAAGTTGCAGAACTTGGACAGAAGCCAGTTCAGTTTCACTGAAGCACCATTAATTGGAATGTTACATTGAACATGTTTGACTTTGATTATGATTGAAAGAAAAAGTTGATGAAACAAGCCTACATCTTGGGAATAGGAAATTTCCTGAAACAGTATCTGACTCCAAACAGAATCTAAGTAGTCTTCTCCAGTGGAATATTGGTGCTTTGCTTCAAGTTTTATTTAGACTTTGTAATAGATTGATAATACAGGTAACCCAGACATTTATAATGCATAAGATTATAAGCAAAGCCAGAAACCTAGTTGCTGGTTATTTTAAAGGTAAAGGTAAAGGTTCCATCGCTAGTCATTCCCGACTCTAGAGGCGATGCTCAACTGTCCAAAGACATCTCTGTGGTCATGTGGCCAGCATGACTAAACGCCAAAGGCGCATGGAATGCTGTTACCTTCCCACCAAAGATGGTCCCTATTTTTCTACTTGCATTTTTATATCTTTTTGAGCTGCTAGGTTGGCCAGAGCTGGGACAATAACAGGAGCTCATTCCATTACATGGTGCTAGGGATTCAAACCGCTGAACTGCCAACTTTTCTGATCAACAAGCTCAGCATCATAGCCACTGAGCCACCGCGTCCCTGCTGGTTATTTTACTTTGTCTCTAAATTGTTTTTAAAGCAATACATCATGACTCCTTTATTTAAAAATAGCTATTAAATATAACCTATAATGAATATCTCAACAACTGTGCAAAACATCATTGTTGATCATTGTAAGCTGTAGCTTATAAGCATTATCCTTTTAATTCTAACACTGGATAAATTCCTTTTTGGGGAAATAACATTTTAAAGGCTTTAAAATAAGACAAAGATTTGATAAGAGAGTTAAGAATTGAGATGTATTAGATGAATTTAGACCCATCTTTATGATGAGTTAAATGTTAGATTTTTTTTTCAAAATCAGAACCCATCTGTCTTCTTGGCTTCCATTATATCAAGATAAAGATTCCTGTTGCTTGATAAGTTTATCTATTTAAAAGAAATACCATTTTAAGGTCTACAGCAGCCTTTTGAGCTATGAACTCCAGATGTGGGGGGAGTATCTTGGGAGCTGCAATCCCAACACTTCTGGACATCACTAGGGTGAGGAAAACAAGTCTACAGATCAGATAAATGTGAAGTATTCAGTCTTGTAGATGAAGCTAAGCAGATCTGTTTTTATAATCTGTTGGTATAAAAGGCCACCTGGGAGTGATATGTAATATAAATTATTTTGATATCCTGAACAGAAGGTCCATAGTATAAATCAAATAAGGCTGAAATTCTAATGACAATCTTCCTTCACCAAAGATAACAAATCCACCCCATCCAGCAAAAAAAAAAAAAAAAAAAAGCAGTTTAAAGACAAGGGCAAGAGATTCCTCAAATTTTCAGAGGAACTGTGGGAGATGAAGTGGCAGCAAAAAAAGATACTTGGAATATCTCTGAAGGAAAACCAAGCAAACCTGACCAAAGATGGATAAAGATAGTCCTTTACATATAGCCATTTGTTTAGTAACCATTTGAAGTTACAATGGCACTGAAAAAATGACATAAGACTTTTTCACACTTACAATTCTTGCAATAATCCTATGGTCAAATGATCAAAATGTGGTTCCTTGACAACTGGTAAATATTTATGATCTTTCTAGTGTTTTGGAGTTAGTAATGACAATGAGGGACGTGGTGGCTCAGTGGCTAAGATGCTGAGCTTGTTGATCAGAAGGTCCGTAGTTCAGTGGTTCGAATCCCTAGTGCCGCATAATGGGGTTAGCTCCCATTACTTATCCCAGCTTCTGCCAACCTAGCAGTTCAAAAGCACGTAAAAAATGTAAGTATAAAAATAGGGATTACCGTATTTTTCAGAGTATAAGATGCACCCTTTTATCCAGGACATGGATAAATGCACCTGGAAACATCAACCTACCTACCTACTCTCTCTACCTACCTACCTACTGTATTTCTCTCTATATATATTTCTCTCTCTCTCTCTTTCTATTCCTTTATCTATCTACCTACCTACCTACCCTCTCTCTCCCTACCTATCTACTGTATTTCTCTCTCTCTCTATTCTCTCTCTCTCTATTCCTTTATCTCTCTCTCTGTTCTCTCTCTCTATATATTCTCTCTCTCTCTATTCCTTTATCTACCTACCTACCTACCTACACACATTCTCTCTCTCCCTACCTACCTACTGCATTTCTCTCTCTTTCTATTTCTCTCTCTCTATCCCTCTACCTACTTATCTACACACAGTCTCTCTCTCCCTACATACTTACTGCATTTCTCTCTCTCCCCCCACTTTACCTACCTACCTACCCACATACTCTGTCTCCCTACCTACCTACTGTATTTCTCTCTCTCTCTTTCTATTTCTCTCTCTATCCTTCTACCTATCCACCTATCTACCTACACACACATTGTGTCTACCTACCTACCTACTGTATTTCTCTCTCTCTCTCTCTATTTCTCTCTCTCTCCCTCTCCCTTTATCTACCTACCTACCTATGTACTCTACCTACCTACCTACTATATTTCTCTTTCTTTCTCTCCCTCTCTATACCTCTCTATACCTACCTACTTTTTTTTGTAATTTGCCTCTTCAAAACCTTGGTGCGTCTTATACTCCAGTGCGTCTTATACTCCGAAAAATATGGTACTTTGGTGGGAAGGTAACAGTGCTCTGTGTGCCTTTGACATTTAGACATGCCAGGCACATGACCATGGAGATGTCTTCAGACAAGACTGGCTCTTCGGCTTAGAAACAGAGATGAGCATCGCTCCTAGAGCCAGAAACATCTATCATGCATGTGCAGGGGAACCTTTACCTTAATGACAACAATAAAACTAAGCATATCTGCAAGAGGGATCTAAAGGCCTTGGGAATGGACATTAACAGCTGGGAAACCTTGACCTCTGATCGTTCAGCTTGGAGGCTAAAGATGCAGCATGGCCTTCTCCATTTCAAAGAGACATTTGTTCAACAGGCTGAGGCAAAGAGGCAGTCCCAGAACAAGCGAAATCTGAGGGCTGGTCAGGGCACAGAATGCATCTGCCCTCAGTGTGGAAGGTATTGCCACTCCCAAATTGGCCTTTTTAGCTTCACCAGATGCTGTGTTAGGACCTTTTTCCAGAGCACGATACCATAGTCTTTTGAGACTGAAGGATGCCAATGAATGATGATGAAGAAGTGCATCAATTAAATTCTATTTAAATAATTAAGCTAGCTAAAATTGAAGACCATTGACATAAGAGGAAGCGGAAACCCTGACCGCAGACGCACCTGCACTGATTGGTTTAAAGTAGCTACCAAACAACCTAAAACACAAAATAGAGACCTGGGAGAGGGGGGGGGTGTCATGTAATATTCTCTTACCACCACTTTTCTGCACATGGGCAGAAAGACAATACCAAAGCAAACCATAACAAAAGCCTCCAAGAGGGCTGAAACAACTAATAAGCCACATTCCTCCCATCCCATTCCTTAGACAACCACGGCAGTCTAAAATCCATATTCCAGCTGAAATGGGTTTAAATAATAGCATCCTCCATATTTATCTTCAACTTTCAGGCCACAACAGGTAATGATGTCAGTATCTAGATTGCCACGTTCTATCATTCTCTAGATTGAATAAATCTGAAGACAGGTTTAATTATAATACATATACACACTCAAAGAATTAAGCTTGAGTTAAGTTAACATAGACACAGGCATGTAATGTTCTTAATAGCAACATGGAAATTGTTTACTCTTACCTTTGTCCCACTCTAGCCTACAATCTTGATATTCTCTGGAGGTTTTCCATCTTCTAAGTACTATCTAGACTTGTTTCTGTTTAGTTTCTAAGCCTAGACAAGGCCAGCCTGATTCTGCCACCTCTCAAGACAATGCAAGCATAACAAAGTTCAATACTTATTGAGAAATCTAACTGCATTCTTTGGGGCATATAACCAATAACAGTGCAATTCTATATTCCTTACTCGGAAGTCTAGCTTTGTTCAGTTTACTATCAGATATGTGTGTAGAATGACAGCCAAGAGTAATTGCAGTTGTAGCCTCAAAATACTATATTAGCAATGTCAGGTAGCTTCTTCAAACATATCCTTAGTCTTATCTTGTTTGATGAGATACTGAAGTAATAATAGTATGTTGTTTGTTGGATATACAAAAAATATTTTGCTTATTTACTCATCAGTATTAACTCATCAGTTTTCTAGAATGAATTGCAACTGGACATTTGTTTATGAGTTCTGTGTTAGAGAATGTGGAATTAGTAGCTTGATGAAGTAAAACTGGGCAATAAAAGGTTTTTTATTAAAAAAGGCATAAATATATCTTAAAAATAGAATACTTTTTTTTACCCTACACTTATTGTGCTCAGTTCTTTCACCATTTGATGATAAAGCATGTGAAATAATTTACCTGTATAGTCTCTGTTATGCACATGTTTGCATACATCCTTCTATAATACATATTTGAAGCGCAATTTCAATTTAAGCTTTTTAAAAATGAGACGTGTGTTCTAGTTGTTCATTTAAATAAATTTTTGTTTAATTTTAAAATGTACTTTTCTAAGTACATTTTTAGTCACAACTGGAATGAATTTTCTTATACCTATGATTTTTGTAGTGTGTTACTATTGCAAATTATGTCATTCTGTTTAGAAATATGTACAGTTATCTAGGCTAGAAAACAGGAAATTCTGATTTCTAGTCCTGCCTTAGACATGAAAACTGGCTGGGTGACTTTGGGCCAGTCACGCTCTCTCTCTCAGCCCAGTTTACCTCACAGGATTGTTGTTGAGGGGAAAATAGGAGGAGAAAGGACTATTATGTTTGCCACCTTGAGTTATTCATAATAATAATAATGTGCTAAAATATCATGGACGATAATTTTTCAGAAATTTTTTCTTGTGTGTCTAAGACCCTATCCGAGGGACTTTTGAAAATGATATTAAAGTATGGGAAGATCATTATATTGTAGACAAGTCTTCAAAAAAGCTTTAATGCAAACCATTTGGCACCTTTAAATGCCCAAAGCACATGATGAAAGAAGACCAAAATACCATTGCAATAAATGCAGCTACGGCAGAATTGGTAATCTAATTAGTTAGTCTGGGGTGGGCAGTGATGAGATGTTTTGGATTGCATTGTCAAGATCACTACAACTGAAGGAAGGTAGCCCCTTAGTTGCCTATAATCAAGATTATGACATATCCATTACTTTTATATACTGTATTTTCAAGGGCTAACCTATATAAAAACCATTACAATGTTCAGAAGTATGCATTGCTCAAGCTTCTGCTAGGTAAAATCTTTGGACAAAGTTGGAACTGACTTCTGGCTATTAGTGTAAATTGTAATTTCGTAAGTGATCAAATAAGAAAGCAAAAAGGATATATATAAAACAGAACAAAAGTATAATATATGTATTTCATGCATTGGAGCTGCGCATGCGCAAGATGGCGGGCTAGCTCCGGAGCTCCGTGTGGGCTATGGAGGTCGTGGGCTTTTTGTGCCCCCAGCCCCTTTTTTCCAGCACTTGTGGGCTGGGGTTTCTGTGAGGGATCCATCCTGGTTTCTCTGGATGAGGTTCGTGACATTCTTGGAGGCGCTGGGAGCGGAGGCGGCCCCGGGGACGCGGAGGACGGTGAGAGCGTCGGGGCGTTCCCGGAATGGAGGCCGGTGTCGGAGCGGAGGCCGGCGTCCCCGGTGAACAAAACGGGGATACTGGCCGCGCGCAGGGGGCTCCCAGCGCTGCTATGCTATGGTGGAGCTCACCATGGGGCCAATACGGCGGTGAGAGCGCTGCGAGGTCAGCAGCGTCGGCCTGGTGGTGTGAACGGTAAAGAAAGGACGAAAGAAAGAGTTTTGAACGGGGGCAGCCGCCGAGTGGCGAGGCGGCTGCCGGAGATGGCGGCGGTGGGAGCGCCGGATAGGGGTGCGTACCGGAGGATGGAGGGTAAAGGAGGAAGATATCGGCGGTGAGAGCGCCGTGAGGCGTGAGGAAAAAGAACGGATGCAGCCGCTGGAGGCTGGGCCGACGGTGGTGGGAGCGCCGGGAGGCCAGCGGCCAAGGCGGGTGCGCAGGAGAGGGCGGCGGTGTGAGCGCCGAATGTGAGTGTGAATAACCAGGCTGACTATGATTCTGCTGACCAAATTTTTGGACTTTGACTTTACCATCTTAACAACTTTAACATCTTCCCCATGGCTTCCTAAGACCAGGACATAAGATCTGGAGAGCTGAACCACGTGCTCCAGAAGGATGTGAACTCTGTCTATAAGATCTTAGACCGGAAGAACAAATGTAACTGACATTACGAACTTATATGAACTTTAACCTCACAGATGCACTTTACTGCACTTTATTTCACTTATGGTGCACTTTAGCATTGCACTTTATTTTTAACATCTTGAATAACATCTATGAAATGAATTGTAGCTTAATATCTCTGCTAACGACTTTTTAAAATTTTGTATTTTAAACCCACATCCCACCATTAACTCCATCAGATATGTACTCCAGAGCTAGCCTTTTATTGCTGCGAGAGTCCCCACTCTCGCAGGTTTGGCCCTCTGAACTATCGAGGGCCCGTCTTGAGGAAGGATTCATTAATCCGGAGAGACGGGCGAAGCGCGGCCTTAGGGGGTTTTTAATTAGGAAATTTTTATCTATTTTAGGGGGTTCTAGGGAGGGGGGTGGGCATAGACAGATTGAGGCAGAAGAATTACATCAAAGAAAGGGCCGGACCAGTAGCCGACGGGAGGAGACGGAAGGTACCGATTTGAGGGGGGAACCACGAGTCGTCCCATTAGAGGGCATTCCAATCCAGAGGGTCGTGGGGAGGGGCAGGGCCGAGGGGAGACCATCCTCCCGGTTGTTGGCACGCAGCCGTTGGTTACGAACGGTCGAGTGCCACAACCCCCGCAGGCTAGGTGGTCAGGGAATACAGAGCCTGGGCCTGCGGCTGATGTTTTGCAACGCCAGGTCCGTGGTCAACAAAGCCCCCCTCGTTCATGACCTTGTGTCAGAGGGGGAGCCGGACCTGGTAGGAATTGCGGAAACCTGGTTGGGCCACGAGGGAGGACTTCCCCTCGTTGAAATGTGCCCGCCAGGCTACCACGCTTTTCATCAGCCCCGGGTCCAAGGTAGGGGCGGTGGGGTAGCGGTCATTATCAAGGAAGGTCTTGAGCCAAGAGAGACCATTGTGCCACAGACTACCGGTTGCGAGTCCCTCTGCGTGAAGTGGGGCCTAGGGAGGCAGTTGGGCTTGCTGGTTATATACCTGGCTCCTCGCTATGTAGCAGCAGTCCTGCCCGAGCTCCTGGAGGTGATCGCTACGGTGGCAGTGGAGACCCCCAGACCTATAGTCATGGGGGACTTTAATCTGCCATCGTTGGGCGAATCATCCGAGGTAGCTCGGGAGTTCATGGCTTCCATGACGGCCATGGACCTGACCCAACTAATTCAAGGCCCCACCCACGAGGGTGGACACACACCGGATCTCATTTTTGTCTCAGGCCAATGGAAGAGTGATCTGGGTATAGGGGACATAGTCATCACACCCTTGTCATGGTCGGATCACTCACTTCTCCGGCTCGACTTTCCGACCGCTACTCCCCTCCGCGAGGAGGCGGTGCCAGAACCACCTATCTGGTTCCGACCCAGGCGCCTGATGGACCCGGATGGGTTCCAGATGGTGCTTGGGCCACTTCCTGTACCCCTGACCCGCGCCCCGATGGAGGACCTCGTGGCTGCATGGAATATTGCGACCACGGGAGCCTTGGATCGGGTCGCGCCCTTGCGGCCTCTCTTGCGGCGCCGAGCCGCCCCGGCTCCTTGGTTTACCGAGGAGCTGAGGGCGATGAAACACCGCAAGAGATGCCTAGAGGGAAGATGGAGGGCTACTCGCTCTGAATCTGACCGGACACAGGTAAGAGCCCATTTACGGACTTACATTGTGGCGCTGAGAGTGGCCAAACGCCATCATTGTGCTACTCTCATAGCATCCGCAGAAAACCGCCCTGCCGCCCTGTTTAGGGTGACCCGTTCCCTCCTTCAACAGAGGGTGCGGGAAGCCCGGCTACAGGGTAGAGCAGAGGAATTTGTGACTTTTCTGCAGGACAAAACCGCTCAGATACAGAACGAGTTAGCCCCCATTCTTGGTCCAGTGGGGTGCTACGAGGCGGATCTTGTTTGGGAGGAATTTGACTCCGTTGCTTCCGAGGATATGGACAGGCTACGTGGGCGACTGCGAGCCACCACATGTTTATTGGACCCGTGCCCCTCCTGGCTTGTACTGGCATCCTGGGAGGTGACACGAGGCTGGCTCCAAGAGGTTGTCAACGCTTCTTTGAGTGAGGGTTCCTTGCCTGCTTCCCTAAAAGAGGCTATGGTGAGGCCCCTCCTTAAGAAGCCCTCTTTGGATCCAGCTCTTTTAACCAACTATCGTCCCGTCTCCAACCTTCCCTTTTTGGCGAAGGTTGTTGAGAGTGTGGTGGCACAACAGTTTCCCCGTCACCTGGAGGAAGTTGATTATCTAGACCCGCGCCAGTCCGGCTTTCGGCCCGGGCATAGCACCGAGACAGCATTGGTCGCATTGGTAGATGATCTCTGGAGGGCCAGAGATGGGGGTTGTTCCTCCATCCTGGTCCTATTAGACCTCTCGGTGGCTTTCGATACCATCGACCATGGTATCCTATTGCATCGGCTGGGGGGGTTGGGGGTGGGAGGCACCGTTTTACGGTGGTTCTCCTCCTACCTCTCTGGCCGATCGCAATTTGTGTTGGCAGGGGAGCAGAGGTCGACCCCGAGACCCCTCACATGTGGGGTGCCTCAGGGGTCGGTCCTCTCGCCTCTCCTGTTTAATGCATACATGAAGCCGCTGGGTGAGATCATCCGTGGTTTTGGGGTAGAGTACCATCTATACGCTGATGATACTCAGCTGTATATATCTACCCCAAACCACCCCAACGATGCCGTAGCGGTGATGTGCCAGTGCCTGGAAGCCGTGCGGATCTGGATGGGAAGCAACGGACTCAGGCTCAACCCGACCAAGACCGAGTGGCTGTGGTTTCCGGCTGCCCGATTCAACCAGCTCTCTCCAACGCTGGCCATAGGGGGCGAACATCTTGCCCCTGTGGATGGGGCGCGCAATTTGGGTGTCCTCCTGGATACCCGGCTGTCTATGGAAGAGCAAGTGACAGCCGTGGCCAGGAGGGCGTTTTACCAGGTTCGCCTGGTCCGCCAATTGCGCCCCCTATTGGATCGGGACGCCCTTCGCACAGTCACTCATGCCCTCGTGACAACCCGACTGGACTATTGTAACTCTCTCTACATGGGGCTCCCCTTGAAGTGCACCCGGAGGCTTCAGTTAGTTCAGAATGCAGCCGCGCGAGCAATCATGGGAACCACTAGGTTTACCCACATTACACCGCTCTTGCGCGAGCTGCACTGGCTGCCTGTCGTCTTCCGGGTGCGCTTCAAGGTGTTAACTATCATCTTTAAAGCGCTCCATGGCTTGGGACCTAGCTACCTGCAGGATCGGATCCTGCCTCACACATCCTCACGGCCGATTCGCTCCCACAGAGAGGGACTTCTCCGGGTGCCGTCCACTAGACTTTGTCAGCGCGCGACGCCCAGGGGAAGGGCTCTCTCTGTGGCGGGCCCGGCCCTCTGGAACGACCTTCCCCCCAATATTAGAACGACCACGGACCTCCGCTCCTTCCGCTTGAAATTGAAGACTCATCTTTTCCGCCTGGCCGGCCTAGGGTAGTCTCTCTCTCTATGGGTTTTTAAATGTATGGGGATTTTTAGTTAATGGGATTTTAGCACAGGAATTAATTTAATCTGTTTTAATTTTGCTATGTATGTTGTATATTTATTGTTTTTATTTCCCCTGTGCACCGCCCCGAGTCCCTGCGGGGAGAGGGAGCGGTCAATAAATTTGGCTATTAATATATGTATTTAAAACACTCATTTACATATTCATTAAGTATAAGATAGGTATTTGACAACACTTTCATATTCATTACATACAAATGTATATATTGAAAACATTTTTTCCGATATTAGTGTTAACATTAATCATGGATTAATTAAAAATTTTCAAAGGGCTTTATGTTCATATCCTTTAAGTGTAGTTTTCTCACTGTGAGTTTTCCTATAAATAAGATATTTATTAGGCTTTGCACAGCAATTCTAGTTGTACTCATACTGTATTAAATAAACACAGTTTTCAAAATGATATACAGGCAGTCAGCAAATCAAAGACTCTTTCATCTGTGGATCTACAAGTTATAAATATTTATGCATTATAATGGGATCATCCCCTGCCCTGCAGCATGAGTCTAGTTGATTATAAGTGTTAGCAATACTGAAGTGATTATGGAAAACGTGTACACATAATAAAGTAGGTCAGCATGGAACTTATACATATGTCAACACCATCCCCTTTCCGTTTCACCTAATATTTAATCTAACTGCACAAGTCTGAGGAGCAGTTGATTATTTATGTTGCTTTGTTTTGGATTTTGCTTTCTAAATTAAAAAATGTCCTATTCTACTAATAGCAAGATAAATCTATTTAAAGATTTACTAGATGATGATGTATTTAAAGATTATGCAAATGGTTTAGAAGAAAATCGGAGAGGGAGTTAAAAATCAAACGTACAAAAAAAAGTGAGGAATTCAGTTCAATAATATCAAGCAACATGGTTCATATTTTTATAATTAAAACAAAATGATGGAGGAGGAGAAAGATGACTGGTTAATAACTGAGGATGTCTATAGCTACCAGGGTCTCCAGTTTAGTTTGAAAGATTATTTCCAATAGAAGGATATAATTGCATACTTTCAAATGAATGCTCATGAGTAACTGAGGTTCATTTAACAAATGAACAATAGTAATTGGGAACTAAAGACAGCATTTGATATTGTGTTAACAGACCTACATTTCTTTTCTGTTCTGAACCTTTTGTTTTGTTTTGCTATGGTTGCTAAGTGAATTACCTGGTTGTTAAAGGAATCCAGCTTCCCCCATTGATTTTGTTTATAAGAAGCCAGCTGGAGAAGTTTGCAACCATTGATCGCATGACCCAGGGATGCAGCAATCATCATACATACATGCCAGTTGCCAGTCTGCAAATTTTGAGCACATGTCTGTGGAGATGTGTCATGTCCCCATTGGAGTCTGAATCTGAGGAGGAAGACAAGCAGCTGACAGAGAGCAGGAGAGTGGCTCCATTGGCTGTGGAGGAAACTGAGGAAGGGCAGTCAGACTGGGCAGAGCAGGGGAGAGGTAGAACAAGGGAGAGGGGATTGCAAATGAAGACCAAGGCCCACCTCCTCTTCATCCTGCAGGGAAGAACAGAGAAGAGAGCAATGTGGATTGTGTGGCTTATGAGGGAGGAAAGGACCCCAATTCCCTTTACAAGGCACACCTGGGGATGGAGTTTAAAGGAGAGGCAAATGGGAGAGGCAGTTGTCGGTAACAAATACTGAGTTCATCCAGTGCTAACTGAGTTCCTTGCATCCTCCCAACTGGTTTGATTTATTGCCATGCTACTTCACTTCTGGAACTCCTTATCTTGCTTGCCCTGCCGAATTGTCTTGCCTTGTTGGATTTATAATTGGAAGTTTTCTGCTTACAATGTTTGGACTCGCGTATTTTCAGCCAAAGGCTGTTGCAGATTTGTGGAAGAGCTTTTCTCCAGGCTGGAGAGTTGAAAGGCACATTGGGGACACTGTTGGTGTCAATTTACTTTATATTTATTTTATTTTATTTTTTGAATTTATACCCCACCCTTCTCCTTGTTAGGACCCAGGGTGGTGCACAGGCATTATTAAAACCATAACAAAAGACAATATACATTATTTAAAAACATATTAAATTAAATCCCGTGCTAAAAAACCCATTTAAAACCCTGAAAATTAAAATTTATAGATAAAAGTCAGAAATGGGGGGTTATGCTAGGCCGGCTTGTTGGAATAGATACGTCTTAAGACGTTGGCGGAAGAGGCGGAGGTCCAAGGTGGTGCGTAGGTCAGGGGGTAGGTCGTTCCAGAGGGCCAGGCCCACCACAGAGAAGGCCCTTCCCCTGGGCGTCGCCAACGGGCATTGCCCGGCCGACGGTACCCGGGGAAGACCCTCTCTGTGTGAGCGGATCGGACGAAGGGATGTATGGGGCAGAAGGCGGTCTCGTATATAGCTAGGCCCCGAGCCATGGAGCGATTTGAAGATGGTCATCAACACCTTGAAGCACACTCGAAAGGCCACAGGCAGACAGTGCAGCTCGCGCAGGAGAGGTGTTATGTGGGCTTGCCTTGGGGCACCCATAATCACCCGCGCGGCCGCATTCTGCACTAACTGTAGCCTTCGAGTGCACCTCAAGGGGAGCCCCATGTAGAGAGCGTTACAGTAATCCAGCCGGGATGTCACAAGCGCTTGAGTGACTGTGAGAAGGGGCCCCTGGTCCAGTAAGGGGTGCAACTGGCGTATCAGGCGTACCTGATAAAACGCCCTCCTGGCCACGGCTGTCACATGGTCCTCCATGGACAGCCGGGAATCCAGGAGGACACCCAAGTTGCGCGCCCTCTCCACGGGGGCCAGTTGTTCGCCCCCAATGGCCAGTGTTGGACTTATCTGGCTGAACCGGGGTGCCGGAAACCACAGCCACTCGGTCTTGGACGGGTTGAGCTTGAGTTTGTTACTACCCATCCAGACCCGTACGGCCTCCAAGCACCGGGACAGCACCTCGACGGCATCGTAAAGGGACTCATACCAGTTTTCTGGCTGTGTTGCCTTTGTGCCATGCCCCAGGTCATCACAAGATGTTTCAACAGTTGTAGGTGTGAGGACCACTTGCAAATCACCTTTTTGGTGCCTCTGTAACTTCAAACAGTCACTAAATGAATGGTTGTAAATCGAATATCGAATATCGAATATTTATTTGTATAACCGCGTCCTCTCCCCTAGGGGACTCGGAGCGGTGTACAGGGAGGAATAAAACAGCATAAAATATATACATGAATACAATAAATACAATAAAAACAAATTAAATTTGACTATCCCTGCACTAAAATTCCCATTTAAAATTAACAATCCCTAATCCCTGGGTAGAGACTAACCTAGGCTGGCCAAGCAGAAAAAGTGAGTTTTTAATTTCTGACGGAAGGAGCGGAGGTCCATAGTTGTTCTAATGTCGGGGGGGAAGGTCGTTCCAGAGGGCTGGGCCCACCACAGAGAAGGCCCTTCCCCCGGGCGTCGCCCGCTGACAAAGTCTAGTGGACGGCACCCGGAGCAGTCCCTCTCTGTGGGAGCGAATCGGCCGGGAGGATGTATGGGGCAGAATCCGATCCCGCAGATAGCTAGGTCCGGAGCCATGGAGCGCTTTAAAGATGAGAACTAACACCTTGAAGCGCACCCGAAAGACGACAGGTAGCCAGTGCAGCTCGCGCAAGAGCGGTGTTACATGGGTATACCTTGCGGTACCCATTATTGCTCGCGCGGCTGCATTCTGGACCAGCTGAAGTCTTCGGGTTAAAGGGGAGCCCCATGTAGAGAGAGTTACAATAGTCCAGTCGGGATGTCACGAGAGCATGGGTGACTGTGCGAAGGGCGTCCCGATCCAATAGGGGGTGCAACTGGCGAACCAGGCGAACCTGGTAAAACGCCCTCCTGGCCACGGCTGTCACTTGATCTTCCATGGACAGCCGGGCATCCAGGAGGACACCCAAGTTGCGCGCCCCATCCACTGGGGCAAGATGTTCGCCCCCAATTGCTAGCGATGGAGTCAACTGGTTGAATCGGGCAGCCGGAAACCACAGCCACTCGGTCTTGGTCAGGTTGAGCTTGAGTCCATTTCTTCCCATCCAGTTCCATACAGCTTCCAGGCACTGGCACATCACCGCTACGGCATCGTTGGGGTGGTTTGGGGTAGATATATACAGCTGAGTATCATCAGCGTAGAGATGGTACTCTACCCCAAAACCACGGATGATCTCACCCAGCGGCTTCATATATGTGTTAAACAGGAGAGGCGAGAGGACCGACCCCTGAGGCACCCCACATGTGAGGGGTCTCAGGGTCGACCTCTGCTCTCCTGTCAACACAAATTGCGATCGGCCAGAGAGGTAGGAGGAGAACCACCGTAAAACGGTGCCTCCCCCCCCCCCACCCACCCCCAGCCGATGCAATAGGATACCATGGTCGATGGTATCAAAAGCCGCCGAGAGGTCTAATAGGAACAGGATGGAGCAACAACCCCCATCTCTGGCCCTCCAGAGATCATCGACCAACGCGACCAATGCCGTCTCGGTGCTATGCCCGGGCCGAAGGCCGGACTGGCGCGGGTCTAGATAATCAACTTCCTCCAGGTGACGGGGAAACTGTTGTGCCACCACACTCTCAACAACCTTCGCCAAGAAGGGAAGGTTGGAGACTGGACGATAGTTGGTTAAAAGAGCTGGATCCAAAGAGGGCTTCTTAAGGAGGGGCCTCACCATAGCCTCTTTTAGGGAAGCAGGCAAGGAACCCTCACTTAAGGATGCGTTGACAACCTCTTGGAGCCAGCCTCGTGTCACCTCCCAGGATGCCAGTACAAGCCAGGAGGGACACGGGTCCAATAAACATGTGGTGGCTCGCAGTCGCCCACGTAACCTGTCCATATCCTCGGAAGTAACGGAGTCAAGCTCCTCCCAAACAAGATCTGTCTCGTGGCATCCCACTGGGCCATCAATGGGAGCTAACTTGTTCTGTATCTGAGCGATTTTCTCCTGCAGAAAAGTCACAAATTCCTCTGCTCTACCCTGTAGCGGGGCTTCCCGCACCCTCTGTTGGAGGAGGGAGCGGGTCACCCTAAACAGGGCGGCAGGGCGGTTTTCTGCGGATGCTATGAGGGTGGCACAATGATGGTATTTGGCCACTCTCAGCGCCACAATGTAAGTCCGTAAATGGGCTCTTACCTGTGTCCGGTCGGATTCAGAACGGGTAGACCTCCATCTTCTCTCTAGGCATCTCTTGTGGCGTTTCATCACCCTTAGCTCCTCGGTGAACCAAGGAGCCAGGGTGGCTCGCCGCCACAAGAGAGGCCGCAAGGGCGCGACCCGATCCAAGGCTCCCGTGGTCGCAGTATTCCATGCGGCCACGAGGTCCTCCATCGGGACGCGGGTCAGGGGTACAGGAAGTGGCCCAAGCGCCGTCTGGAACCCATCTGGGTCAATCAGGCGCCTGGGGCGGAACCAAATTGGTGACTCAGGTTCCGCCTCCCCGCGGTGAGGGGCAGCGGTTGGAAAGTCAAGCCGGAGAAGTGAGTGGTCTGTCCATGACAAGGGCGTGATGACTATATCCCCTATACCCAGATCACTCTTCCATTGGCCTGAGACAAAGATGAGATCCGGTGTATGTCCACCGTCGTGAGTGGGGCCATTAAGCTCTCAAGCTGACTTGATAAGAATCACATCCAATTTCTAAAGTTATCTAATTGATATTCACAATAAATTAAGTGTCGAGGTTCCGACAATCCTTATTCAAAAGAAAGTTTTCTAAATGCATTTTCCAGGACAAAAGGGTGTGAAATCACAACTGTGGACTGGCTCGAATCATGAGGACTTTGTCTATAAAGATTAAAGAGCATAATTTTAAAGTTGTTTGGAAATGGTATTGGACCCCATTAAGATTATCATTGATAGATAAAAAAATGAGCGATAAATGTTGGAGATGTAATATGGAAGTGGGAACTTATGAACATATGTGGTATAAATGTGTGAAAATTAAAAAGTTTTGGCAGCAATTAGAAAAAATGATGGGTGAAATGATGAAAAGAATAATAATATTGAGATCAGAAAATATATTGTTATTGATAATTAATGAACCTGAGTTAACAAAACATGAGAAAGAATTGATTAGAATTATGATTATAATGGGTAGGATTGTAATAGCAAGATATTGGAAAATAGAGGTAAATATTAAAATAGAAGAATGGTTCTGTGAAATGTGGAAATTAGCCTTAAATGATAAAATGACGTGTGATATTAAATTCAGAGAGGGGGTTTATAAAAAAGATATCTTTTGGAAGACTTGGAAGCCATTTGTGGACTATGCACTTGGAACTTTGGATGCCTTGACGCCTGTACCTAGAGAACGTGGATTTTGGAGATCTTAAAGATAACAGAAGACACTTGAAACCAACTCTTCCTTTTGTCTTGTATAGCACTGGGTGAAATATTGTAAAATATTATAAAAATTTCAATAAAAAAAAACAACAACAACTGTGGACTGGCACAGAACAGCTTTGAGAACTTTGTACACTTGGCTGTTTTGTCACCCAGTCTCTTTCATTATCGCCAGGGACAACCATTCTGTCATATCCACCTTTGTCTTTTGTCACTTGCCTCACCACCATTGTCATCAAGCTGTGCCACTTCCCTCTGACTTGTTCCCTGTGTGTTTGCTTCTCAGCCACCTTTCCACCTTTTCCAGCTTTGTTCTCCTTCTGCCTCTTCATTTTCCTTTTTTGTATTTTGTTTTTTCTAATGGGAGGATAGATTCAGTGCTTCACCAAGTGCTATGAGAGGTCAGCAAAGTCTTAATGCAGAGACCAAATTAGGAGATCTCTTGTATTGCATCCAGTTGAGGTAGCTCCTAGATAAATATGTCTTGAATTGCTTCCAAAGACATTATACATTTCACCTATATCAAGGCCAAGAATTGTTGGGTCTCGGAAGTGACCTGCTTAATATTTGGGATAAAGTGCTCTCAACTGTTTCCTGAGCTGATCTTAAAACACACAAAAGATTGTTCAGCTACTGCAGAGACATTCCCCAAGGTATCATTTGCCAGTAGCTTACAGAACCTTGCAATTATGCATACAAGTCGATATCTAACAACTGTTGCTCACAAGTCTTCTCCAAATTATATTTGCATGAAGAATTTCCAGTCAGAACTACGAAACCTTGATTTTCCAGACAACAAAGGTTTATTAACACAGAGATAGGAGTTCAAAACTTAGCCTATCTTTGAACTTCATAGTTTCTGGACCATATCACTTCATATTTAGATACCATACTCTGCACCTCCCAAAAGCTGATATGGCAGCTGCTTGATGATTTTGGACTGTTCCAATGGTAGAGAAGAGAGCTCCATTCTTCTACACATGTACTGTGTACACAGCTTCATCTTTGTCTGGCAGCAACTATGGTTGGGAGCCTTGCAAGATAAGGTTTGGCTCAGCACTTCTACTCCTCTACAAATGGTTAGTCTCTTTTATTATGTTTTCAAGATACTTGAAAGAATGTAGCTTGCTTCAGCTGATACCTCTTATTTACCACTATAAGTAAATAATAATAGTACGTTCTATATTTGCTGTTGTGTAAATAGGAATTAGATGGTTGTCTCTTAGATCATAAGTTCAGAATACAGTTACAAGAAAGATAAGCAAAACTTAACGTTACTGGATTCTTACATTTTTCTTTTTAAGTACAGACAACTATCTAGATCAGGGGTCTCCAACCTTTGCAACTTTAAGTCTGAAGGACTTCAGCTCCCAGACTGCTGGCTGGAGAAGTCTGGGAGCTGAAGTCCTTCAGACTTAAAGTTGCAAAGGTTGGAGACCCCTGATCTAGAGTGCTGAGTTTGAAGCCATTATCAACAACATACATGTAAAACACTCTATACAAGTTAAAGCACTATATAACAATAAGGCCTATAACCACTTAACAGTGAATAAGTTCCACTGGAGTCACTGAGATTTCCCTTTCAGTAGACGTATGGGATTACAGTTAAAAAATGATATATGGTAGTATTTTTAGACACACGGCTTATATTTTATTTTATTTTTTGTTGGCATCAGTGTATTTGTTCCTTCTATCTTGGCTGGGCAGGATCTTTACAGCAGCTAAGAGAAAGATGATGTTAACATTTGTCAATTAGGCTCCTTGCTTTTATTTTAATTGAAGTTCATTGACCTGAATGTCGTCTACTGTAATCTATTTAGAAGAGTTGCCCTGCTGCAATATGCATAACTTTGGAATTCCAGATACATGGAAATACATTTTTGACTACCAGATAATCTCCAAAAACAGGCAGTCCCCAAAAGACCTGTGATTGGAAGGAAACTTATATAAATCCTGAAACTTCCTCATCTTTTTTTTTGTTGAAAAAGTTTTATTGGGTTTTACAATTTTTTACAAATAGGGTAAGGGTATGGTGTAAAGAAGATATTGTGAGAACCTTCATGTCGAAGTCGTTGACCCCTTCCGAGGCTTCATAACAAAATATAGATAATACATTAAATTTTCATTTGTACTACAAAGTGGAAAGAAATGCAAATATATCATTATAAAATCTATGCTAGCAATCATGTATAAACATCCAAACAAAAGTTATACTATACTGAAATAAAGTCACTTTTGAGATCTAAGCCTTTTGGCAATTGTGTCTTCTTCTCCCTGGCCCCCAGTGGACGGGGCCGCGGCACCCTCTGCTCTCCCATTTTCATCCTCCAGGATTGAGGAATGTTTTTTAAGAAAGGCTTCCACCTCTGCAATTGTTTTAATTCTTACTCTTCCCCCCTCCCAGAACACCAACATTCCCTCTGGCATCACCCACTTGAACCAAACCCCCTGTTTAAATAATCTTTTAGACAAGAAGGAATACTTCCTTCTTACCTCTCTAATCTTTTTCGGGATCTGCTTCAAGATGGCAATCTCTTTCTGCTGGTAAATTAAAGGACTGTCTCTCGGCGCTCTCAGGATCCTTTCCCTTGTCGACCTCCTTACAAATTTAATATGGATCTCTCTGGGTACTTCATTTATCCTGGCATATACTAAATTTATTCTATATATCAGATCTATGTCCCCCCTAATATCTTCTTTAGGCTTTTATACATAATCTGCTAAAATTGTACACATTAAATCAGTTAACTCTTCACCGTTTGTCTCAGGAACGTTCTGAAATCTTAAAAAATATGACATCCTTTCAAAATCCATCCTAGACATATGACCAGTTAAATCCCCTATTTCATTATTAATACTTTTAAGCTCTCCCCTTGTCCCAGCCAACCCCACCTCCAGCTCATCAGTCTTTTGCGTATTTTCCATTAATTTCTTCTGTACCTCCAAAAGTTCTAATTTAGAACTGACATGGTCCTTTCTCATTTCTTTAATCTCTTTCATAATGTTCTGAAGAGTTTCATCCATTGCTGCTAATTTAGCGTCCATATCTGATTTTTCAGGTAACATCGAGGTGATTTTAGGTTGATGTGTCTGCTTCTTTGAGGCCATGATGAAAGATTTAAGTCTTTGTCAGTAAAATGGCATCTGCTGGAGAGGAGTCAGTGAGTCAAGGTGTGAGCAAATTCCAATGAGCAAAGTCACAATTTTATCTAATTAGAGTCCAGAGAGAAACCAAGTTCTTCAAACAATCAAATAAAAAGAAAAGGAAGAAGGCACTTCAGGGAAAGGTCCAATTAATCAATTACATACAATCATTAATAAAAAGAGAGAGGCAGTTCCAAGCGCAAGGGAATGTCAGCAGTTTTCCATAAAAAGTATGTCTCCTGAGAACAAAGGAACGCCATCTTCCCCCGCCCATCTGGAAGCCACCGGGAATTAGCAAGAAAAAATTGTCTCTTTATTGCCAGACTTCGATACTAAGTATCCAACGGTCATGCAGGAAATACTTTCACTTTAGTTTAAAAAAATTCGGATGTTGATTTCTCCGCTTCCTCAAGCCTGAGGAGCATTTTTAAAACGCCGCTTTTTTTCCGATCCAAGGGGGGGTATTACAAACTCCCCCCTTCATCTCCTTTCAAAGCAAAAGTTGCAAGCATGAAAGTAAAATCACTCACAATCCACTCTATAGCCGGGAGTCTCGGTGAAGCCTCCAACTCCGGCGATTCAGCTCTGCTTGAAAGCGGTTAAGCGCTCCATCGGCAAAGGGAACGAAGCCCCCCGCAGCATGTTCTCCCACGCCTAGGTCGAAGACAGCCCCCCCCCGACCGCCATCGGGATGGGGAGATTCCCCGCAAGCCAGCCGTACAGCGGGAATCCTTTCAAAGGACTCCTTGCCCCTGTGGGGCCATGAAAGCAACAAAAACGGCGGACAAGTCCCAGGACTCGACCATCGCCTCTGGCCAACCGGAAGGAAGTTTGAAACTTCCTCATCTTAAAAACCTAGCTGCCAATCCTTCCCAAGGAATTATCAGCTGGACATGTAGTAGAATGATTCAGTAGCTTCAGTGACCCTGAGAATGATGCTAGTTGCCATGGGGACTTAGGAAAGTTGTATTTGCTGGTAAAAGTGAAAGGGTAATCATTAAATTAAGATAAATCCACAAGGTTGAGGACAGATGGTCCTCCAAAGGTGTGAGAGAAGCTCCTTACTTCAGTGAAAAAAATCAAACCTGAAAGAAGCCACTGACAATCTTGCAATCACTATTATTTTTGAGACATATAACATTTAGACAATTTTGGATATCAGGTGATTAGTCTCTCAGATCAAAAGGCATTTCTCTATAGTGGGGAAATGTGTCAAACTTTCACAAGTAGATTTAGAGATGATGATATGGCCATCCAAAGTTGCAAAGAGGTTTGGTCACTGGGTTTGTTTTATACCACTGGAACTTGGAATGTGAAAGTATGTGGAATCTTGAAATTGGCAAAGTGAACTTAATTGGATTTTAGAAATAAATAAACTTGAGTGGAGAGGATTTTGCCATTTTTAAATCAGATGATTATATTATATGCTATGAAGGATGATATCATTCAAGGAAAATAAGTAATGTTCTAAATAGCTGTCACTTAGTTAATATATACTTATTTATAACCCAATAAATGATAGGATCATGTTTATTAGATTTAGTAGATATTCAGGTAAATATCAATTTACATACTCCTATGTGCACTTCCAGGTGCGCTTCAAGATGCTGGTGACCATCTTTAAATCGCTCCATGGCACAGGACCTGGGTATTTGCGAGACCACCTCCTACCACATACATCCCTTCGACCTGTCCGCTCACACAGGGAGGGCCTCCTCAGGGTGCTGTCGGCCGGTCAATGCCGTCTGGCGATTCCCAGGATTAGGGCCTTCTCTTTGGCGGGCCCAGCTCTCTGGAATGACCTGCCCCCCAATATTCGCACTATCACGGACCTACGACTTTTCCGCCGGGAGCTCAAGATATATTTTTTCCACCTGGCCGGCCTGGTTTAGACTTTAGACGTCGATTTTAGTAATTAATTTTATAGGGTTGTAGTGTCTTAAATTTTTAGCACAGTTCTTAATTTAATTTGGTTTTAGTGTATGAATGTATTTATTCAGGTGTATGTATTATTTGTATTTTATCTACTGTGCACCGCCCAAGTCCTACCCGGAGAGGGGGCGGTATAAAAGTCTAATTAAATACAAATAAATAAAATAAACACTGAATACAAACTTAATGGAGGAATTCCATGGCAAATAACAAAAGGCCCTAAAGAGTAGATTAAAGGACATTATAATACTAGCAGGTGTAAAACTAACAAGAATTGCAAAACTTGGGAAACTAAATGAATCCAAGTTTACAGGAGGATCAAATAAATTAATAAATGCACATAACAAATAATGTGTTAAGAGAATTGTGTATTTTTGGTCATTATAGCTTATAGCAATTTAAAAACATACTTTATTCCTGAACATTGCCAGACGAATAATATCAGAACCAAATCTGCTACATAATATGTAACAAAATATGGAGAAATGCCAGGAAACTTCCAGGTATAGGTTATGAAACAAGCCATGAATTATTCTTCTAAAAACAAGTTAAGCTTAGAAACTTCAAGAGAGTATGTATCCCAGTGCCAACAAGAGTTGACTTGGAGTTCATACAATCAGAACATAAATTAAGGTACAGCAAGGAACATTTAAATTATGCTAAAGAGAGTCTGAGGTGCTACAATATGGGAAAGGATTAAAGACAGTGTAAAAGCTGTAATGGAAAAAAATATTTCATACATAAGCGGCTAGAAAATGGCAAAGAGCTGGGCAACAAGAACGTAGGATGAATAACAAGAGTAAGCAAGCAAGGACAAGAAAAATATATCAAACAAGAATGTCAATAATAATAATAATAATAATAAATTTAATTTGTAGACCGCTCCCTCTCCCCGAAGGGACTCGGAGCGGTGCACAGGGGAATTAAAACATACAAACATAGTAACATAAATATATATAAAATCAGATTAAACAATTTATCCCTGCGCTAAAAACCCCAAATACTAAAAATTAAACCCCTTAAAAACCCGATTAAAACAGTAAACAGATGACTAACCTAGGCCGGCCAAGCAGAAAAAGTGCGTTTTTAATTTTTGACGGAAGGAGCGGAGGTCTGTAGTTGTTCTAATATCAGGGGGCAGGTCATTCCAGAGGGTCGGGCCCGCCACAGAGAAGGCCCTTCCCCTGGGCGCCGCCCACTGGCATAGCCTAGTGGACGGCACCCGGAGAAGTCCCTCTCTGTGGGAGCAAATCGGCCGCAGGGATGTATGGGGCAGGATGCGATCCCGCAGATAGCTAGGTCCCGTGCCATGGAGCGCTTTAAAGATGATAACCAACACCTTGAAGCGCACCCAAAAGACGACAGGCAGCCAATGCAGCTCGCGCAGGAGCGATATTACATGGGAAAACCTAGAGGTTCCCATAACTGCCCGCGCGGCTGCATTCTGGACAAGCTGAAGTCTTCGGGTGCACCTCAAGGGGAGCCCCATGTAGAGAGCATTGCAGTAGTCCAGTCGGGATGTCACGAGGGCATGAGTGACTGTGCAGAGGGCATCCCGATCCAATAGGGGACGCAACTGGCGTACCAGGCGAACCTGGTAAAACGCCCTCCTGGCCACGGCTGTCACTTGATCTTCCATGGACAGCCATGCATCAAGGAGGACACCCAGGTTGTGTGCCCCATCCACAGGGGTTAGATGTTCGCCCCCTATGGCCAGTGATGGAGTCAACTGGTTGTACCGGGATGCCGGAAACCACATCCACTCGGTCTTGGACGGGTTGAGTCTGAGTCTGTTACTTCCCATCCAGGCCCGCATGGCTTCCAGGCACTGGCACATCACCTCTACGGCATCGTTGGGGTGGTTTGGGATAGATATATACAGCTGTGTGTCATCAGCATAGAGATGGTACTCTACCCCAAAACCATGGATGATCTCGTCCAGCGGCTTCATATATGTGTTGAACAGGAGAGGCGAGAGGACCGACCCCTGAGGCACCCCACAAGTGAGGGGTCTCGAGGTCGACCTCTGCTCTCCTGCCAACACAAATTGCGATCGACCAGAGAGGTAGGAGGAGAACCACCGCAACACGGTGCCCCTCACCCCCAACCCCTCCAGCTGATGCAATAGGATACCATGGTCGATGGTATCAAAAGCCGCTGAGAGGTCTAATAGGACCAGAATGGAGGAACAACCCCCATCTCTGGCCCTCCAGAGATCATCCACCAACGCGACCAATGCCATCTCGGTGCTGTGCCTGGGCCGGAAGCCGGACTGGCACGGGTCCAGATAATCAATTTTCTCCAGATGACGGGGGAACTGTTGTGCCACCACACTCTCTACAACCTTCGCCAGAAAGTGAAGGTTGGAGACCGGATGGTAATTTACCAACAATGCTGGGTCCAGAGAGGGCTTCTTCAGTAGGGGTCTCACCATTGCCTCTTTAAGGGAGGCCGGCAAGAACCCCTCACTCAAGGAAGCGTTGACCACCTCCTGGAGCCAGCCTCGTGTCACCTCCCAGGATGCTAGTACAAGCCAGGAGGGACACGGGTCCAATAAACATGTGGTAGTTCGCAGTCGCCCACATAACCTGTCCATATCTTCGGAAGTAACAGAGTCAAACTCTTCCCACAAAACTGTCTTAAGATCTGCCTCGGGGCATCCCACGAGGGCCACTTTCGATGGAGGCCAACGCGCTCCGAATCTGAGCGATTTGTAGATAAATGACAATAGATAAACAACTATAACAAGACCCAAGTGTGTGCTTTCCACCTACGAAATTGAGGTGCAAGGGAAGAACTGGATGTTATGTGGCAAAGAAACTGGCTACAGCACTGTCCAACATCTCAGCATTATACTCAACAGGACATTCTCATAATTCTTTATTGTCAGTGCACAACATATGTACAATGAGATTGGTTGAGCTCCCTCAGTGCACCCTCCCCCCAACACAATACAACTCACAGTGAAGACAAATATATATATATATTTGCTAGAACGCGAGGAACAATATCATCAGGAAATTGATAAGCTACACATGGGGAGCTCAACCATCTATGTTTCGCACATCCGCTTTGGCATTGAGTATCTCTGCAGCTGCTCCAAT
This sequence comes from Rhabdophis nuchalis, assembly GCA_039707465.1. NCBI lineage: Eukaryota > Metazoa > Chordata > Lepidosauria > Squamata > Natricidae > Rhabdophis > Rhabdophis nuchalis. The sequence goes on along the minus strand of CM077643.1, from coordinate 300,362,137 downwards.
GTGGGGCAGATCTGCACATGCAAAACAAGTTGGTATCACCATCAATGAAGCAACTGGATGTTTTAAACCCATACCGATTGAGAAAATATGTCCTCTAGCTGGCATTGCCCCACTTAAGATCAGGAGAGAGGTAGCAACAGATGCTGGAGGGAACTAAGGAAGAGAATGATCCTTGACATACTCCGTACAGACATATGGCCCATTCCTGCTGACTCAGGTCTAGGACAAGAGCAAACATTCTTGAGTATACACATGAACAAATCAAATTGCCATATTTTTCAGAGTATAAGTTGCATTGAAAGGTGTTTTTTTTTCAAAAAAAGAACATGAATAGCCTTTAGTAGGCTTGTACAGTGCTCCTAGGTGCCCAAAAATGAAAAAAACAGCCGTTTTTCATGAAAATGGGCCCATTTTGTCAAAGAAAGGGGCATGCATAGCCTTTAGGAAGCTTATAGAGTGCTCCTGGGATGGGGGGCAAAATTTAGCAAAAAATTGCCTGTTTTTCACTTATTTCTGCCCTCCCCAGCCCCCAGGAACACTCTGGAAGACTATGCAAGGCCATTTTGGTGAAGGGGGTAGGGTTTCGGGAGGCAAAAAATGTATTCAGTGTATACGATGCACCCAGATTTTTAGCCTTTCTTTTTTTAAGGAAAAAGGTGTGTCTTATACTCCAAAAAATACAGTAAAAGATAGAGGAAGAAAACCATCAAGGAATAACATTAAAGGAGGATATGGCTGTATGTTATTACTTTATTCTATTGTACTAAAAAGAGATGGAAGTCAAGACTTTTCTTTCTTCTTCCTTCTTTTATTCTACATTTTTCTTCTTCCCTTTTTCCTCCCTTGATGAAATCAAAGAGATTACTCAATGATAACTAACTAACCTGGCAGTTGATGCAAAGGTTTTCTGTTCTGAACCTCTCTTTCTTAATACTCTTAAAACATGACTTTTATAATATTTAATCAATTGTTATAAGTTATAAATCCTTTTCTTTTGTTTCATTCTGAGCCCACTTAACAATTGTTAATTTGTATACAATCTTAATTTATTCATTCCATTCTTGGGATCATTCTTGGAACTCCCCTCTTCCTACTTTTAATCTATTTCCTATGCTCCTACTCTGTGTTTCTAATGCCAAACTTTTCCTCTTGAAACATTTTGGTACATAGCCAGTGTGCTGCTTTTTTACTTTCCACTCAGGTCTACTTATAATGCAGCCCAATTGCCCAATGAACTAAAACCTTTTATGTAGAATGTAAACCTCCCACTGTAGACACTTCACCAAAATTTGAATGATCCAGTGTCTTATAAGCCTCTTCCAAACCCTGGAAATCATGATTCTCCAGAAATTAAAGCTTTGTCTGCAAGTTGCTCACTTTAAACCGAATGCCTAATTGAGTTGATGGATAACATGGACATCTAAGGCAGCTTTTTCCAAACTGCTGCTTAACAGATGTGTTGAGACCACAGTCTTCAGAATTCCTAGAAACCTACAGAAATGACATTATGTTGAGATCTTTTAGGCACAATTATTGGGTGTGCAAAGGAATCAATTAATTTCATCAATTGTCCACATGAAAAAGGTCACACAAGTCCATGTGCCCATTGAATTCAACTGGCCTTTGTGGAGGGGGAGGGAAAGAGTCTTTTTTCCTCCATTTTTACCTTTTTTAGGTTTACTTTCTCTTTGGAGCACTCAGGACCCAAAACTCAGGACTTTACTCTCAATCTTATCATTCCAAATCTTTTGACTTACTAATCAATGCATTGTAAACAAATTGTCTGGCTTTGTGAACCTTAATGATAATGGAGTCATTCATTTTCCCCACCCTATTATCATCTTTGGTTGCAAGAGTCTTATTGTGGGGATGACAAGATTTTTATCTGTCACTACATAGTTCATTTATTTATTTATTTATCCAATTCATATGGCTGCCCATCTGAACAAATAACTCTGAGTGGCAACCAGAATTAAAACATTGCAAAAATTTAAAGAACATCAAACCCAAACCTCTAAACAAATTTAAGAAGCAGGTCCTTGTATACATGTACATTTGGTGCATGAAGTTATCTAAACATCCAAGGTGATGGTCCTATTCAGAATTGCCAAAGTCTTATGTCAGTGGAAAATTGATATCAGAATTTTCAAAGATTGTGACCTATACATATTCCTATATTCTACTTCATACTTTACATATCTCCTTAGTGTTTCTATATAGTACTATTGAAATCTCATTAGCTTCAGGCTTTAGAAACAGATAATTGTGAGAGGTTATCATATACTATTGAAATTGTCACCACACCTTCTAGGCATGTGTATTCTTCTTAACTAGCATCTGAAGCAATAGAAAGAACAGGGTATGTTTTTGGAGTGTATAGTTGTTAATCATTATTTTACCATTCTCAGGGTACTTTTTTCCACTATAATTCATACTTTTATGATTTGTTTAATTAGAAAATCTATTAAAAGCCATGAAAGTACAGACTAGGTAGCATTTTCTATTTTATAGGGCCCATTGGGGAATGCATGGCTTTTGAATCAGTATAATCCTATGCAAATCTTTGACCCCAATAATCCTGGAGTTGTAGCAGAGTTCCACTTATCTTTTTTCCTGTGTCTGTTTCTGTTTTAAGGCACAAAGCAGTTCTAAGAACCATACGAGGAGTACATTCTGTGAATATGGTTAGCTGTATCTCCAGAGGAAATCATATTTCATTAATCCTCCAAATGACAAAGGTCACGCAAAACTGTGTGCCAATTTTATTTGTTAGTTTTTAATTTAGAAACTAAACACACAACTATTTTTGTTTAATCCCTGCAAACCAGGACCAAGTTTTTTAAGTGCCTCAATCTTTCCAATTATAAACTTGGAAACAACCATTTTGTTGTACAGAGAATCCCTATAATTTAAAACAATAAAAAGAACTTCTGTAAATAGAAAAGCAAATGAAGTATCTAATGCAAAACAGTCCCCTGTTATATTGTGGTATGTTTTCCCACCTCCACTTAAGCAAATATTCTTTAGCTTGGGAATATTTTCACTCTCCTGTTTTGTCCATAGGTTGGCTTCAATCCCATAGTCATCTAGAAAGATCAGCATATATAATGAGGACTATAAACCTTATGAAAACAAATCAGCCAACAGATGTCCCAATTTACACTGGAAGATACTTGTATCGCAAAACCAAGGAAAGATGAGTGTTCCCATCATATCTGATGCAATATGAGTGCCATCTAGGAAACGTAAAATCAATGAGTGCATAATCTGATTGGAGGTTGAAATGTTTTCACTTTGTGGGTGTATATTTGTGAGCATTCCTGAGATGAAGAAATCTGCTCTGTGCAGTGAAACAGGTTTTATAACTATAACACAGAAAGATTTATTTACAGGGAATACATGATAGGGATTGGCAAAGCCTAGCACCTAGCTAACCACATCCTGCCAGGAAGAGTCAAGAATCACAGGCTATGTATATGGAATTTTGAGAAGAAAGGCAAAAGAAATTAACTTCAGATTAGCCATTCCTTAGACACAGAGCAGATACGTTCATAAAGACAGGGCGCAGAATAAATTCTACACACACTTTACACTCCTTTTGTGGTCAGTAGGTCATAAAGAGCTGAATAGTCAATCGCATTGGACTTCTTCCGACCAAGATCAAAATCAGGGGCAGCATTAATCTGCACAGCTGTTTGTCATCTTTTGATCTAATCAAATCCACATAAATGAGATACAAACATCCACTTGAATTTATAATTTCTTTAGTTACATACTCTGAATTCACAGATTCTTAGATCCCTTTGCGTGATTAAGTGTGGCTTTAGGTTATAATATCTAACAAAGGGTTTTCCAGGTTTCCCTTGGCAACTTTGAAGTGTATGAATTTCAACTCCCAGAATTCCCCAACCAGTGTCCACAAAGAGAAAGTGCCCTTCACATCCATAGCTTGGAATGGGCCCATGTCTTTCTTTCCTTTCCTTCCACAATTCAGCCCGATGCTGTAATCTGACAATGTTAAACAATAGGACATGAAATAATAGTGTTCCAAAGCTGGGTCCCTTTCTCAGTGAGCCATTCTTATTCCACTGTAAGATTTAAATCTTAGACTTTGAAGTGCAGCTTAATTTTTAAAACCTCTTTTTTAAATCATAAAAAAAAATCTGTGAAAATTGGCTGATAGTGTTTCTGGGAATGGGTTTGAGAAGATTGGTTATAAAGCAAGGATAACTCAATCCAGTATTTTAAAAAAAACCATGAAAGATTCCATATATTACTATTACATCCTAATATGGGCTTTTGAGTTATTTGCTACTTCCAGGAAATCTGTGGGTTAGTGATATTCAAAACCAATATCATTAAACCAATTCACAAAAAGTCTGAATTCAATCTTATCTATCTGAGAAAAGGCATTTTAACTTTTACGAAAATGTAGACTAATCTCTAATATGTCTTTCTGACAAAATGGTGCTGCCTTCTTAGGGATCATCGGTGCTGTTTCAAGATCAAAACTGAACAGTTAAATCAATCTTAATCTTTGAGATTAGGACAGGTTATCCTTTTGCATATTTAATGTATCATTTCCATTCCCACAGCACAGATGTTCAACAACAGCTTTTTTCTTATCCTTTATTGAAAATAATCAAGTCATTAAAAAGTAAAAACTTGATATCAGTCCTAGTTGTGTGAAGTCTCATATTAAAACTGAATACTATTGGGTTGCCAAAAATTGTTCTTTTAACAAGGAACATAGATTCTTTTTTAATGTCAGCATGCCAACAATGAATGCTTTTCCAAGTGTAATCTATTTATACAGCAAAAGCCAATTAGTATAGAAATATCTGTTTGGTTTACTTAGTTCAAAGAGTACACATCTACTGTTGAAAGATCTAAGGACACAGGCTTCTGCTTTATCCAATGTAAGCAACATAGTTGACTTTTCCTACATTTTTTTTTATTTTTACACTTTTAAAAATTAAACTGGGTGAGACAACTGTTTTTCGGAAATTTGCAAATGCTTTCTAATACTGCCTGTAAGGCCTTCCACAGTTAAGTATCCTTTTCTCGGAAAATTAGATGAAACAATAGGAATATTTGACCCACTTAATATAGTAAGCATATTACTGGGTCCTAACAAGGAGAAGGGCGGGGTATAAATTTAATAAAATAAATAAATAAAGCAAAATACGTACGTGTGCTAAACAATATTAGATCTGTTGGTGTTGGTTTATACTCAAATATGCATAGAGACAGCATGAGTGTAATCGCCAACCTTTCTATCAACATCTACATAATCTGTAGAATCATTTCATTCTGGTTTGGCCGCTGAAATTTGATTGGCCAATGAAATGGCCTTTACTCAGAAAAGGAGAAATAGGAGAAGTTTAAGTCATTCTTTTTCTCCTTGACTTTTCCAAACTATTGATATCATCCGTCCAGTGGTGGGTTCCGAATCTCGATGCAACTGGTACAGTGCAACGGAGCCAGGCGTCCACCATATGCACATGCGCAGCAAGCGCGTGGTGCACACATGAGTACTTACCGCCCGCAATGCTCCAGCTTCACGATGGAGCGTCGTGCAGCTGCCATATGCTCCATGCGCATGCACGGAAGCCCAGATCAGCTTAAATACAGGTAAAGAGGGAGGGAGGATGGGCGGGCCCTCCAAAGCACTGTACCAAAATGGTACCTGGGCATACCGGTCATATCCCACCACTGTACACATCATATTACCCTTTAGATACATTGCTTGTTTGTACAGCCCAAGTTTATGATAGGTCTACTCATACTGGATAGCCATCTCCAGAAGATGAATCTTAAGAGATCTTTGCCCCATGGTGGTATTAGGTTCCATCTTAGCTTCCATGATATTTAATATCTACACAAAATGAATGAGCTCAATACCATCAATATGCTGTTCATACGTACCTGGTTCCAATAATGGAGAGAATGAAAACTAATACACACAAAAAATAATCCAGACAAAATAGAAATTCTGTTAGTAAATGGAAAGTAAGGCTACTTACAGAACTTGGAGAGGAGTACTAAAGCAGAATCCAGATTTTAAAAAAAATATCTTGTGACTGTTCTCAGTAGGAACTTCTGTGCATTTCTTGTAGTTTTAAATCCAAGAAAAGTAACCCTGATCCCTCAACTCCCTTTTTACAACTCTACTGATCAGTGGAAGTGCAATTTTGGGTCACATTTTTAAAAGAAAATGTGTTTTAGTTTAAGGAGTAAAAATTACTTCTTCTGTAACAGAGTTATCATAGCTTGTTTGTTGGAAAAAGTTACCATTCCCAAATTTATAAAGGCTAAAATTTCCACATACTTCAGTAACAGTGCTGTGACATGGCTGCCCTACTTCCCCATTGTCCTCAGAGGCAAAAAGAGGGCTCATAAAAGCTCCAAAACCTGCTTGCTTCTTTGTTAGACATACTTTAACTAAACCTCTTTGCATTAAATTTGCCTATAACTTTTCAGAATCACCATCTCCCCCATTGTTTATTTTATATTTGCCCTTCCTTTTTATTTGTTGCGTTTACATCATTTGGAGGGCTGTCACGCTGCAGGTCAGAAGGCTGTGTATCCCCAAGAGCAGTTTTTCTTCTATTTGTTTAGAAATTGTTGAGTGCCTCCTTGCATTTATGGGGAGGTCTGTCCACAGTTCAACCAGAACAGTTACATTTATTGCATGTTCTGTTTACTGCACATTCTCTGGAGAATTTTATTGAGCAGGTTGAGACTATGCCTATGGTCCTGGCTTCCCCTCTAACAGCGAAAAATTATGAGCTAGTAAACTCATGTGCAAAAGTCAAACCTTCAAAGACAGAAACTTATCTTTCTTTGGGGCTACCTCACAGACTGAAAGACACTCAGCTGCAAAACTTATCAGCCATGAGGTCATAGCTAAAGCTGGTCAGTTTCAGTCGGCACTTGACATGATAGTACACTCTGATTAGGTTGACTAATAAGAAGAGACTTTTGTTCCTTATTATTGGAAGGTTTATGCTTCTTAGAGCTGAAATGATTTCTTTGAAATCTCTACCCTTTTTCAGAGACTGGGCAATTCCTATGTTGTTGTTTCCCCCCCTAAAAAAAGAGGTCTGAAAGGAGTATAGTTCACACAGTTAATGGAGGTGATTAATAAAGATATTTTTTCTATAAAATATGAGAAATTTGCCCAGCGAATTATTATTCTTTTTATTATTCAGACTCCTAAGATGTGACCAATGCTAGGTGACCCGCATTGAACTAGCATTGGTAGATTATGGTCAATTCCTTTCCAGTACAACACAGAGGCCCTAGGACAGTGATGGCTAACCTTTTTGTCATCGCTTGCCCACACCCATAATTCAATATGCACCTAGCACCTCCCCTGTGCCCCGCCCCCTGTGCATATGACACCCTGTCCCCACCATGCATGTGCTCCCTGCAGCCCATTTTGGGTTTAGCAGGCCTCCCTGAAGACTCCTAGGACCAAAAATGTGGCATGGTGGAAACGTGCTGCACTCCCCATGCATGTGTCTGTGATCCCCCTGCCCCTATGCATGCACGTGCATCTCCCACATGCACCCTGCCCCTCATGCATGCACAGTAGAGACCTGAAAATCAGCTGGCAAGTGGGTGGCACGCACACATGCGCGGTGGAGCTGAACTGGGCAACAGCTCGCATGCCCACAGAGAGAGCTCTATGTGCCACCTATGGTACCTGTGCCATAGGTTCACCATCACAGCCCTAGGACAACTACCCATGGTTGCAGGAAGAGCTGCCTGAAGGCATAGGGTGCTAAAACTCACTGGATTAAATCAGGTTGTCTTTGGACATAGGAACGGTCAGCATTCAAACAATGAAAATAGATGCTCAACTAGAAGAAGAACTGATAGCAAGTGGATCAAGGTAGTCATAGAATGGATCCCACTTGATAAAAGGCTCTACAAAAGAGATCTAAAACAAGATGGATCAATGACATCAGCAAGTATTGCGGGCCCAATTAGCAAAAGAAAGCTCAGGACCATATTAAGTGAGAATGATATGGAAGACACCTTCATCCTGCAGTGGATAGAGAATAGCAAGAATAATGATGGTAGTGATGGTGGTGGTGGTGGTGGTGGTGGTGGTGGTGGTGGTGATGATGATGATGATATTTAGATGACATCCATAGAAGTTTTATTTCTATAGCAGTGGGGATAGAGTCATATAATTTGGTTGGGTCTCCAACTGTTTTATTTCTAAATAATAAATCCCAAAACTACAATTTTAATATTATTTAGTATTATTTAATACTGACCCTTTCTAATATCATTGTCCTTTTACTATTTATAAATATTGCCCCAGCGATATTTATGAAGAATGAAAAGTTATTTCTACTGTTGGTGTACAATTTCTTTAGTTTCTAAATCAATAAATGTATTCATCTACTGCATGAAAAAAAGACCATCATTGCCAAACCACTAACAAAGTCAAAACTTTTTATTGCTGGGTCTGGCAACAGAATTACATTAACAAGGTCAAAAATCAATAACTGAGGAGCATGGAGTCTTTGAGCCTTTTCTGAAGGAAGTATAGATATTCTATGATTCCTGTACTAAAGAACATTGATACAGTTTCTTAACATCACTACCATTTCTTTAATGACCAAGTATGAAATAATAGGGATTGATAGGCAACCAATCACTGTTTGGGAAATGTGTTCTGAGCTGAACATGATGCCTAAGCAATCATGTTGATAATAGAGAAAAACTGCATCTTTCAACCATTCTTTCTCTGCTCCTCTTTTTCTTGGAGGACTAGAGATGCAAAATGTGATATAATTACAAGATGAATATCTTTTTATAAAATTTCTGCTGTTTGGTATCTATCTGGTATTTTGAGAGCTAATTGTTGCAGGACTGTACATATTCATTCTGCTGCGGTTGTTCTGATCTCCAGATTTTTCAACATTTGGAAGGTTGAGTGAGTGTAGGAATATTTGCTTATGCTTTCTCTAAACATTAAAATGAAGACTTTGTTCTGAGACACCTTGTAAATAATGATGAATCTACAGATTTCTCACCTTATTCTCCATTTCACTTTGTTTCCCCCAGACTGTTCTTTTACTACTGTGTCTCTCAAGATGCCCCTCTGTTGAACCTTGAGGCAGTAAGGAGGGGGGGGGGGGAATTGCATGTGACCAATCCAAAAGTAAAGATGGGAATGCATTTACCAAATCTTTGTCATACTTGAGTTGTGAAGAATGTGATTCCCAACACCAACCAGTTGCTAAGATATTCAATCAATTAAGTGAAATGAAGAGGAAGAGAATGTCCCAATCATATAGTGGTCCCTGGGAAAGTATGCCAAATGAATATTTGAAAAATGTGGGGTGAGAGAGAGGTGGAGAAAAGGAGAGGGAAAGTACATCCAGGAGATTCAAAGGTCCATCAGATGTCTAGCCAGCTTCCACAGCCTTTGTATTTACATTGTCATTTGAATGGAAAGAGCTAAAAGACAGAAGAATGACAGTCTGGGAAAAAGAAAGAAAGACAGTAATTAGACATGTGTGATTAGCATTGGTAACCGGAGAAATTAAGCCACGAGTCCCAAGAATCTTCTCTTTTGAAGGTACCTGCAGAGGAAGAGAAAAGACGTTCCCTACCGAGTTGTGATGGAATCTACTCCCTGCTAGTAGAGCTTGATTGCTTTTTTGGATCCCTACTGTGGGGAGATCAGCTCCTTAACCTTCCTTTCTATAGAACTATATTGTCCTCCCATGAAGAAAGGGAGATTAAGACTTTACAAGGCTCCTTCCATCACTGGACTCTGACAGAAGTAGTAGAGCGATGAATTTTTAACGGCTTAAATTGCCATTGGCCAAGGTCCTTATGGAAATGGTTTAGTTTAATGTTAAGTACCAGGTTTCTTTTTAGGGTCCCTATGAAGCAGCTCTGATTGTTTGATTTGAGCTGTACATTCTTAGCTTCTTTTCTTTTCAGAGATATACACAATCAGATTTTTGGGTTATTCACTTAAGCAGATCACCTCAGTTAATAAGTACATAATTATTTGTGGGAAGGTAAAATATTGCATTACAGCTCAAGTTATCTAAACAAACTCCCCCCAGTAATTCATTGATTTCTACATTCACTGTTTAACCAGAATCTTACCTTATTCATTTTAACTTTACATCTGGTGCTTCCCATGCCTTTATAAAGTCCTGGCAATAATAAATGGAATGGATTCTTCTGCTTTTACGTGATCTTCATAAGATCTGCTTTTACTCTTGTAATTTTCTCCCCGTACCTATACTTATTTATTTATTTATTTATTTATTTTATTTATGAAATTTACTTGCCACTCATCTTGTATGCAACAGCTCTGGATGGCTTATAACATAAAAGCATTGAAGCATTAAAAAGAAAACATTAAAGTCATTAATCATAGAAACACAGCAGATAAAATCATTAACAAATAAAATCTTGGCCTTAAGTTTAATTATTCATAGTACCACCTGAGAAAGGCATCTTTCTTTGCCTAATTCTACCATTACTAAGTCTACCATTAGATGTAGAATAACAAATGTGTTGGAAGATATGTAGATCACCTCCCATCACTCTCAGTAGAAAAAGGCAGGGAAGTATGAAATACATTTCTGTCTTAGGTTACCTACACGGATTAGCTGATCGCTTCTTAACTTTTGATAGTGTTGAGGTTTGATTATTTTCTCATTTTACCTAAAAAGCTCCTCGGAAAAGTATTTTGAAAGGTAGAATTCAAAACTCCCAACTGATGGAAACCAGCAATTAAAACACACAATACAAACATTTCCTTTTATTTTGTAAAATGCACTGACTTACATAGGCATAGCACATTATTATTTTTTTACGACCAGTAGACGAATCAGTGTGATGAATATTTCAAGTATAAATAGTTGTGATTACCTCTTCAAAACATGTTATCAATGTCTCTCAAATATGGTAAATGAAAAGGGGTTTGATTGATGTTAGATTATTATTTGGTTTTTGTTTAAGAAATGACACCATCATATAAACAAGCTATTTTTATCTCATTCCGTTTTGCTGGATGTGCTTATAATTTAGAACAGCTTCCCACAAACATTCAGAGGAATCCTCCAGTTTTTCTGCAATGTCTATTGGGGAGATGAACTGGCCCCATCAGAATGACCTTTTATTGTGTGATTGTTTTTATGCTTCTGCTTTAGGTGTTTCATTATGTATTGATCTATATTGATTTCTATGAACCACTGAATTTTTGGCTTTGGCAGAGCACCAAATCTAATAAAGCAAATATTTAACAAATATCCATGCTTTTTTTTCTGAACAATTTTAATGTAAACAAAATCAGACTGAAAAGAGGACAGGTTATAATCAAATTGAGTGTAAATAAACAGTTTTACAAAGAACCTAATATTTAGGTTTTCAACAATAAAGTAAGTAGCTAAGGAGCATTTATAAAGATTACTGGAGAGGTATATTAAAAAAGAAAACTATTGTATATATTTGTAAATATTGATGTGTTAATGTACATATATGAATAAGCATACAGTACATAGAATGATATATAAAGAAAGTTGAAATAGCCATGATGTAAATATGAATGATAGTGATACTGAAATGCTGTTAAGAGTGGAAATGTGCTGTTAAAGTTTACATGTGTAATAAAAATCATTTAAAAAAATAGCATATATTCTTCCAATATCAGATTACATTGTTTGCAATACTTTTACTTTATAATGGATTACAGTGGTTCCTGCCCAGAGGTAGGTTCTATTGGTTTGGACTGGTTCGGCCAAGTAAGTAGTTACTCAGCCTGCCATGCCCCAGAACCGGCTCTATTGGAGGTACCATAAGCATCACCATCTTGTTTTTTGTTTCTGTGCATGCGCAGAGAATCTAACACGCAGAAACTTTTTTTACTACTGCACAGGCGCACATTGTGCGCATCAAGTGCACGAAGTGCATCCCTGAGCAAACAGGCTGTAGAAGAAGCCGGAACCCACACCTGCTCCTGCCCTTTGGAACACTATGGCTTCTGCATCCATCCTTTTAGCCTTCCAAATGGCCTGAAGAGCTGAAGCATGTTTTTACCCGAGATGGTTAATGGACTGAGTTAATGTGCATCTTTCCATGTTTGTTATTTTTTAATTGATTTTAAGTCAATTGAATATTAATACTCATTGTTTTAATGTTTTGTATTGGGATTTGTATCAGTAGAAAGAAAGAAAGTAAAGGAGAGAGGGAGGGAGGGAGGGAGAGAGAGAGAGAGAGAGAAGAAAGGAAGGAAGGAAGGAAGGAAGGAAGGAAGGAAGGAAGGAAGGAAGGAAGGAAAGAAAATAAGAAAGAAAGAAAGAAAGAAAGAGAAAGAAAGAAAGAAAGAAAGGAAGGAAGGAAGGAAGGAAGGAAGGAAGGAAGGAAGGAAGGAAGAAAGGAAGGAAGGAAGGAATGAAGAAAGAAAATATTTTCTGTCGTCTTCCTTTATAAAAGATGGGACAGGTGAGTGGACAGCTTTCAAATTATATGTTTTATATGTAACATGTCAGAAGTCATAGGTCATACAATGAAAGTTTATTAACAAAACGAAATGTCTTCCCTTTAAATATACCACATGCTTAGAAATTTAATTTAGAGATGCTTAGAAAAAAAAATATTTTCTCTTTTTTCTTAAAAGGAGAAATGAATAAGAAAGAACTGGAAATGAAATGGATGTGGCAGACAATGCTTTCATGAGGAAACTAATTCTACCCCATCAGGGTTTCATAAAAAGAAAAAGGCAGGATCTTTACAAAAGACCAATGTTCAACCAATAGCCACAGTATACAGGCCTAGAGTACAAGTTAGCATTCTAATGCTCTACAAGGCTTACTTTGGAATAGAATAAATGAAACCAAATGTATAAATGTGGCATTGCATTGCAAACTATAGTTATTTTTTTAACATCAAAAAATATGGTCTGTGATTTTTGGACAGGAGAGAAAAAAAATGTACAAAATTCTTACCTTCTGCCACCGAGAGCCTCCTACCAGCCAGTACGCTCCCATAGAGAGGGTCTCCTCATGGTGCCGTCAGCTAAACAATGTCGACTGGTGACACCCAGGGGGAGAGCCTCCTCCATGGGAGCACCTGTCCTCTGGAACGAATTGCCGCCGGAATTAAGAACTATCCCTGATTTACGCACCTTCCACCGTGCTCTCAAAACCTCTTTTTTCCAACAAGCTGGGCTGGCATAAAAATGAATTTTAAATTACGAATTTTTATTAATTTTAATTAGGGTTGTTTGGTTTTTTTAATTTTGAGGCCAAATTGTTTAATATGTTTTTTAAAAACTTTTTAAACTTTTATATATCTGCTTTACTTTGGCTGTACACCGCCCTGAGTCCTTCGGGAGTAGGGTGGTATAAAAAACTAACAAAACCTAAAACCTAAACCTAAACCTTTGTCTGTGCCAAATACAACTAAATTGTGATGAGCATCATATGAGGTTTTAACCCATAATAATTAATTAGCAAACTTAGAGGCTTATTTGCTGTAGGTATGTCAGCAAGTTAGTCTATAGCAAGACTAACATTTATTTCACCACCAAAGTTTTGAAGTTCCAGCTGTCTGGAGATGGACAGGAAGAAACCTGGAAACCTGGAGAATGATAAGTAGAACTTAGTAATAGTAGTAGTAATAGTAATAGCATTCATTGCAAAGAATAATAGAACAGAATTGGAAGGGACCATGAAGGTCTTCTAGTCCAACCCCCTGCTCAAGCAGGAGACCCGAAAGCAATTCAAACAAATGGTTGTCCAATTCATTCTTAAAACTTCCAGTAATGGAGCACCCACAACTTCTGGAGGCAAAGCAAATTAGTTTTTAAGAAGAATTGGGATATATAGATTTTATAGACAGTCATTAGTTGTGTCATTTTTATGAGATGCTCTAATATTCTCTAAAGCACAGAGATACATTGTTCTGAAGTATGTTGTTAGAAATGTTAAGCTTAAATACAATTAAAATCTTTTTTAACAGATAACAGAAAGGGACAAAGTTGTATCTATTACAGTAAATGCATAATTATGTGTTTGTTTTCTGGGGCGTATTTATTGCTCAGGACTCGGAAGCTTACAGTTGTACGGTTAAGATAAAAAAGGAGTATAATAAAACAAGACCCAGTGCAAAATAATAACAGTAAAAGTTATTAAAATTAAAGCAGCCAAGAACAAAGTATTCAATTACCATCCCGGAATTCAGTCCTCTCTCTTTAAACTTTTACTGGCATTCCTAACATGACAAAAGAGGGAATAGTTTGATCATAGAAAAGTTGTTTCAAAGAAATAGAGTACAACAGAGAACCCCTTGGTGTATGTAAATAACAATTCAGTTGAAATCTGTAATGCGTCAGAACCATCCATTCATTGCAATTGTATTTTTTTTTTAGCATGCAACAAGCAGTGTAAAGGTTTTACCACTAACCACAGGAGTTAGTATGATTTTTGTATTGATGTTACATATGATTAAGACTCAGATATTCATTATTGCTCAGAAAGAAGACATTATTGTTAGCTCTCGGTGGTTTTATTCAGGAAATATGATCTTTTAAAAAATTAATTCCTTAATGTTGTAATATTCAGCATCTCATGAAGCCATAATAGACATGGAGTATAAACTAAGAATTAGCTGTGGAGGACTATTGTATTTTCAATAGAAGCCCTTTGTTTCTTTTTGCCTAAATGCATGTTGTAAAGTATTTCAAACTTGCAACCTAAAGCATTTCCAAGCTATGTTATTCTAATTTTTTATTTATGGTTTGTCTGCTGCCATCAGATTCTGTACCGTTTGACTGAATGAACAACAACCAAAATGTCATAGCTATAAAAATTGTAATCCTTGGGCTATTAGCTATGAATGTGATAACATTCACCTTAAACACCTTTGCTTTGCTCCTCACTTTTATATTTTTACAATTTTTCCACTAAGCCTGTTTTACTGCTAACATTACTACACCTGCTGAAAAGGCTAAGTACACTGAACTTAAGATGATTCTCCTCAGCAAAAAAAAAAGGATAGAAAGAAGAAAGAAAGAAAGAAAGAAAGAAAGAAAGAAAGAAAGAAAGAAAGGAAAAAGGATAGAAAGCAGAAGGAAGGAAGGAAGGAAGGAAGGAAGGAAGGAAGAAAGAAAGAAAGAAAGAAAGAAAGAAAGAAAGAAAGAAAGAAAGAAAGAAAGAAAGAAAGAAAGAAAGAAAGAAAGAAAGAAAGAAAGAGCCAGTTTGGTGTAGTGTTTAAGGTGATGGCCTAGAAACCAGGATACTATGAGTTCTAGTTTCATTTTAGGCATGAAAAACAGCTGGATGATTTTGGGCTAGTCACTCTCTCTCAGCCCAACCCATCTCACAGGATTGTTGTTTGGGGGGGGGGGTGAGAAATATTAAAAATTAGATATGTTAGCCACCTTGAGTTATTATGAAGTAACAGGATAAAAATATAATAAATAAAGCTCTATGCAAAGTGCAGCTCCCTCCAGCCCAAATTTCCATTGCCACCTAAAACTAATTCTAGAGGTCTCTTCCAGAAATATAAAATGAAATACTTCTATATATACATCCATATCTCTCTTTCTCTCCCTCTCTCCCTCCCTCCGTGTGTGTGTGTGTTATAGGACATTAATAAAATTATTTGATCATCCTTCTGCAGATATTGTATCACAATTTTCTCTTGTGCATACCAAAGCATTTTAATTTTCAGATACACAATATCTTCCATTCTTCCAGCAGAAAGAGTAAAGAGAAAGCATGACAGAGAAGAAGTGAGAAGGACTGACAGTATTAGGGAGAAAGTGAAAGATACAAAACAAGAAGTGAATGAGTTGAGTTGAGTTGAATTGAGTTAAGTTGAGTTGAGCAGAGTGGAGTGGAGTTGAATTAAAAAAAGACAATTGAACATGGAAGGAAATAAAATAAAGAAGCACCAGCTTTAGGTGTTAAGAAAAAAAGCTACAAGTTACAACTTTTTAGCAATGAAATCTGCAGTCATTTGACCTCCTGCTACTTTCTTTGGGCTTTCAACAATGCCTTCTATTCTTCTCAGCAAATGTTAAGACAACTCATCCATTCCATTCACAGTTAATTATTTAGGGAAGGAACCTCAGCTTCCCATCAAGTAAATATGGTATAACATGTTTAGATATTTTAGTGTTGTGGTTTTGTGGTTTATAATTACACTGTGAACTAATTTGGGCCACGTCCAAGATTCCATGAGCAGACTTTTGTTCACACAGTGAAAACTTCCCTTTGTTGTCCTCCTGTGCACCCAGATGAATCCTGGAGAACTCCTTCCTTCTGACAAGATTTATAGAGCACACAGCAAGGGACAGAGGTACCGAAATGCACATAAAGCTATTGAAACAAATGTTTAAACATAAATAAAAGCACTTTCTTTGAAAACAAGGATTCCAGATTAAACTGTGACAGATTATTGTAATGCTGCTGTGTCAGCTTTTGGAAGAGAAACAGGAAATCTATACTTCTTCGGCTGGTATTGGACTCCAGCTTCCATCAGCCATAGCAGTGTTGAAGGAAGCTAGAGTTCACCATCAACAAGAGCTCATACGTGACACAGCCCTGTTCTAGACTATCTGGCTGGTTGGCCTGCACACAGGACGCTCAATTAGATGGATTTTGGATCTCATTCCATAGGGCAAATTTATATGTGGGTTTCCTGATCCAAATTAATTTTATGACAGCAGGACACGGATGGCCCTGCCAGCACATAATAATAATAATAATAAAACCATTACATTAGAGCAACATGTGGGGAGATTTTGCTGGAACTAGAGTATATTTGTTCAAGATCAGGATGTTGATGCACAATGTTTTAAAATACAGTCTTAAAAGTATCAGACCATTAGTGAGTATTCGAGAGGATGATTATCTTCCACCAGCTTCTGATAAAATAGCAAAGGAACCTATGCCGATGTAGGATGTAATTTCCAGGTATGGGACTGTAAAAGAACAAAGTGTATAAAATAGTTCTATGTCTGCATCCACATTCACGCAGTAGACGTGTAAGCTTGAGTAGTTATAGAACATATATATGTATATGTATGTATGTATATATATTTGTGTCTCAGCTGATCAGGATAAGAACCAGTGGTCTAATGGCAATTACAACTGCCTCACATGTAATATTTCCCTAGTTTGAATCCCAGTAAGGGTATGGCTAGCTGATGAGAGCTAAATAGCTGAAAATAGATCTATCCTAGTCATTTTCATTTCATTTTCATTTTATTAAATTTGTATATCGCGCCACTCTCCCAAAAAGGGATTCGGGGCGGTGCACAGGAAAAATTAAAAACACGCATATACATAAAACCGATAATAAATATGTCATAAATATTAAAAACTTATTAAATTAACCCAACCTGTGCTAAAACCAATTAAAACCCCAATAAAATCTGATTCAATTTAAAACCAATAGATGGACTCGGAAGATTAAGCCAGGCCAGCTAAGCGAAAAAAGTGTGTTTTTAGTTGTTGACGGAAGAGGCGGAGGTCTGTGATATTCCTAAGATCTTATTCCTAAGATTCCTAGTCTCCCTTGTTTATTTATTTATCAACTCAAAACCTAACATATATATATTTATTGATCAGTTCATAAAACTAACACACATATTTTAAAAAATCACACAACGGAACTCATGGCTTTCTGTCTAGATGGTCTCTGGTGATGAGCCGAAAGGCAGAAAAGGAAACAGTATGACTCCTCCCTTAATTGGCGCCCTAACAGGGTGTTGTGGAACAATTATAGATATTAACCCTCCTGTCTCAGTTGATGCAATTGGGAGAGCCAGGCTGGCTGAATGGCTAAAGGCTCTTGCCTGATATGCAATACAGCCCCGTTCGAATTCCAGTAAGGGTATGGCTAGCTGATGAGAGCTAAAAAGCTCGAAATAGATCTATACTAGTCTCTCTGACTTATTTATTGATCAGCTCATAAAACTAACACACACACACACACATACATACATACATACATACATACATACATATATATAATAGATAATTGTTTTCACAACTTCCTGTTAGGCTGTTAGGGCCCCATTAAGGGAGGAGACATACTGTTTCCCTCTCTGCCTTTCGGCTCATCACCAGAGACCATCTAGACAGAGAACCATGAAATTACGTTGTGTAATTTTTTTTTTAGATATGTGTGTTAGTTTTATGAGCTGATCAATAAATTTAAATTTGAGAGACCAAGATAGATCTATTTTGAGCTTATTAGCTCTCATCAGTTGGCCACACCCCACTGGGATTCGAACCAGGGCTGCAATGCATCCAAGGCAGAAGCCTAGCACTACAGCCTAACCAGACTCTACCCATTGCATCAGCTAAGACAGGAGTATTTAGTATAGATAATTGTTTTCACAACTTCCTGTTAGGGCCCCATTAAGGGAGGAGACATATTGTTTCCCTCTCTGCCTTTCGGCTCATCACCAGAGACCATCTAGACAGAGAACCATGAGTTACGTTGTGTAAATTTTTTTAGATATGTGTGTTAGTTTTATGAGCTGATCAATAAATTTAAATTTGAGAGACCAAGATAGATCTATTTCGAGCTTATTAGCTCTCATCAGTTGGCCACACCCCACTGGGATTTGAATCATGATGAGCCGAAAGGCAGAAAAGGAAACAGTATGTCTCCTCCCTTAATGGGGCCCTAACAGGATGCTGTGAAAACAATTATATATATATATATATATATATATATATATATGTATGTATGTATGTATGTATGTATGTATGTTACGTTTTTGAGCTGATCAATAAATAAGTCAGGGAGACTAGGATAGATCTATTTCGAGCTTATTAGCTCTCATCAGCTAGCCATGAGAGCTAATAAGCTTGAATTAGATCTATCCTAGTCTCCTTGATTTATTTATTGATCAGCTCAAAAATGTAACACACATATAAAAAAAATTACACAACGGAATTCTTGGCTTTCTATCTAGATGGTCTCTGGTGATGAGCCGAAAGGCAGAAAAGGAAAAAGCAGTGTGCTTCCTCCCTTAATTGGGGCCTTAACAGGGTGTTGTGGAAACATACATATATATGTAGGTCTTTGGTTGTTCGGGTTTTCTCCCGCGTAGAATTGGAAGTATCTTCACGACGTTTCGATGAAGTCTCATTCATCATCTTCAGGCTGGTGCTTCCGGCTTGGTGCTTCCAGGAGCAATGTGAGAGCTCCTGGAAGCACCAAGCCGGAAGCACCAGCCTGAAGATGATGAATGAGACTTCATCGAAACGTCGTGAAGATACTTCCAATTCTACGCGGGAGAAAACCCGAACAACCAAAGACCTACATACAAACACCCGCGAAAACCTCAGAAAACATATATATATATATTCATAACTATTGTGTCACCTCATGACAAGATGGGCAACAAAATGGGCATGGATGTTGATAATATTGCAACCAGAAGTGTGTTTGTTGGGGGGAGGGGAAGTACACAAAGGATAAGAACATGTTTCTTTATTAGCACCTACAATCATTGAACAATGGAAAGCTTTAGCAAAACGATCTATATTTTCAGATTTTCAAAGTGTGGAGACCATTTGGAACTCTTCATAACTTTGAAACAATGTATGAGAAGATTCTCTCCCACATCCTCATCTATACATCAAGAAGATGAGCCTGTGACGTTGGAGAAATCTTCCAAAATGCTTCTACTGTACATCTGAACAACCAGATTGGACCTTAACATGAGATGTAGTCCTTTATTTATTTTTATTTTATTTTTTATTTTATTAAATTTATACCCCGCCCTTCTCCTAAAAAAGGACCCAGGGCGGCACACAGGCATCATTAAAATCATACAAAATACCAAAATCCAAAATTATTAAAAAACTAATTAAATATTCCCTATGCTAAAATTAGTAAAACTCCAAAATTTAAAATTATCCCTATAAAAATCAGAAATGGGGTTATGCTAGGCCGGCTTGTTGGAATAAATAGGTTTTAAGACATTGGCGGAAAAGGCGGAGGTCCACGATGGTGCGTAGATCGGGGGGAAGGTCGTTCCAGAGGGCAGGGCCCGCCACAGAGAAGGCTCTTCCCCTGGGCACCGCCAACCAGCATTGCCCGGCCGACGGTACCCTGAGAAGGCCCTCTCTGTGGGAGCGGATCGGTCGAAGGGATGTATGGGGCAAGAGGCGGTCGCGGATATAGCTAGGCCCCGAGCCATGGAGTGCTTTGAAGATGGTCGTCAACACCTTGAAGCGCACCCGAAAGGCCACAGGTAGCCAGTGCAGCTCGCGCAGGAGAGGTGTTATGTAGGACTGCCTTGCGGCACCCATAATTACCCGCGCGGCCGCATTCTGGACCAACTGCAACCTTCGAGTGCACCTCAAGGGGAGCCCTATGTAGAGAGCGTTGCAGTAGTCCAACCGACATGTCACCAATGCCTGAGTGACTGTGCGCAGAGCTCCCCGGCCCAGTAAGGGGCGCAACTGGTGTATCAAGCGTACCTGATAAAACGCCCCCCTGGCCACGGCCAACACATGGTCCTCTATGGTCAGCCGGGAATCCAGGAGGACACCCAAGTTGCACGCCCTCTCCACGGGGACTAGTTGGACGACCCCAATGGCCAGTGTTGGACTAATCTGGCTGTACCGGGGTACCAGAAACCACAGCCACTCAGTCTTGGACGGGTTGAGCCTGAGTTTGTTGCTACCCATCCAGCCTCGTATGGCCTCCAGACACCGGGACAGCACCTCGACGGCATCGTTGGGGTGGTTTGGGGTGGATATGCACAGCTGAGTATCGTCAGCATACAGATGGTATTCCACCCCAAAACCACGGATAATCTCGCCCAGCAGCTTCATTTAGGTGTTGAACAGAAGTGGCGAGAGGACCGACCCTTGCGGAACCCCACATGTGAGGGACCTAGGGGCCGACCTCTGCCCTCCTGCCAACACCCATTGCGACTGACCAGAGAGGTAGGACAAGAACCACCGCAAAACGGTGCCTCCCACCCCCAACCCCCCCAGTCGGTGCAATAAGGTACCATGGTCGATGGTATCGAAAGCTGCTGAGAGGTCTAATAGGACTAGGATAGAGGAACAACCTCTATCCCGAGCCCTCCAGAGATTATCCACCAACGCGACCAATGCCGTCACGGTACTGTGACCTGGCCGGAAGCCGGACTGGCGCGGGTCTAGATAATCAACTTCCTCCAGGTGTCGAGGAAACTGTTGGGCCACCACACTCTCGACAACCTTCGCTAAAAAAGGAAGGTTGGAGACTGGACGATAGTTTTCTAATAATGCTGGGTCCAGGGACGGCTTCTTGAGGAGGGGCCTCACTACCGCCTCTTTCAAGATGGTAGGCAAGGACCCCTCACTCAAAGATGTGTTCACAATGCCCTGGAGCCAGCCTTGTGTCACCTCCCACGATGCCAGTACAAGCCAGGAGGGACACGGGTCCACTAAACATGTGGTAGCCCTAAGGTTCCTCAACCACCTGTCCATATCTTCGGTAGCAACAAAGTCAAACTCCTACCAAGATGTTGTCACAAGACCGGCATCGGACAGGTCAACTGGGCCACTTTCAGTGGAGGGCAACTCGTTCCGAATCTGAGTGATTTTGTCCTGCAGATAAGCTCCAAATTCCTCTGTTCGCCCTTGCAAAGGGGCTTCCCGCGGCCTCTGGTGAAGGAGGGAACGGGTCACCCCGAACAGGGCGGCAGGGCGGTTATCTGCGGACGCGATAAGGGTGGCACAATACTCCTGTTTGGCCACTCTTATCGCCATTAAGTAAGCCCTAATATAGTCTCTCACTAGTGTTCGGTCAGCTTCGGATCGAGAGGATCTCCACCTACTCTCTAGGCGACTCTTGTGGCGTTTCATCTCCTGCAGCCCCTCGGTAAACCAGGGGGCCTGGGTGAGTCGACGCCGCGTGAGAGGCCGCAATGGCGCAACTCGGTCCAAGGCCCCCGTGGCCACACTATACCATGCGGCCACTAGGTCCTCAGTCGAGTCGCGGGGCAAGGACACAGATATTGGCCCAAGCTCCCTCTGGAACCTTTCTGAGTCCATCAGGCGCCTGGGGCGGAACCACCTGGGTGTATCCGGTTCCGCCTCCCCGCGGTGGGGTGTGACGGTTGGGAAGTCAATCCGAAGGAGAGAGTGATCTGTCCATGACAAGGGTAAGATGGCTAAATCCCCTGTTCCGAGATCACTTCTCCACTGCCCAGAGACAAAAATCAGATCCAGTGTGTGTCCTCCCTCGTGAGTGGGCCCCTGAACTAATTGGGTCAGGTCCATAGCCGTCATGGAAGCCATGAACTCCCGAGCTGCCTCGGATGTTTCCCCCGCCGATGGCAAGTTAAAGTCCCCCATGACCATAAGTCTGGGGGTCTCCACCGCCATCTCGGCGATCACCTCGAGCAACTCAGGCAGGGCTGCTGTTACATAGCGGGGAGCCAGGTATACAACAGCAAGCCCAACTGCCTCCCTAGGCCCCACTTCACATAGAGGGACTCAACACCAGTCATCTGAGGGACAGTGGTCTCCCTCGGCAAAAGATCTTCCTTAACAATAACCGCCAGCCCCCCATCCCTACCCAGGGCCCGGGGCTGATGAAATGCACAGTAGCCCGGTGGGCACATTTCCATGAGGGGCACACCCCCCTCAGAGCCCAACCAGGTCTCCGTGATTCCCACCAGGTCCGGGTCCCCCTCTGACACAAGGTCATGAATAAGGGGGGCTTTGTTCACCACGGACCTGGCATTACAAAACATCAGCCAGGGGCCCCGGTGCTGTGATCCTTGACCGCCTAGCCCGCGAACGGAGCACAGGGGGCCGGGGCAAGTGACCTCTCGTAACCAACGGCCACGTTCTCCTGACCCATGATGGACATCCTGTCTCCTGCCACCCCTGCCCCTCCCCCAAACTGAACGAATGGGAACGCCCTCTGTAGGAACGACCCCCAGTCCCCCCTTTTTAGTGGACTCATCCTTAATCCTACTTCCGCTTCCGTCCGCCAGCCCTAAATCTTGGCCCCGTTCTGATTGAAAAGACCCTCCCCCTCACTCCTCCCTGGAACCCCTTAAACGAATAAAAGCGCTAACTAAAAAAACCCTAAGACCGCGTTTCGCCCACCTCTTTGGATTGACTAATCCCTCATCAAGGTGGGCCCTCGTTAAAGCGGAGGGCCAAACCTGCGAGAGGGGGGACTCTCGCAGTAATAAAAGGTCTGCTGTTGAGTACTCAATAAGCATGTAAAATGGGTCATGCAGTTAATCTAGGACTACAATTGGCTACGATGATGTTAAAAGCTGTGAAAACAGATGTTATAAATAGATAATAGGAAGATGTTAAAATGGATGTTAAAATGGATGTTAAATACATTAAAATTCATTAAAATTCACAGTCAGCATCTAAAATATTGAGGACTTTGGAATTTAACTCCTTAAACTGTTTACAGAAAACAAGTGGCAATTAGTGCAGCTTTTACAGAACTGGCAGTTTATGAGTTCATAAGGCTGATTTGAATTATCCTGGGGAAATTATCAAAACAGGAAGAATGATGCAGTGAAAGTTCTTTGAGCAGGATGATTGAAGGCAGTTGCCTTGTAGGTGGGCAGCATTCAATTTTGGTTTTCTATTGGAAGTTCCTAAGTGAGATATTTGTCTTGGGTCTGTGGTTTGTGATTAATTTTGAGCTCAGCTTTGTTTACCCCAAACTATCTGAGAACATGGTTCAGTTTGCAGTGTCTAGATCTTTAGAAAGAGCTACATGATCACATAATTCTGTATAATGCAAATCACATTTGTTCTAATCTTTACTTTTAGCTATTGTGATGTTATGTTCCCAAATGGGAAATAAAACTCACCACAAACTTTCACTAAATGTTATGAAGTAAATACACATATGAATTCCATCTGTAAAAGTGTGATTATGTTCTCTGTTGGCAATAGATGTATTTCCATGCTGCCTAGAGTTTGTCAATTTATGACTACATTAGGCTTCTTAGTTTTTTGTGTGTGTATATGAAGATACACACAGCAAACACATATATAATTTCACAGATCTAAAATATCAGAGAACTTTTTACAATACTGAAACAAGCAGTAGTTTTATAAATAACTGGAAAGAAGAAGAAGAAAGCAATTCTAGGAGAGACCTCCTTAGGGACATGAAATGTCATTCAAGGATTTTTCTGTTTTCACTCTATTGTGTAAAAATATATAGAATAGTTTTTAACCCAGAAGTCTATTAAAGCAGAAACCAAAGTTGTTTTTTTAAGTGCACTACAAAAATGGAATTAAACAGCAGGAAAGCATTATTCCATAAAACAAAATAATAAAGAGAACACGAACATTCTCAAGCTAAATAATTGTTTCTCAAACCTGTCTACTTTCAGATATATAGACTTGAAATTTCAGAATTCCCTAGCCAAGAGGGCCATTGTTTAGCAATGCTGGAGGTTGAAGTCCAGACAGTTGGACAAACAGATTTATTCAATCAATCATCAGAACAATAGAAGGGGTAGGACCACAAAATTACATTGCGTATAAGCAATTCTCAATTTCTGACCATTTGTTCAGCAACCATTTGAAGTTACGATAGTGCTGAAACAAATGGACTTACAGCCCATTCCCAAAGTCATAGCCATTGCAGGACCCCATGGGGCTAGCAATACCGCTAGCAATTGCACTTAGACTTATATACCACTTCCCAGTGATTTACAGCTCTAAGTTGTTTATAGAGTCAGCATATTGCCCCCAACAATCTGGGTCCTCATTTTACCTACCTCGGAAGGATGGAAGGCTGAGTCAGCTTTGAGAAGCGAACTCCTGGCAGTGGGCAGAGATAGCCTGCAATGCTGCATTGTAACCACTGGGCCACCATGCTGCTTGCTATTCCCTGGGAAGGCTTAACCAATCCAGGAAGTACCAGCCAGCATCATTTGCGCAGCAACCTTCACTCCCAGTTCCATGCAACAACTTTTTGCTTTTGTATCGTCACTGTAGCCAAAGCCGAAACACCTCATTGCCTTTTCTGTGACCTGTGGCCACACTCTGGTGAAACTTCCTACCCCTGGTTTGCCAGTTACCCCAGCAGCACAGTGCCAAACCTTAGCATCCATGAAGCCCAGCAAACACCAGCAAGTATTCATTCAGCAGCCTTCTCTCCCGAGCTCTGCCTGGTTCCCCAGCATCCCAGCAAGCTAACCAGCAAACATTCCTTCACCCAGTTGCCTTCTCTCCAGCTCCCTGCACCAACCTTTCCTTTTTTTCTATCTGCTTTTCGGATCAAGGTTCTCCAGCAAACCTTTCTTCTGTAAGAATTCCTGAGCCTTCAGACACCATGCTGTCTTCATAAAACTGCACTGCCTTTGAAAATGTGCACTAACACAACTCACTCTCGACATGTTAATTCTTCATTACCCCAGACCTAATCCAGGGACGTGGTGGCTCAGTGGCTAAGATTCTGAGCTTATCAATCAGAAAGATTGGCAGTTCGGTGGTTCGAATCCCTAGTGCGGCGTAATGGAGTGAGCTCCCTTTACTTGTCTCAGCTTCTGCCAACTTAGCAGTTCCAAAGCTTGTAAAAATGCAAAGTAGAAAAAATAGGAACCACCTTTGGTGGGAAAGTAACAGCATTCCGTGCACCTTCAGCGTTTAGTCATGCCGACCACATGAACATGGAGACGTCTTCGACAACGCTGGCTCTTCGGCTTTGAAATGGAGATGAGCACTGCCCCCTAGAGTCAGGAATGACTGGCACATATGTGCAGGGGGAACCTTTACCTTTACTTTTACTTTACTTTACTTTATTTTCAATTTATATACCGCCCTTTTCACCAAAAAGGGACTCAGGGCAGTGCACAGAAAAGTAAAACCCCACAATATACAAAATTTAAAAAACAATTAAACCAATACAGCTGTGCTAAAATTGAATAAATAATTAAAACCCATAAATAACGAATTAAAATATTCCCTTTAGTTCTGGCATGGTGCACATTTTAATAGCTGTGGTACAAAATTTACCTATGTTGTATGTAAAACATTAGGTGTGCTATTTGATAAGAGGAAAGCAATTTAAAACTGATCATCCTGGGATATTTCTAACAAGAGAGGGATGAGAGACTGACAGCCACCTTGATAATATGAGCAGTGAGATAAAACAAGTTGGATGGTTTCTGTTGAAGTTTAATCACAGGGACAAGTTCTTCTCGACAAAGGAATCTTGCCTAATCTGCCCCTGGGAACTGCTGTAGGTGAAACATATCACATCTTTAAATAAAACAACACACAGCTGGAAGGTTGCTAAGATTTAGAACTGGTGAGCTAGGTTAACAATTTGCACGAAAAGGGTATCAGAATCTCTGCCAGGCAAAGAACTGTATTCATGATGCCAAGGACAGCCATCATAAACAAGATTCCAATAGTAATTATAACTGAAAGCAACAGGAATTATGGCTGCTTCAGCTAATTGGCCTGTTATACAAACAGGTAGAGTAAATTTCAGGCATTTTCTGCTATATATATCTTTTCCTATATAGCCTAGCAACAAGAATTGAAAAACCTCTGGCCATGTAGAACACGAGTACGTCTCACATTTGACAGTGTTATTCTCACAGCACAGAAACAATAGTTAAAACGGAGGCAGATTTCTGTGTTTCAGTATCTGTGTATTGCGTGTTGTTAGTCCAGCTGCTCCTACTTCAAAGGAGATAGGTGAAGAAAATGGCCTTGAATAAGTATTTACCCTAAATCCTAAACTTTATCCTTTGTAATGCTTCTTTCGAGCAATGACTGCATACTTTAAGACCAGAGCTAAATGGTGTGGAGTTAGTGGGGGGAGAGGGGGTTCAGGATTGGGAGGGTGGAAACTGCAGAAATAAGGATTTTAAATACAAGTAGAACTTCCATTTAAAAGATGTCATTACAATGGATCTTTCACAGAAATGATATAATTACACTAATGGTTGAAATGGCCATAGGTAATGTAGTCTATAACCATGATGGCAAACCTGTGGCACACATGCCACAGGTGGCACACAGAGTCCTCTCTGCAGGAACTTGAGTCATCACCCCAGCTCAGCTCCACCGCGCATGCACGGGCACCTCCCACCTACCAGCTGGTTTTTGGGTCTCTGCCATGCATGCATGGTGATGCGTGCAGGATGCACAGGCATCGTACCAGTTGCAACGGGATCCAGAACCCACCACTGGTCTGGCCTATCTCGAAAAGATTGACAGCAATCAGAAGTAGAATTGAGGAATTCTTAATGACCTTTAGTATGATGGTAGGCTTAAAAAGCTTTCTCCAAAAGAGATGCAAAATAAATTATTTATGCTTTGGAAGTCAGCAACCTCTCCTATCTATCATTATTCTTTGCTATCTCTTACGTGGACAGATGAATGTTTATAGGGAGAGTTTCTACTGGAGAAGACAACCCAGAAATATTTTTCATAATCTAATTCACAAATATATTGTCAGGTAAGATGGTAGAAAAAGGATTACAAGCAAATAGTGTAATATGCCGAAACTTTCAACTCAAACACTTAGTGCCTAATGGTATAAATATTGCTTGCCACCTGCCCCTTCTATTAACTTGCTTCAGTTATGACTTTGTTGACTTGATTAGGCCGTGGCAATTAGGATATGAGTTCTCGCCTTGATTAGGCTGCATTAAAACCTATAAGGATATCCATTTCTGACCACTAGGCTCTCTTGTTCACCACCTCATCTCTAACCCTCTCCCCCTTGAATAATACTAGATGCTTTCTTTATATCTAAATGAATAGAGATGTGTTCTCATCTGTTGAGGGAAAATTCTAGCTGTCTAAATACAGCTAATTTTTAGTCCCTGTTCAAGAACAAAGAGGCCACTACAGGGAAAATAGCTAACCCAATTAAGTTTTGGCATATTCTTCTCCGTCTTTTAACTCATTAGTTAAGGTTTGTGTAGATCTCCACTATGTTTCTGTTCTGTAATAATCCCTCCAAGTTATGCACAGCTATGTGCTGCGTGATATAACTGAATGTCACTGACACATCCCAAAGAGAGAGGTCACATCAAGGAAAGCATCAGCCAAGCAATCTGACAAGAAGCAGCTTTCTTAGTGCTGACAGAGCCAAGATTTACAGAAAAGGGCTGTTTTAGAAGATAAAGAGACTACCAGTGACCAACAAAACATTACACAATAGCTGCTGTGTGATCACAGAAAATCCTGCTTAGAATAACTATAAGGCAAAGTAATGTTCTGAAGATATTTTTTTTAACGTCTCAGTAATAAGAATTCTACTGGTTCTATGAAAATGTTGTTTGTCTAGCAAGCTTGCAAAAAAGAAACCCTATAATTGAAAGTACATCAGAAGTACACCACCCAAAGTTGCTATGAGTTGGGTGGCATATAGATTGAATTTAATAATATTTTTTAAAATAAAAATGGCCGAATGTATGTAGGATTTTTACCAATTCTAACACCAACTTATTTTTAAGTGGCAATACTGATTTAGTCATTGGTGGCATAATGGGGATCTAGTTGGGTTTAGATTAAACCAAATGATCATTCCATGTTTTTAATGATTACTTTTTCAAAAAAGATCTTGGCCAAATGATTTATTGGCCTTGTTTCCACAGGTAGGTCAGTGAGTGAATTATTGTGAAGGACTCAATTCTTCCATCCACACAGCCCCCAGTGAGTTAAAATATAACCCAAAGCATACTTACTCACACACAGGTTAACTCACCCAGTCAGTTGTGTGATGGGAACATCTAACCTAAGTTATTGGATTCTTTCAGCCCACCTAGTACTCAGAAAAAATACTAACTGCCCAAGTCTGTCACAGAGAGCAACTTCTACACCTGATTAACTGCAGTGGTGATACTATGCCTATAGCTGCCTGCACTGATGATGTTATGAAACCTCCCTCTTGATATAATGACTCATAGGATTCTAGGTACTTTGGGGGAATGTAGATGAGGATTCTGTGTTTTCAAATTGTGATTTATGTGTCACCAGGCACACTAATAAAACTTGATTGGCTTTGTGGCTGGGTTACATGTGCTATAGGAAAGCTCAACGATGAATAAAATGGGCAGAGGAACTATCACCAAATGCCAACTATGTTATAAAATAAACAGAACTATCAAATAGAAGAAAGTTGACTTATAGTGCAGATGGATCAGGATGTTTGAGAAGCACCAACTAGGTTTTGGATTTCTATTTCTTAAGCAGCCACATGCTTGTAATTTTAAAGGACTACCCTTGCTGCAAGTATTACTTACATAGCATGGAAATTTTCAAGTATGATTTTTGTTTGAAAGATTGGGTGTGTTTGCAGGATACCCTGAGCCGCAAATTAGCCAACCAGATAAAAGACAAGCATGTTATTAGTTGACAGTTCAGTGTGTCATGCACACTGGATTGAATACATTCTGGTTAACCAAGGTAAATGAGTTGTGAGAACACAGCTACTGTAACTACTGACTGGAGCTACTTACTGGAACCATTTCCTGTAATCAGAGATATATAGGTGATACTTAGCAGTTCAGGCATACTTTCTTTATTCTTTCAGTGTCAATAAAGTTTAACATAGATATTGAGGTGGAGCCAGGTCATAATTGGAGTTATGTATAGGTTTCTTAACTCTTTTTGTAAAACTGCTGTAATAACCTGAAGAGTATCACAGAAATCCAAACATGTAATAGTAATAGTATAGCCTTTATTGTCATTGTATATCATGTATACAACAAAATTGGTTTTAACCTCACTGGTATAATCCATGACAAAACAACATAAATAGTATAAAGAATAATCCCTATGCAAGTAATTAGGGGGAGGGGATGTTAACATTTATTTACCTTTTTCTCTAGACAGAATAAATCATTCTCCACAATTATTTAAATCCAATGATTTAATCGACTTTATTGAAATGTGCACAAGTAGTTGCGATATCTATATAACCTTCTCACCACAGATATTTAAGTAATACTATGCTTGCAAGGTACAGTATCTTCATGCTGGGATTTTACCAGCACTTTTCCTGATGTTTCCTTAACATTGTGTATTTGTTTCTGTGCATGAGCCAGTCTGTGGGTAATGCCTTTAGATTTATAAGGTTTGGGTGGAAAAATTGAGTAAAGACAAATGACCAACCTCTGGAAGAGCTCCCAAGATGTTCTTTTTCTTCCAAGAATACTTTACTTCAAAATACAGGGCAGAAAATGTAATGATTCTGTTAAATGTTTAGTAGATTTTTCCAATCTGATAAAATACAAGTATTTTTCCAATCTGATAAAATACAAACACATCCTCACTTATTAGAAAGAATTATATGTTATAGTTATTTACTAGAGGAATGAAAATTAGATAAGATGGTCATGCAATGAGAAATGAAGCTTTCTGTAAAATATATAATTCAGATCAGAAGTGGGTTTCTGCCGGTTCGGCCCGGATCAGGCAA
Source organism: Rhabdophis nuchalis (assembly GCA_039707465.1). Taxonomy (NCBI): domain Eukaryota; kingdom Metazoa; phylum Chordata; class Lepidosauria; order Squamata; family Natricidae; genus Rhabdophis; species Rhabdophis nuchalis. Next base: position 300,331,678 of record CM077643.1, on the reverse strand, counting down.
ACCGGTAGCAGCAGGGAAACTCTGCCCACCCACCCAGACGCTTCTGCACATAAGCAGAAGTGTTGCATAGGCGCGTAGATTCACATAAGCGAACCAGTAGTAAAAAAAAGTGGAAAGCCACCACTGATTCAGATGATATAATTTATTGTGACATTAATAACTGAAGAGTTCAATATAAACGCAATGCTTGCTACAGGTTCCAACAGAGAAAAGTACTCTTTAGATGTACATGCATACAAAGCTTTAACATTGTGTTTACTGTGGCCTTGGCATACTTTGGAAATTACATAATGGATGCTGAGCGGTAAGAGAGGAAGCAATTGATCCTAATGAAAATATATTATGTTGAGGAAGCTTTAACTGAATAGTATGCAAGTATGACTAATAATGAGATACTGATCTCCATTCTACCCTATAAGGGAAAAATGCCTTCCTAATCTAAGCATTTTCCTTTCAAATAAATATCTGAATCAGAAACAAATTTGCTTTATATTGGCCAAAACATTGCATAATAATTTCTTTCTTCGAAAAGTGACTATTTTCATGGTAATTTTATTTATTATATTCCTACATAGACTTCCCTCCTCATATTTGCTTTATTGATTTTTCTAAGTTGATTGGTTGATTGGGGATCTATTATTATACATTTTATAACACACAGTCCCTTTATCCTTTTGAGAGAAACACCCAATTGTCCTGTCCATGAAAAAAAAAGTATGCTCCTATTTTCCTGAGGTGAAAAAGGACCAAAAAAAATTAAAGTTTGATTTCCCATCGCTTGTGGTGGGAAACTATACATTCTATCAACTATCAACTATACAGAACTATCCGTCTGTTAACTGTGTCATTCAAGACACAGTAGTGCTTGGCTTTTCTTAATAGAGTTTGCAGTTCCTTTGAATGTTCCACTATCAGGATAAATATCAACAGCCTAGTGTAGATTATTGATCTTTCCTTCTTAAATTTTATAATCATGGTCATCTTCTTCCAACCCAGCCTCTCTTTATATTCAGCCTGTAGGTTGAATAAACAAGGGGGAAGTATACAGTCTTGTCACATTCTTTTACCAATTTATATCACCATGTTTTGCCCATCCTGTGGCTTCCTGGCCTGTATAAATTTCTCATGAGGACAATGGGATTCCCATTTTTCTCTCTCCATCTCTTGCTATGATCAACCCAATTAAACACCTTTCTATAATCAATGAAGCACCTAGTAAGTTCTTTGTTTATATTCTTTGGCTTTCTCAGTTATCTAGCATTAGAAGTAATGCCTTGTGTTTGTTGGCTTCTTCCTTACACCAGCTTGAATATCTGCCATGTCTTTGTCATTGTAGGGCTCTAATCTGCATTGGCAAAGCATTATTTCACTAGCATGTGGAATTCAGGATGTTTTACAATAGTTTGCATATTCTGTTAAGTTTCCTTTTTTATTTTTATTATTATTATATTGGAAGTTGATCTTTTCCAATCTGTTGGATACTATATGCCATTCTCCAGCTCTGATGGCATAACCTGGTTAGAAACTAATTTGTATTCTGCTGCTTGTCAAACTTCAGTATTCCATCAGTTCTTGTAGAGTTTTTTTATTTGGTAATGACCAAAGTGCAGATCTAATTTCATATTCTTTCGTCAAGAGAATATATACTATGACGAAAGCTTATCATGACATAATGCCACCTAATTCAAGAATTTCCAGTCAATGGATCACAAGAAATAATATTTTGATTGAATGTTGTAGTTTGTATTCCTAATATAGTGTATGAATCCTTTTTTTAAAAAAAAATCCCTTATCAATTGCTTTCCCCCGCTAAAAATACATGACTTAGGGATAAGTCTGTAGCAATTCAGTTTAATACTAAAGATGGCTGTATTCCAGTATCTGTTTTATTCTTGTGACTAAATAATTTAAAGGTCCCATTTTTTTTAATTCTTCATTTATGTATCCTTAGGTTTTTTATTTTAAAAAATGTCCTCTTTAGATTTCTATGTGTCCATCGTTGTAAGGCAGGACACTTCAGAACAGAAAGCAGCTGCAAATCTTCCAAGAACAAGTCATATTTATTTTCAAAGTTTTATTTTTGAGATGATGAAACCCTTCGCAGGCAGAAGGTTTCATCCTCCCCCCCCCCTTTTTTTTGGCTCAAATAAAATTAGCCTATTCAGCTTTCATTGCACAGTAAACTAACTTTGAGTTTGTTTGCTCAGTGTGGAAATGCTACTTTTTTAACATTTATTTTCATAGATTAAAGAATGGGTTCACTAAAAGTATGTGTGGGGTGGTGGGAGAATTAAATGCCATCCTGCTGATGAAAATGGTATCATCAGGATTAATTTATCATCTCGTTTCTTGCTAGTCGGTTTGCACCAGCCACTCGGATTCCTGCCATTTCCTTAAACTGACCCAGAAGACTCTCACTACTGTTTTTGCTGATCTTAACATGATCCTTCATTATTTGCTGACTATGCACTGAGGGTAATATTCCTGCAATCAGCTAAAAATGCATCTTTTGAAAATGTGGTTATTCAATACAAGTTTGTTTAATGAAGTATAACAGTTTAGATATATTCCTAAAGGCAAGGGACAGAAGGCTAAATCTACTCCAGATGAAAAGGATCATCATTCTAGTTAAGGTGGTTAAAGTTGGATTTTGTTCCTAAGAATTTAGTTTAGCAGGAGAGATGGCTGCATTTTTGCTACTCAGAAGAAGATCATACGATTCTATGTTATGTTCTCAAATGATACAATTTGAGCTTTTAAATACAGATGATAAGATTCCACTACTAAAATTAAATTACAACCTGGTGAATTTGGATTCTATCTTGAATTAGGATGTCTTGGGAAATGAATTCGCTATTCATTCTGCAGTCATGTAATGCTTTAGATTTATAAAATGTGTTGAAAAATAAATGGAATTATAGTTTGATAACACATACATTATGAGATTATTTTAGGTACAGTTCTTAGGCCATAAAAGTCTGATATATAGAAAAGAGAAAGCATATCCTGGTCAGATACATTATAGATTACAGATATGTTTGTGATACACAGAGGTGGTATTTGGTAGGTTCTGACCAGTTCTGGAGAATCGGTAGTGGGAATTTTGAGTAGTTCGGAGAACTGGTAAATACCACCTCTGACTAATCCCACACCCATCTATTCTCTGCCTCCCAAGTCCCAGCTGATTGGGATGAAATGGGAATTTTGCTGTAACCTTCCCCTGGAGTGGGGAGAGATTGGAGATTTTGCAGTATCCTTCTCCTGCCACCAAGCCATGCCATGCCCACCAAGCCACGCCCACAGAACTGGTAGTAAAAAAATTTGAATCCCACCACTGATACATTAGTGTTTTTTATTTCAATAATATTATACAGCATTTGCCCTTTGATAAATATGGAGTATATATAGAACTGAACCTGTTCATTCTATTTTATTCCCATCTAAGAACTCATGTTTAGACTAATGCTTAACAAGGGAAATGCTTTAAGTTATGAACAAAATAACCTAATGAACATTTTTATTGAAAGAAAAGTGTTCTTGAACTTTCAAGGAATGCAAGACCAATTTTATATAATTATTCTATTTAATGTTCATATTGCTTTCTAGCTATCTGCTTATTATCATTGTTCAAGACTCTCACATTGCTGAATAACCTTGGAAAACAGACCATAATTTTTTTTCTTGTTACATATTTACGACCCTTATCCAGTTTTTTCCATTTCTGTGAACAGGATACAGAAATTGTCTTAGCTTTTACAATTATTATTATAAACAGTAGTTCATTATCTGCAATGTTTAGTTTCTTTCTTCCTTCCACACACTCTACCCAGTTTTATCATGTCACCCAAAATATAAGTTATAGTTGGCTTACCCAGCACCACTCAGTCATTACAGTTTGTCTTCTCAGTTGTCTTATATGGCAATTACAATTTAGTAGCATCTCTCATATTTTTACAGTATAAGACAGATGTGTTTAAGCCAAATTCTAATAGATTGCTATGCCTATTCTTCTGATTTAGAATATCCTTGGAAATAATCCATAGTATTGCAGCCTTTTAGGATGTTTTTTTTAACTTCCCAGTCTAGCCCATATATCTAGGCTATCATAGTGTTCTTCTATGCAATTGCTTCTTGTTCTGCCCTCAGGTGCTTTGGAGTCAAGCTATTCTCCAAAGCACTTGAGGGCAGAACAAGATGCAATGGGTGGAAACTAGTCAAGGAGAGAAGCAACTTAGAACTGAGGATAAATTTCCTGACAGTTAGAACAATTAATCAGTAGAACAGCTTGCCTCCAGAAGTTGTGAATTATTATTATTATTATTATTATTATTATTAATAATTATTATTATTATTAATTATTATTATTATTATTAATTATTATTATTATTATTATTATTATTATTATTATTATTATTATTATTATTATTATTATTATTATTATTATTATTATTATTATTATTAGTAATCCGCACCCATCTCACCACAAAGGGACTCGGGGCGAATGCCCCAGCACTGGAAGTCTTTAAGAAGATGTTGGATAGACATTTGTCTGAAATGGTATAGGGTTCCTGCCTAGCAGGGGATTGGACTAGAAGACCTCCAAGGTCTCTTCCATCTCTGATATTTGTATTTGTATTTGTATTGTCTAACCAGTTCTGATTTTGCTGGTTTTTGAAAAATCAAATTCAGCTGAGATTTTGCAATATCATTTAATATATAATTCACTTCTAAGATATATTTTATGTAGGTATTAATATGTATATGCCATTCACTAGAATTTTTAAATCTATTATTTAAGAGCATCAATAAATATTATATAGAAGACATGAAAATACCCATTAACTTGATATAGGCACACATATTCAGAAACCTCTATGCAAATGTATAATTATATACAGAATTAAAAATAAAAATTAAGAAAAAACCAAAGTCTTGGACTCTTAAGGGGAAATATATTTTAACACTTATATTTTATACTGTAGTACTGTATAAGTAAATCCAAAGAAATTTCATCACTTCAATTTTTTTTGCTAACAATTTGGGCCTGTCATTCTCAGACCAACTTACTTTACAGGGTTGCTGCTGTGAGAAAAATAAATGAAAGAAGCATTATGTATATTGTCTATTGAACTATACAAAATAAAGATGTATTATAATGACAAGAGTAACAATAATATGAAATTTTTTTAAAAGATTCAGTGAGCATAGTATGATCAGTAGAAATCAATATTCGGCTATCTACATAATTCATGTGGCTCCTATTTGTGGCCAACATGTAAAGTTAATAATAATAGTAGCAATATCCAATCTTGGGGACATTGCAGATGCTTAAGGCATGCATTAATCTTTCATTTGTTCCCAAACTGAGCCAATTTTGACTCCTGGGGGGGATGGACATTAACCCTCCCAACCTTTGGGTTCCACCCACTGAAGTGATGTCATATTGTCACCATCCATAATCCCTAAAGTCAAAATAATTATAACATGGCACAAATGTCAAGTTTAAATTACTCTAATTTATGGTCTTAAATAAGATATATTGTGTTCACCATGCATTTGGAAAGAGTTTCTCTCAGAGAAGGAAAGAGAGAGAAATCTTAGTCTATAAATCTTTATTCATTAAATTAATTAATAAGTGGTATCCATTTATCTTCCATGGGGTGAAGAATTAGATGAAGAAATAACACCTATGTACTGTATGATCCTGATCTTCGTACATCTTATATTTGTGGTTTTGTATAGGTGCACTCTGAGTCACATGACCATGAGTTAACATTTTCTGATGTTGTCCAACTGCATCATGTATACGTATATATTGAAGAACTTTTCTAGTTTTCCACATGGCTTGGGCCCATTTTCAATCTTTTGCTAGAATCTCATTTAACTGCAAATTTGGTCCCATTCTGTTGTTTTCAAAAGACTATCCTGTTGATGGCCAGGCCCCTTTGCATATTTTTTCCAACATTCCTTTGGATTGGAAATAATAAAGATGATAGGAAAGCATGTAAAAGCATGGCTTCTGGAATTTTGCCCAGAGCCTTAATTGTAGTCCCATTCTGGATCACATAACCAGGAGAGAAGCAGAAGCTTAAGAATAGAGCAATCGGCACCATTCCGAGCTGCTCCCCGCCTGCCTCTCCCCTAGGGATGCATTAGAGAAAATACTTCTGGGTTTCTTTTTTCCAGTCAGCTCCAACCTTGTTTCAAACTAGGTATCTCTTTTGCCAGCTTCTACTCTCACCCTGAATTTGATCCTGTTCCATTCTGTTTTCAAAGAATAATCTTGCTGATGGACGGATCGATGGACAGAACCCCAGGCATCTTTATCTAGCTCCTTTCCAACATTCCATTGGGTTGGAAAGAAGAAAAATTGAAAGAAAGATTTTGTTACCTTTATCCATACAGATCATGGAGAGCCAGACTTAAGAAACAATTGGCAGTCACCATGACTATATATAATGCAAAATTTTAAATAATGGAGTGATTATTTTTTTAATGGCATCTTAATAATTACATAGTTGAGGAGACTCTTGTATCGTTTAATAATAATTCACCAACTATGTAATTATTCTGACATAAGGTGAACACTTAACCTAACTGTGGTTAATATACCAAGAGACTAATCCAGTGCAGTTTACTCTGAAGATTGTCCAATATTCTCATTGCCTTGAATTGGAATAAAGATTTGTTATTATCTGATTTGAGAGACATGAAATGGGGAATATCTGAACTTTGGAACTACCTTTGTGATGTTTGGATAGTTTTTATACATTATATGAATTATTACATGGTGCTCTTAAGAAAACAAAAGAAAATTCACTGGAACTGCTTTTAAAACAGTATTGGCATATGGATAAGCTAAACCTATCACCACAATCATATTGAAGTTGAGTGCACATATCCAACTTATAATTACAAGATATAGAAAATATGTGATAAATTTCACTACAGATTTTGCTTCCAAATTAACTATTATTCATAATGAAAAGCATGCAGCACTTCAGCCTAACATTAACATTACACTGCATTTTCTTTTCCAATAAAATTTATCATTTGATTTAGTAGCTTAACTGTAACGTAACAGTTAAGTTACGTTACAGTTAAGCTACTAAATCAAATGATAAATTTTGAGTTCAATTTTACCAGTAGGAACAAGGTCACCATTTGGAAACATGTTTGGGCTCAATGAAGACCCATCTTCGAGCAGAATTCAATATTTAAGTAAGAAAGCCATAATGGCAAAACATCCAATTTGGGAGGACTTGGATCTCTCCCTCTCTCTGGTAGGTGTTACAAAATGGGAATCTTAAAAGGCCAAGCCAACACAGTGCTCTTCCCACTTAAAGCATTACAATTGAAAGTCAAGTTATTTTTTCACTAGAATTGGCTTCCTTATCCTCAACCAGTAGCAGCTTTAAATTGGCACGCAGGCAAACAATGTCCCTACCCTCAGAAAAAAGAAAATGTTCATTCAAAATGTGGACCCTACTTAATCTGGCATCACAGGTAATTGTCTAGCTTTTCCATATGGACAGGCCACACCGATCATCACAGAATCAGATACACCCCTGATCATCAGAGATTCAGATACAATCAAGTATTAATAGGATGAAAGATAGTCACAGAGTATCTTCACTATCAACTTTTAAAAAGGATTGTTTTAGTTCTTATTAGACTGCAAAACATTCTGGAAGTTCCACTAATTGAAAAATGAACACCAATGTTTTAACTAAATAAACTGAGGCTACCAATAGCTGAGTAATGGTAGGTCACCATTTCCAAACTCCAAAGGCAGATTAAGAATATTTCACCCCACAACTGCAGCAAAGAGCTGAAACTGGCTTTGAAACTTAGATGTAATTTTAATGAATGTGGAAAGGCCACATTATAGTTCTATAGGTTATAGTAATGATGGTTGGTAATATATTCTACTGTTCAATATTCTATATTCCACAATGGAGTAACCCTATTTTTTAAAAACCAACTAAAATAAACTATGGTTTCTGGAATATAAAATGAGCATTTTTACGTTTTTGTAATGAAAATAAGCAATTAAACACCAGAACTATGTTATATTGCTTTTTGTCCATCAACCGTGAGATTCTAAAGGCTTACTTTCTTGTTATTGAGCTTTCAAGCTGATGAGGTAATTCCCTTAACACTATAAACCATAGGATATCCTCCCCACTGTTTAATGCTCTGACTTTGCAAAAGTTCATAAAAATGTTCTACTTCATACAATGGAGATAAGAAAAATAAAGTTTTGCTTTAGTCTTCAAAAGCCAGTATTTGCAATCTATGCAACACACTTATCTGAACTGTCAAGAAAAAAACACAAACACGTAGCTTAAGATTAGATTTTGTTCAAAATAATTGACACTATTAACATTTTCAAATAGGTTAAGCATTTAAGCACAACAATAAGTCTATTTACTGTCTTACAAGACCAGGGGGGAAAATTCACTATGTGAAATTATAACTCAAGCCCATCCCACATTGATCCTTCAAATATAAATCTGATTAATTTATAGAACTTTCCTGACAGGCAGCTATTTACTTTTTATGTAGCTTTTTAAAAACGAAAATGTTTAAACAGAGGACTACTTTATTAAAGTATACATATTGTTTGATTCCCCAGTTTTACAAATAAAGATAGATGCAATGCAATTTAAAATTTGAATAGGATAAATGCCTAACAAAAATATCAAACATTTCAATATTTAAGTTTGATATAAAAGACTGGTTAATGTTAACATTCCATTCTGGCCTATTGGTGAGGAAAATATATGTATGCTAACGCCACCCATTTTGTGTGAAACAGACGGCTATATAGATTTGATTAATAAATAAAGTAGAACATACATTGAAATCATCAGGTTACCATATTTAGAATAAGTTTAACATATTAGTAGTTAATGTTATCCTTTATAAGAGGTGATAGTATCTTGGTCATGCAAAGCCATTCTCAGAACAATGACTCAGAAACAACTGGATTTATTCCCTACAGAGAAGGAAAAACAGTCTGAGCACAAACCACTTCAAGTTCAAAACAAGTAAAACATTTCAACTTTCAAGCTGAAGAAGACACCCTCTTACAAGTATTTAACGACTTGTTTGTTGTTTTGTTGAGTAAAGAATGTATGCACCACAACAGATTATTCTGCTGTTTCCAATAGCTGAGGCAGTAGTAGAGGAGGGAAATTGCTTTGTTTTTTCCTTGTGCTGAGAGAGAAGCAGCTGTGAGCACTTTGGGGAATCATCATTATCTGACTTCCCAAAGAAAAGCATGCAAAGAAATATTGCTAAATGGAGAGATTGTCCATTATGACACAATTATAGACTTACCTATAGTCAAGTTGGCTAAGGGGTTGATTTGAAAAAAACCCGAGTGCATTTATTGCCTTATTCTGGAAATTTATTTATTTATCAAACGTAGCCCATCTCACTCTCATAACCCTAAATTATAAGCTAACAAATTGCCAAAGAATATATTTAGATTTTGTCAAGCATGAGCCCCTCAAATAATATATAAAACATGAGTACATTTATATAAACAATTACTTCCAAAGTTCTCAAGTTTGCGAACTTTAAAATCTCCCCTTAGCCAATTTCACTGCAGTTTAGGTAACTGCTACCACTTAACATGGACTGTCACTCCAAATATGCTTATAGCCCTTGGCTTAAAAACAAAGGATCAAGAAATTCAAATGGAGCTTCCATTATTTTCTATAACCACATCTGAGTTTTGTTCTGGCAGCAGAAGATACACAAGTCCCATTTAAAACTTTGGTCCTTAGAACAGAGTCAATTCAAAATGTTGGCTTGTTTTATTCCAATGTCAAAACAATACACAATCCTAGTGCTTAGCTTTGAACCTCAGCAGAGAAAAAAATTCACATTCTTCAGCCAAGAGTAATACATGCATAACTCTAAAACTGTCTATGACACTTTTTCTCCTTGTTCTAATAACAGGGAAACTACTATTCCAATTGTTTAAGGATACTATTTAAATAGGAAGGTTCAAGGATACTATTGAAAGAGGAAGGTGCAGGACTTTCTGTGTTACACTAGAAGCATTAGAAAGAGCTCATCTCACAGAGTATTAACTAATATTAAGGTGGCCTAATTACCTTAATGTACAAGAGAATAGAAAAAATTGTTCAAACCTGAAGGAAGTTAACTAATGATTTTTAATCATGTGAAGAACTGCTGTTGTAAATATGAATACGCAAAACATGGAGAATATCAGCCAACAATTACAGAAGATGCAAAACTAGAATCTCCAGAAATTAAGGTAAGGACAATATAAAATAAAGGTAGGTCAAATGAATAAAACAGAACTATTCAAGCATGGCTATACTCTTATCCAATCTTCAACAATATATTTGGTTTTTTTAAATAAATGTGATACTACAATCTTTAAACATAGATATTATTTAAAGCTGTAATAAATAACTTATAATCTTAAGTGTACTCTTTGCATATTTCCTTTAAAACTTCAAAATTGTCTAAATCTGGTCACAGGGAAAACGTTGCATAGCTTTCTCCATAACAATTATTTGGGGGTGAAGATTACTATTTTATTTTACTGCAAAAAATCAACTGATAACTTATGCTTATATCTAGTAGCTTTTGTTAAGTATTCTTTGTATTAAAAACACTTCTTATTGACTAACATAAACATTGTTTCTTGACAATAACCTCTAACGCGTTAACCAGCCACTGTTGATTAATTATGTTGGATGATTAGAAAATGACACTTCTTAGTGTGAAAAGTAGAATATATTCAGCACGCTGTCAAAACAAAGAAATTTAACTTCTCTCTTGTCAGATCTCATTAACAAGAGGCATGAAAGTTCTGAAGCTGTATCCTTCATATAAAACTGCAATTAAAATGAAATCCTTAATCATCCTACATCTGTCAGCAATAAGATACTTCATGACAGCACTTTAATGTAACATAATAATTCTTTAACAGAGGCAGATTCAATGAACCAGAAATCTACATAAAAGGGAAAATATATGGGATACTTTACTCTATCCCCATCTTATGGTTGCAAAAGGAACAGCCATTTTGAAAGATGAGATTTCCAAAAAGAGCACTGACTAAATGAAAATTACACTGGTTGTATTGTTGTCTGTATCAAAGGCATTGATCATAGTATTGATTTACAGAATTAATATATTAGGTGTCATCATAGAATTATGAAGCAAACCGCTATTTAATTATTTAATTAAAATGGGACTCGGTCCAATACTTGGCATACTTTTTACTTAACCATCAAGTTGTACAAAGCCATATGGATGTTTTAAAAATGAGAGGCTTTCTTTTTCCAAAATGAATTTATTTTGGGCGACTGCGAGCCACCACATGTTTATTGGACCCGTGTCCCTCCTGGCTTGTACTGGCATCCTGGGAGGTGACACGAGGCTGGCTCCAAGAGGTTATCAACGCATCTTTAAGTGAGGGTTCCTTGCCCACCTCCCTAAAAGAGGCTATGGTGAGGCCCCTCCTTAAGAAGCCCTCTTTGGATCCAGCTCTTTTAAACAACTATCGTCCAGTCTCCAACCTTCCCTTTTTGGCGAAGGTTGTCGAGAGTGTGGTGGCACAACAGTTTCCCCGTCACCTGGAGGAAGTGGATTATCTAGATCCGCGCCAGTCCGGCTTTCGGCCCGGGCATAGCACCGAGACGGCATTGGTCGCGTTGGTCGATGATCTCTGGAGGGCCAGAGATGGGGGTTGTTCCTCCATCTTGGTCCTATTAGACCTCTCGGCGGCTTTTGATACCATCGACCATGGTATCCTATTGCGTCGGCTGGGGGGGTTGGGGGTGGGAGGCACCGTTTTACGGTGGTTCTCCTCCTACCTCTCTGGCCGATCGCAATTTGTGTTGGCAGGAGAGCAGAGGTCGACCTCGAGACCCCTCACATGTGGGGTGCCTCAGGGGTCGGTCCTCTCGCCTCTCCTGTTTAACACATATATGAAGCCGCTGGGTGAGATCATCCGTGGTTTTGGGGTAGAGTACCATCTATACGCTGACGACACTCAGCTGTATATATCTACCCCAAACCACCCCAACGATGCCGTAGCGGTGATGTGCCAGTGCCTGGAAGCCGTACGGATCTGGATGGGAAGAAACAGACTCAGGCTCAACCCGACCAAGACTGAGTGGCTGTGGTTTCCGGCTGCCCGATTCAACCAGCTGACTCCATTGCTGGCCATTGGGGGCGAACATCTTGCCCCAGTGGATGGGGTGCGCAACTTGGGTGTCCTCCTGGATGCCCGGCTGTCCATGGAAGATCAAGTGACAGCCGTGGCCAGGAGGGCGTTTTACCAGGTTCGCCTGGTTCGCCAGTTGCGCCCCCTATTGGATCGGGACGCCCTGCGCACAGTCACTCATGCTCTCGTGACGTCCCGACTGGACTATTGTAACTCTCTCTACATGGGGCTCCCCTTGAGGAGCACTCGGAGACTTCAGCTAGTCCAGAATGCAGCCGCGCGAGCAATTATGGGAACCTCGAGGTTTACCCATGTAACACCGCTCTTGCGCGAGCTGCACTGGCTGCCTGTCGTCTTCCGAGTGCGCTTCAAGGTTTTAATTACCATCTTTAAAGCGCTCCATGGCTCGGGACCTAGCTATTTGCAGGACCGGATCCTGCCTCATACATCCTCACGGCCGATTCGCTCCCACAGAGGGGCTTCTCCGGGTGCCGTCCACTAGACTTTGTCAGCGGGCGACGCCCAGGGGAAGGGCTCTCTCTGTGGCGGGCCCAGCCCTCTGGAACGACCTTCCCCCCGACATTAGAACAACCACGGACCTCCGTTTTTAGTCTTAAACTAAAAACACATCTGTTCTGCTTGGCCGGCCTAGGGTAGTCTCCCGTCTATAGGACTGTTAATTTTAGTTAGGAATTTTAGTAGTTTTAACTGGGATTTTAGCGCAGGGATATATTTAATTCGTTTTTATTGTATGTATGTTGTTTTTTATGGTTTTATTTGCCCTGTGCACCGCTCCAAGTCCCCCCAGGGAGATGGAGCGGTCAATAAATTCAAGATTTATTATTATTATTATTATTATTATTATTATTATTATTATTATTATTATTATTATTATTATTATTATTATTATTATTTCTGCCTGAAAGATGTCATGGTGTAGAAATTCCAAAAACTGTAAAACAGAAGAACTCTTTACAGTTAGGAATAAAAAATATGCAAATTGAAGGTTCCAGTTATTTTTCCTGTATAACATTATGCATGTAGAGTTAAGATGACAGAACTGACATTTCTACTAAAAGTGAAAACTGAAAAAAATAAATCTGCTTCATACTTTTCATTTCCTTTATGATCACCAACAGTAGCTGTTTAATAAAAGAAGAAAAGAAATATATCATTGCTGTCTCATCCAAAGAAATAATAAAACTGGGTCTGACAAGATTATTTATCACTTTTTTTTTCGTCCAACAAAACAGCATGAAAAATTAACATGAGAAGAATGCAGTCTATAATAGCTTTATTACTACAAATGGTAATATTTGAAATATTTTTATATTTTATTTACAATTTTGTGTTTTAAAAGTCTGTCTGCCAGTGCAAGATTACAAAGTCAAATATTTCCTTAGCTGAAAGGGTATTTATTTGAAATGTGATTTAGGATCAGAAGTTTAAAAAGGTATAAACAGTAGACCACTTGCACATTCAAAATATCCTCCAAATAATAAAGTTTTGGTTTTTAAAGGTTTGTAGGAATACAGTTACAATTATGTTTAAAGATCTATATAATCATTACAAAAAGAATAAATATTTTATAATAAATATTAAAACTATTTCAGTCACTAATTCATTTACTAAATTTCATCAAAGACTACACTGAATTGAGATTTATTTTAAAGACATTATTTAACGCAAAAAAATGAAACTATAAAACACAAATATATAAATTGCATCATGTAAAAGATCCGGCAAATGTAGTGAATTTAAGAACTCTTTCCTTTAGCCTCGACTCTTCTTTAAAACTATCTGAAAAGAAAAACACATAGATCTTTTAGATACAAAAGCTTAATATTTCATTTATAATTAGTCATCAATTTAGATGATTTTCATTTATTTCCAAATGCCTTTCACCTAAACAGTGTATTGTTATAATAGTCACTCTACTAAATCTACATAAATTAGACTTTTGTTTCAGTTAAGATGTGTCTTTTCATTTCTTTAAATCAGCAGTGCAAATACAGTTTAGGATTTATCGATACCTAGTAGAAAAATGTAGGATGTTCAGAGATACTCCATTCCATATTCTTTTGAAAGAGGGAGTGGTGTGGGGTCTACTAAAGAGAACCAGAACAATTGTGAATATTATTCCACTGCAAATATCCCACTGGAGAAGATAGTGACTGATTAGTTTCATATGTTCCTGGATGATACAGATTACCTGATCCAATTTATTCAACATTCAAGTTTGATTTTGGCAGTGAAACTGCTTTGATTGGCCTAAACTAAGATGACTTGCTTTGGGGGTAGTGGGAAGTGTTTTTCCCTAACCTTATGGCAGCTTTTTACACTGTCTGGTTGAGTCAATTATTTTGGATGAACTAGGAGAAGGATGATCCCTCCTGGTTTGGCCTTAGTAGGCTTTGGCTTGGTTTAGCAGTCATGGGATCCTGCATTTTGTTATCTTTGTTTATATTCTATTCAAAGGTATCAAGGGAGTCCATCAGGGAGTTGTGATTGGGTGATCCTGTAGAGCTTTATTTCTTCCATTATTAAAGTAAGGCAGTAAAGGTACCAGAGAAATGTTTGAGTCCTGTTATTAAGACAAAACTTGGTAAGACCTATGGATTGGTAGCTCACAGATCCGGCTATTAGATAGGTAATCTAACACTCTTTGGAGCCCCACTCCTTCTGAAGGAACAAGTAGACAGCCTCTGCGTATTCTTGGATTCATCTTTATCTTCTGAGGCCTAGATGGCATGAGTCCATGATGGCAAACCTATGGCATGCATGCCACAAGTGGCACGTAGAGCCCTCTCTGCGGACATGTGAGCCATCGCCCCAGCTCACCTCCATTGTGCATGTGCACATGCCTCCCCCCAGCCAGCTGATTTTCAGATCTTCGCTGCGCATGCATGGGGGGTGCATGCAGGAGACACGTGCCTATGTGAGGTGCCTGCAAGGGGTCGTGCATAAATGTGTGGTGGCACATGGGAGTGCATGCAAAGGGGAAGGACGTGCGGGGGGTGTTCCTCGCACATTGCATTATAGGTGCAGACATGCAGGCGCTCAGCGACAAAAAGGCTAGCCATCATTGGCATAGGTGATTGTGTTTTAGCCAGCAATACCATGTCCAACAGCCTTTTTGGACAGGTCTGGTCATGGTCATGGTAGCCCATGTTTTAGTAATCTTCCATTTAGATTAGCACAAAGTTGTGGTAGTTAAAATATCCTTGTAATGAATATTCCTTTTACTATATTAATTTAATTATATTTTAGCACACAGAATTACTGTAAAAAGCAGTTACGCTTAATCCAATTTGCTGATTTGTGTTTTAGTAATTATACCTTAATTTGAACATACATGTTCTAGCATAAATTTATAATATAATTATACGACTGGTTATTTGTCTCACTATAATAAAGTTTGAGCAAAAATCTTCTTTATACAAGATAGTCTTATCTGAATGCTCCCTTATACTTTAATACAATTGTATGCAGCTTTAAAGTTATAGTATGCAAAGTAAGATTCAAGAAAGAATTTAACTATGATTACCTTTGCAGAAGAGACAACATGTTCATATTTAATTATTTTACTCTTTTCTTCAATAGCCTTGGTCCTGGCTTCTTCTCCTAACCGAAACATGAACAGCAAGAAGTTCAAATGTACCTTTTAAAGAAAAATACAAAATTCAAAATCTTTCAAAAAAAAATCTCAAATACATTACAGCCAACTAGCCTATAAAATGATTTATAATATAATACTAATTAAAATGTTCTCAAAATAAAATTTATCAATATATCTTTATCTAATTTCATACATTTTTACTTCTAAGACACTGCTAACATTTCCAATCAAATGCAGAGATACACATTTCTGATAATTTTTTAAAACGGTGAAATAAATTACGTTTCAAAAACATTCTTGGACACGGAAAGGGGACTCTCTTTCCCCATTATCATATCACCTGGCAGCCACATGATCCAAGGAAAAGGTTAGGGTGCTTTAAAGAGTTGCAGACAAGTGATATACTTATGCTCAAGCCTAATTCTTAAGCATCTCTCTAAAATTTGACATGAAGTTTTATACAACCTGAATATACCTATTGTTTTCTCCCATTTCTTTTAACTTTACAGTTAATGTTGATGCCTGGTAATTTTACCTAGGTAAGTCCCTGCAATTTTCTAGGCAAGATTTCAGAAGTGATTTCCCCTTACCTGCTTCCTAGGGCTAAGAGAGAGGGCCTGGGCCAAGGTCCCCCCAACTGCCTTCGTGTCTGAAGCAGACCTAGAACTCAAGTCTCCCTACACTCAATTAGCTCTTTCTTCCAATGATCTACCTTAAAAATGGGATTTAGATCAGGTGCAAATCTAATAATAGAGGTAGTTTGTTTTCAGGATTTCTTTTTCAGGATTACAACAGAGCCAGTTAGGAGTGTGGCTAAGGTGCTGGCCTAGAAACCAGGAGAAACCCTCAGCCATGTAAGCCAGCTGGTGATTTTTGGCCAGACACTCACTCTCAGCCCAACCCACCTGGCAGCATTTTGTTGTGGGGAAAATAGCAAGTGGGAGAATTAGATAAGTTTGCTGCCTTCAGTTGAGACAGACAGACAACAGACAGACAGACAGACAGACATTGGATAAAATGTTACTTCATGGTCATAAAGAAGCATTTCCTTTCAAGTAGACAATATACAACAGCATTTTACACTAGTTATGGATAATCCTGATCCAATAGAGCCAATCCAGTAGATATCAGCCTGATCTGTTCCACTAATTATAACCATGCCCAATATTGTGCAGTATTTAATCAGCAACAAGATTTTATTTAAATAAAAGCACTGAAATCAACAGGACCTACTTCTGAGAATATGTAAGATGTTCATACTATAAGTGGCAACATCTCGTAGTTTATAATATGCATGGCCCAGAAAATAAAATCATTATAAAAATTTCATACATTTTCCCATTTAGACTGATTTGTTAATGGAATAGGAAAAAAAGTTCTGTGTTCAAAAGTGACAACTTGTAAGAAACTTTATATGTATGAGAGGACTTGAGAGAAGTGTTGGGGGAGGGGTATTTGCATTATAGACTTAGAATAATTTTGTCACTTTGAATGTACGCTAATCGGCATACATTAAAATGAACTTTCCTTTCATGCAACTCTCAAAGGGTCATTGCATACAACTCTCAAAGGGTCTCCACTTCTAATATACACTACATAAACATGATAAAATAAATACAAAATTATGCATATACCCACATATATTATGACACAAAGAAACAACACAATCTAGTTCAGATGTATACATGTCCATGGCAAGACAAACAGCCAAAGAAGCTTCCCGTAACTTTGACAATGTCCAAACATTGATGCAGAGGATCAGTCCTCTGCCATCGTGCACACATGACACATGTGTATACATGACACAAGCAATCTCAGATTACTTACTGTTTATCAGCCACCATCACTACAATGCACAAAGATGATTCATAGCATTATGTTGTCATTACATGCCAACCTTACACAAAAGGAACCACCCACAATGGGGGGGGGGGTGTTACGCTTCAGGCAAGGCACTTTCTAAACTGAGCGGATGGGAATGGCAGGAAGTAAGTTTTCAATGAGCTTCCTTAAAAGTTACCTATGGCAAGCAAGACACTGAACGGTCGCCTCTCAAATGATCCCTCTCGCTGTCGTGGCAGAGCAGATCACGGGTCCGCAAAACTAGGGCAGACAGCAGTTACCACCCTCCTTTCTAGCTTCCCTCCCCCATTCCCACTCACCAGTAAGTCGGTGTTGCCGCCCAAACGGACCTGGGGCTTGTGCTTCTTCACCAGGTTCTTCAGAGTGCTTCGTGGCACGGTGCGCTTCATCGTAGCGGCGCGGAAACCCCTTCACTGAATCAATGTCGGAGCGGCTCACCACCCCAAAACACTCCACGAGCGAATCGAGCGCGCTTGCGCCGTATAAGTTTAAATCTGCCGCCGTGCGCCATTACGTCACAGGAGCGGCTGACGCATCAACCCGCCTACTTTCTCCTTGGAGCGATTGGTGGAAGGGAGTGCCATTCAGCGGGACTCTCGAGAAGAAGTCGCTGAATGAATGCGCCCTGCAGTTTGCTGTCTTCATTAAAATGCACCGCGACGTATAGTTGCTTCCCCCTTCCAAATGGACGCGTAAATGAAGATGGTGTTTTTGTACAACTGACTTATTTAAATTCAGTAGCGCGTGAACGTGTCTTCATCCGTCAGAAATTTATTTTAAAAGTTGCAAATATATATGCACATTTCTGCTTAAGGTAAAAGAGTTGTATGGGAATCTTGCCCACCAAGGATTAGCCGCGATCGGAAAGGCTACTAAGGAATCATCATCAAATGAAGAGTCTTGTTTTTAATCTTTTCACTAATTTTATTAATGAAATATAACAAAGAATGAATATATCAGTAATGTATGAAAGTGAACTACATACATTGCATTGATGAAAAAATAGCATAAGAGAAGAGAAGAAACATTAAAAATAAGACACATATGATATCAATTTAAAACTTATTCAACTCAAGCTTATTATTAAATCTAGACCACAGAAGAACAAATTGTTTCTCCTTCCCTTTTTTAGAATATGATATTTTAAAAATTGATCAACACAAATCTGAATCCATTATAAGCCGTGTCCTCACTTTCACAAACAGTTCTCATAGGCTGGCTCAAAATTGCAATTATTTACCTGGGAATATATTCATTCATTAAATTTTGCTATAGCCACCCAATTCCAAAGGTAAGACGCAGAGGGGAGAGAGGAGGGTGTTTTCTAATGCTCTTCACAATCTCTCCACCTAGCTCTCCATATTTGAGATCTGTCAAATAGGTGAGATGTGTTTGGAGACAAATGTAGCACTCTTCCAGAATGGCACTATGCATATGTACAGAATTAACTTGAGTGACAGGTGATAGAACAAGAGCATCACCATGACAGTAACCTGTTCCATGGGCAACCTGAAAAATGGCTACGCTCTTAGTCCCAAAGAGCAGGAAGAAGAACCAGCTACCATCAGGAATGGTAGCTGGTCTCTCCAAAAGTTCTATAGTAGTGGTATATATCTTGCAGGTGGCCTTCTCTTGGGCATCCTAGGCTCAAACCTTAAGCAATATTCTATATCATACTCATAAACAAATTGGATGTATATGTTAATTGTAACATGAGCCAAGGTGGTGCAGTGGTTAGAGTGCAGTACTACTTCAGCTGACTTCTAGCTGCAGTTCGGCAGTTCAAATCTCACCGGGTCAAGGTTGGCTCAGCCTTCCATTCTTCCGAGATGGGTAAAATGAGTACCCAGATCAGAGGTGGTATTCTACCAGGTCAGACCAGATCACCCAAATCAGTAGCTGAAATTGCGGGTGGTTCCACCCACCCGTTCCCAGCTCTATGGCATCCCATTTAGGCCCTTTTTTCGCCAAAAGTGCATGCACGAAAGGATCTCACGCTCGCTCACATTTGCAAACCGGTAGGAAAGGTAAGTATATATCTTCCCTAAGTGTACTCAGATTGTTGGGAGCAATAGGCTGGCTCTGTAAAACCTCTTAGAGATGGCTGTAAAGACTTTAAAACAGGAAATCCAGCTGCAGTATGTCCATAGATAGCTGTCCAGCTTCTCATTGAACACCTTTTATTAAACCCCAACATGCACTCTTGTGCTAAGAGCCTTGTCTTTTTATCCTACCAAGGATCAAGCATCACTTTTCATATTAAAATTAAAATTGAATGTTTTGTCTTAACAGTGTTTCTATGTTTGTTTTAGTAGCATTTCTATGTTTATTTTTCCTACATTTAATGTGTAAACTAAAAGACTTCCATAATCTTTCAGCTAGGATAGTCAAAACTTATTATCTAATTATGCAATAAGTATAATGATACATTGCAAGTTTATTGCCTCTGGATACTACATTACTAATGTAAGTTACCGTTTACATATGTGGAGTTCAGCATATTTATAGAAGAAAGTCTGTAGAGATTCTCAGTCATCTAGGTCAGGGGTCCCCAACCTTTTTGGCACCAGGGACCGGTTTCATTTTAAAGAAAATTCCGCGGACCGGTGGGCATGGCTCGACCAGCATAGAGGGGGAGCGGGAGGGGGGCGGGAACAGGTGGCGCATGCACGTGCGGGGGGGCGGGGGTTGAGTCAGCTCACTCGCCCCTCTCAGCCCCCAACGGTGCAAGCGACCGCGCCTGCGCTCTCCCACTCCTGGTGCGCGCTCTGCCCAGAGGACTGCTCCTCCTCCCTCCTCCTCTTCTCCGGCCCTGCGGCCCAGTTCCTATCAAGCCACGGACCGGCACCGGTCCGCGGACCGGGGGTTGGGGAACCCTGATCTAGGTCATGGTTGTCCCAAAGGTTCTTTTTCAGGAGACAACTGGACTTTTATGTTTTTATAGAAGAATTAGCATTGAAAAGGAGGCAAATATTTTGCATGTGGTTCTTTAAATTTGCCATGTCATATTCAAGTGAAAAATAATTTGTTTATCCAAATTTGTTTATTAAATTAGTAAAAATTTTGAAGCATATTTTTCCAGTATTGTTCAAACAGAACACTCTAGCAAGATATAGATTATCAGATTGATTATTTTAATTTCATAATTACATGATGAATGATTGTATTCCATTTTTTCATATATTTGGATAAAGACTATTTGTACAGTGTTACCACTTTATCAGAAATGAAAAACAAAATAAATGTAAATATGTTAATATTTCTTTGTGAGATATATGTCAATATAAAATATTTGGGGAATAAAAAACTTTGCCCCAAAGTATCTGCCTGCCTGCCTGCCTGCCTGCCTGCCTGCCTGCCTGCCTGCCTGCCTGCCTGCCTGCCTGCCTGCCTGCCTGCCTGCCTGCCTGCCTGCCTACCTACCTACCTACCTACCTACCTACCTACCTATCTATCTATCTATCTATCTATCTATCTATCTAACTATCTAACTATCTATCTATCTTGTACATAATAATGTGAAATCACAGCTGTGTTCTTCAGCTGATGTTGGTTTTCATATAATTGAGTTTTTTCCAAGAATCTAGGATGTTGTATTGGTATAAACTATATGCATATTCAAGCTGTGTGGCCTTTTGTAATTGACAAATGGAAAAAAATTATGCATAGATTTTCTAAGTGGCATCCAAGATTTTTTGGTATGGCACCTAGTGTGCTGATAACCACTGGGACCACCATGGCTAATTTATGCCATAAACTTTCAATTCTGATTTTCAAAATCTTGATACTTTGAGATTCCCAGATAAACTATATTAATAATGTTATTAATTATTGTATTCTACTTTTTCATGTATAACTCAATGTTGTGAACCTATCTAACACTCCTACTTCGTATTTTTCTCCACAACAACAACCCTGTGAGGTGTGTTGAGATGAAAGAGTTTGACTGGCCTAAAGATACCCAGCTGGGTTGCAGGCCTAAAGATGCCCTGCAACTCACATCAAACTGACTGTTGAAAGAAGCAATAAACATTTATACATTTATATGTGCATTAGTGTTTAAATATTTATTGAAGTACATATTCTGCACATACTTTTCAATTATGAAATTGTAATTAAACTCTGACATGTAAAATGAGAGGGAGAAAAAAAAAGTTGTTTTCTATTCCTTTACAGATTTCTCGTCTCACTCCCCAAACAATGGAATTTACAAAGCACCTAAAACGATAGGCAGATATTTAATCCAATTCTGATTTTCATTATAATGTAGTTTTTAAGGAGTCTTAACAATCTTATTTATTTATTTTAGAAGAAGGGATTCATTCTATTTCACCCATTCAATGAAGTATGAAACAATAATCACAAACGTATCAATAGTAAATATGTGAATCAAACCATTCAATGGGCAGATCATATGCTCCAGGTCACGTAAAGGTAGAAATGAGCAGAGCTGAGGAGGAAAGGGGCTAAAAGAACATAAAAGCAAAGTATCTTTTAAATTAAACGAGCAAGCAGAAATTCTTTCAGTCCATAGATCAGAAATAAAATACTGAATGGCATATCTGACTGAGGATTTAACAACCAATATTTTGTTGCAATCAGTAGTCTTTGAATATGTGCAAAGAGATTTTGTAAAATGCTTTCATGAGTTTCTAATTCCCACCAAGCTGGCAGTTCCACCAAAATGTTTAGGAATCTGTAAGATTTATTTATTTATTTATTTATTAGTTAGACTTATATAACCGCTCCCTCTCCCCAAAGGGACCCGGGGCGGTGCACAGGAAATTAAAAAACACATAAATATCACAAATATAAATAATTAAGACCGAATTAAATAAATTATCCCTCGCTAAAAATTTAAAACATTAAAACATTAACCCCATCTAAAACCCAATTAAAACAATTTAAGGTACAGACTGTAGGCTAGGTAAATAACTTAGGCCAAACCGGCCTGATGGAACAAGAGATGGAGAATACAGTTCATTCCTCACCCCAAAAAACAATAAGAAGAGAGTAATAGATAGCAGACACAAAACAATATATATCACCCCCAATGACATATAAAATGATTCATGGATATTAAAAGTTTGTTTATATAAATATATATATAATAACTGCAGCTGCAAGGAAATTTACATGATGTATATCACTTTGTATACTTTGAATTCAGACTAAATTTAATTAAGGTGCCCCAAACAATATCTCGACCAGTAAAAAAAGACTGTAGAGAAATTGGTATTTCTGAATGGAGCAGCACTAATGGCATCCAGAGCATGTGATGTTGCTTCAAATTTGAGTAAATTAGTCAAAAGTAAGAAAAATATTGTGCCAAGACTCATCATAATCTCATTTTGTGAAAGTCCTTCTGAAAAATAAACATCTTATTCTTTGCAAACATTGTTTCCTTGTAGGAATTTTAGCTGCAAAGAATTCTGTCATCTATTCTGTGGGAAATACTCTTCATAAGGATGGGAAAAGGAAACTTGTGTATAAAATAAGAATCTCTCCACAAGCCCTTGCTTAATTACGTGCCAAGAATCCTAAATTCAAATAAAACTTTTTCAGGTAAATCACCAAACGCAAGACAATCTACCTAAATGAACTTAAGACAACAATATATTTAACAGGAACTATAGCAAATGCACCTGAATTCAAGGAACAGTCAATTAAAGCAACATTCATCTGTGGCGGGCCCTGCCCTTTGGAACGACCTACCCCCTGAACTCCGCACCATCTCTGACCTCCGCCTCTTCCGCAAGTGTCTGAAGACACACCTATTCCATCTAGCCGGCCTAGCATAACCCCCATTACTGACTCTTAGATAGTTTTAAATTTGGGTTTTTTAAATTCGGTTTTTAGCGCAGGGTCTATTAGAATAAGTTTTTAAAAATTTTATATGTTTTATATGTGTTTTAACATCCCTGTGCGCCGCCGTGGGTCCGTTTGGAGAAGGGCGGGGTATAAATTTAATAAAATAAAAATAAATAAATAAAACAATGATTTAAATAGCAATTGGGAGTGAATTTTATGGATGGCAACGATCCTTGAAATCTTACCCTCCAAGCTAATTATGTAAACCAAGGATGATAGCAAAAAGTCAATTGTACTTCTAATTCCTTCCATCTCTGTTCCAGTGAACATTTCTGTATCTTTATGGCAATTACATAAACCTTGCCATATTAAATCTAGGAGCTTTTTCATCTACTAGTGGAGCAAGAAGAAACAGTAAATTATTACCTTCCAACACAGTGGGATACTGGAGGCATAATGCAATTATGTTTTATGTTCTTCCTATTATTATCATGTTCAGAAGAGCTCTTGGAAGAACACAGTCAAAGAACTCTGCTATTTATTTCTGGGTCCTCTGCCTAAATTAAATCCAGATGGTTCAAACAAAAAATGCTACATTTTGTGGAGGAAAGGCTATAAAAATGGTGGTTCGTCAGTCAGTTTAATCTAAGCCTTGTGTGAGAAAGTGTGAGAATGTAATGTAATGGTTTAAATAATGCGTGAAGTTTGTATATTTCAGATCTGAAAGAATGCAGAACTATCACAGAATATGCTGTAATATATCCAATGTTTTCAGCTATTGCCATGAGAAGATTGCCTGCAAAGTGATTAACTCTAAACCTTCCTTGTATTTGTCACAATAAATTACACTTTTTTTCATGTTAAGTAGTTCAACAAAATGTTGGAAGAAGAACAATACATGGTTGAATCTATTCTGCATGATAGGCGCCAAACAGCAATTTATGTTCTAACACGATGAAAGCAAGTTAGAAACCAAAAATGTTACAGTAACATTCTAATAATTGCCATTAGAGTAGCTAAGTGCAGACCAGACTATACAAGCAATTGTGACTCGCTCAAAGGGAAAATAAGGATTTTAAGATTAGATGATAGCAATTGTGCATTTCCATTTGCAAGGTTATTTATTTAATTCTTTTATTTACTATCAGAAATTTCACTTAAAAGTTGTTTGGTTTGGTATTGAATAGGATATCTTATTCATTCCAAGAGATCAAAATCAATGTAAAGTTACATTTATCTGAAATATACTACTTAAATCGATGCACTGAGATATATAGATCAAATACCCCTAAAGGAGTATTCGTGAAACATATCTCTATAAAATAATTTAGGACTTAGGTAAAACTTCCTTCATGTACTTCCATTTTTAATTTCCTTAAGATACAAGTTTAATGAGATGGGAAGTAGTGTTGAAAGAGAGATAATATTTTGCCAAGTACAATCATAATGATTTTATGGGATAAAAACCACATGTATTTAATCCTGGTTCAATATTAATTCCATTATGTGTTACCAGAAATAGCTTATACATTACATATACATACATTTGTGTGTATGTGTTTGTGTGTGTGTATTCTCCATGAAAATCCTTTTTATTAGTTTATAATATAAAATACAAAAATACAAAAGCAAATAATAAAATAGGGGAAGGAAAAGGAAAAAGTGAATAGAGAAAAAGGGGAAAAGAAAGAAAATGCATTTACTTCCAACTCCCTTTGATGCAGTAGAATAAGAAGTGACATCAAAGCTCAACTTTTTATGTTTATATAATAGTATAAACTAGCCATTTCTATAACAACAGATCTATCTAATTAATAAAACCCAAAATCAAAATCAATTTTTTCCCACCTCAAGTACAAAGTCCAGAAGCTAATTCCAAGTAGAAACAGAAGTACTTATGTTTTTTTTCTTTTATCAAAGCAGTCAATTTAGCCATTTCTGCTAACTCCATCAGCTTTTGCAACCATTTGACCATTGTGGGGATTGAAGTATCCTTCCATTTTTGTGCATAAAGTAATCTTGCTGCTTTCAATATATGTAACATCAAAATTCCCAAAAAATTTCCAAATCTTTTTCCATTAAACCCAAAAAGAAAAGTTTCTCGTTTTATCTTTATATCACTTTAAGAATCTTGTGTATTAGAATATGAATCCTACTCCAATGTTACGTGTTACTAGAAATACCAAAGAAATAGTTCAAAGTTGGAAACAGTCCAACTTTAATTTCCTTTATTTATTTATTTATTTATTTATTTATTTATGTATTGCTCTTCACAATCTTGATCTTTAAATCATTCCAATGGCATCACAGGATTTGAAATTTGGCATCAATCTTTGGCATTCAAGAGGAGTCTTCAAAGTTTTCACCAGCTTCCTCTGTAAACCCTATAAAATAAGGATTATCCAGGATTTATTTTGCAACTGTTCTCTGTCTAGAACCTTTTCTTGATTAGTCTTTCGTATTCCCATTTTGGTAAACTTTGTTGTCTTCCATGCCTTTGAATTCTATATTGTTGGGTCAAGTAAGATTTGTGTTTTAATTTTTTCTCCTCGTCTTTTACAAATTTAACTATTGGAATCTGTACCATAACCAAGATATTTGTTATTAATATTTCAGTTCATTTTACAAAACAAGTTAAAGTGATAGCTGATTTGCTCATTTAAAACCTTTTCTATCTGGTCCTTTAGTTCTTTCTAGTGTTCATTTGCAACTTTCATCAAACAAAACTAAACCCCATATGACAATCTCATATTCATAATATGAGTTTAGTTCTATTTCAGTCTTTTCCCATGAATTATTTAACCATACTTGTTCTTCAAAATTTCCAAAAAAATAACAAATATTCCAAATCTCTTGGGCCTCCCAATTCATTTAAAACTTTCTTAAATCTTTTTTTTTTTTTTTGCTTTTTGCCAACTATTTATATTTTAAGCTCTTAGGTATCTGTTTAAAATTCCTTAAATCAAGAAGCACATAAAACTCACCTGGTCTCAAATTAAACTTGCCATCCTAAAGATCTCTAATATTTTCACTGTAATTAAATTAAACATTTCCAAATGTGATTAGAAAGAACATTCAGCTGGCTTAAAAGCCTTATTTTGCTTTGCTGTTGCCGAGCGTAAAAAAATGTCACCTCCTTGGCTCCTGATGCTCAAACTTGCAGGAGAAAGCTCTTTTATGTTCTCCTCACAAGGAGCTGCAATACAGAGCACTGGAAATATCTGGTCCCCTCTCTTCTCCAGAGAGATTTTGAAATACCAGTCCACTTGCCAATTCTTCATTCTTCACAATAGTCATCGTGTCTGCTATTCAGAGACCTCTCCTGTCAGTCATGACTCACCTGGAAGTTCAAAATGATTATGGTAATATTTTAAAATAACTATATTGTTTTGTAGGAATGACACACCAAGTAATTTAAGTACAAGTAAGTATTATCAACTAACCCGTAGCTTACAATAAATTTAGACTTCCAGAAATACCATTAGCAAGTTAGAAGCATAAACCCTGCTCCAAAGTAAATTTACTAAGAAGTCATCTAAGTCTTAAGTGGCTCTAAGGTAGAAGACACTGAATTCTACATTAGCTACATTTCTGCATTTTCAAAGTGATGATCATCTTTCATTTGATGTTCATTTTAATGACAAGGTACTTGTTATTAATAGCAATAGAAAGTGAAGTCGGAAAGCGAAGTTAACACTGACAATCTTGAACCTTGCTTTTCACTAAGGAAACTTTGGGTATTATAATTTTGGTTATGGTATAAGTCCGCTGTCTATCTATATAGAAATTGAAAGCACAGACATACTGAACACATTAGTTTCTCAGTGCACATTTCATGACTTTATCACTTTTCTTGGCTTGGCAGAGAAAAAAAGTGATTAATCAATCAGACATAGGTTTTCTAGGCCTGGTCTTGATTTATGCATCCACGTTTAGTAAACCCTAAAAGCAGAACATTTTGATTTATTAGTAGTAAGCATATCTTGTTTGGTCTCGGAAAGACTTATACTATGGTGACAGGAAATAATATGTGAGTTCATTATATGGCTACACAAATATAGGTTTTCTTCTACTGCTGGGCCTACCACAAGCAAATAAAAAACTTTTATTTGAAGTGAGGAAAAGAAAAGTAGTAAAATACAGGTACAACATCTTTACACAATTTAAGCAATACTTTTTATTATCATTTCTTTCCCTGAATAGTTTCCTTGGGGATATAGTTTGTAATCTGCCAGTGTGACTTTTTTTAAAACCAGAATTAAATAAAATATAGCCTATTCTGGATCCAGATGCCTATTTATGAAGGGGAGAATATTTTCTTTCCACAAAATTTAATTTTGCAAAATATACACATATAGATACAGGAAGAAAGTTTTAAAATATTGGGAAAGATTGTTGTTCAATGTCACATGAATTCAGATTTTCATCTTCTCTCAACTGCTACAGGTGGTGCGGAGGACGGAAGAAATGGTGTGTTTCCCAACTGTCAAGTCCTGAACCCATGTTACTTAATGGCACAGAGTCCGTCTCAAAACCAGATTACAGACACATTGAACAAATCATCTACTACACATTTCGGGTATCTCATTACATCTAGTCTAATGGGATAAATTTCTAAAAACATGAAGATTGGCAGTTCTTGTCCTGGGTAAAATGTGCATGGTTTTGGCTAGGCAAAAAGCATAAATAAAGAGGAAAAATGATACCTTTACATTAGCAAAGAGAAAATACATTTTTTGCACTAGGCAAGATATTAACAAGCCAAACAGTGTAGCTTTACAGTGGTTGGCAAGAAGGAAATCCTCAAAATGCAAAATCCCTATTCAGGTGGTAGGAAGTTATTTTAATTTGGTAGCAAATTTCACTTTGCAAAGCTAAATGTGTTTTTCAGAGCAAAGGAAAACAAGGGTAAAATAGGTAGCTATTTTAGTTCATGAGGGGAGGGTACCATAAAATGTGCAGGTGGCATTGGGATTCAGAAGGAACTCCTGTCAGAAGAAGTGCTCCTAAGCAAAAAATATTTATTATTAAACTAGCCGTTCCTGACCACGCATTGCTGTGGCCCAGTCTGGTTAAATGGCCAATCAATCTGTATGTAGATCTACACCTGCACTCGCAAACTTTCCACCTACCTACCTACCTACCTACCTACCTACCTACCGTATTTCTCCCTCTATCACTCTACCTACCTACCTATTGTATTTCTCCCTCTCCCTCTCTATCCCTCTACCTACCTTCATACCTACCTACCTACCTACTGTATTTCTCCCTCTCCCTCTCTATCCCTCTACCTACCTACCTACCTACCTACCTACCTACCTACCTACCTACTGTATTTCTCCCTCTCCCTCTCTATCCCTCTACCTACCTACCTACTGTATTTCTCCCTTTCTTTATCCTTCTACCTAGCTACTGTATTTCTCCTTCAGAGTATTTTATGTCATAAAGGATGACATAATACCTGTGGCCCAGGTGCTCTCTCTGTATCCATCTACCTACCTTTTTTACAATTTTTTACATTTCTGTTGCATGTACCTGGCACAGGTGTGACATCTACACAATCTATATATATATATCATTGGTGCTGTATTTCAAAGGAACGTTGTGTGAAAATTTGGAAGCAATTGGTGCAGTACTTTCAAAGATTAGCGGTTTTGAACAAACTTGTTACATTTTTATTTATATAGAATGTATATGCCACCCATTTCACAAAAGGCAACTCTAGATAGCATAAAAAACATTCAATAAAAATACCAGGCAAAACATTAAAATGATATAAAAGGGTGATAAATTTAAAATTCAGTTAAATTAAATTGACCAAGATGGAGTGGAAGCGAGCAAGTGCATAGAGGGAGGAAATGGGGCCATGTCTAATGCACCACATCCAGGACGTCACACTCCCACTGAGGCTCCAGCCTCAAATGCTAAAAGAATAGCAAGTAACTCAAGTAGTAGAATGTCCCATTAAAAAGGAAAATCCCTAAAATACTATGATAGTATTTTATAGTTCAAAGTATGAACTTAAACCAAATGTCAATTAGGACTGGCAGATACTCATTAAATTTGAAGTAACAATGAAAATTATTAAGAAATACATGACAGAAAAAATTCATTTCTAGTTTAGACTACATTTTTAGGAAGAGAAGCACAAGAGAGAAAGGAGAAATTTCTCCTTGTTTCTCAAACACAGACTCCTTTGATTAAAGAGTCCAGGTAAGAAATAACAACAGCATATTAAGATAGTTTTACCTCTGACATGAATGAAACGCTGAGTTGTTTTTCTTTGTGGATGTGTCTAGAAATACAAGGGAAAATTAATGAACCAAGGGAAGTTTCTCCAAATTAATCCTCCTCCAACCCATTAATTTCCCACCCACTTGTAGATTCATCTCCTAAGAAAAACAACCCAATGTTTTATCCTGTCCACAATATAGCTAAGCTCCAACAGTTGTCCATGAGTATGAATTGTAATGTCCTCGCCTTGCTGAATCATTCCTGATGTGAACGGAAGAGCATGTAGGGTGTTCCCAAAAATGCAATAGCATTTGATAAAGAATAGTTGGCCAATGAGTAACAATTTTACACCCTCTGCTCACAGAGGAGGAGACCATCTAACTTGTCCTTTAGCTTCCAGCCTCAAGAATGGTACCAGAGCAACTTCATCCTCAAAATCCTGAGAGCCATATTTGGAGAATAAGACAAGATTTCAGACTTTCTGCTGAAAGAAAAAGGTCTGCTATGGGAGGAATTAACTGTATACTATGCTATATTACTCCATTTATTTGGGTGATATTTTTTCAGGTGTTAACAAGGTGATAATCTTCAGAGGATTTGGAAATTTTCACCTAAATGCCAGTGTACCACAAACAAGCTTCCAGAGATAATTGGTACCATCTGTTTTAAACATTGCAAAGACAAAAATAGTGAGGCTACTACTTACACCCAAAGCGGGAAGAGGATTTTGTAAAAAATATACTGAACTTTGCCTTGTTAATCACAATTCAAAGACAAATAAGCTCAGGGAAGAAACTTACTAGTAAGGAGCCAAGCTGAGGAACGGTGTCCTTTAAAAGGACTGAAATTAAAACAACATTCAGTCTAGCAGACAGAGCTAGTACACAATTTTCATTCAGTTCCACACAGCTTTCCTCATGTCCCTTTCTTGCCCCCTTAAATAAATGCAACTCAGCAGCAACCAAGAAGAGTAGATTGCTTCATAAAATGCCGAGGTGAAGTTCCTTTTCCCAATCCCACTTTTCATCAGTTCAGTACAGCTGTGAAAATGAATGAGATGGCAAGTGTTCAGCTTTTTTAACCAGATCCTCTTTCTGACGAATTCCTTTCCTTATTTTGCTATTTATTTGTGGCGAGAAGTAGATCTTGCTTAGGTCATAGGAAGACTTGCATTTAATTAACTTAGTAAAAATAACTTTAAGGGAAGTTGGCAATGATGTTCCCTTGTCCTCCACACTGTCTTTTCTCCAGTTTGAAACGTTGCTTTTCTCCTTCCTCCTCTGATTTAAGAGATTCATAAACTGTCTCTTCCTTCAAATGTAGTGACTGATGAAGGTATCAACATTTTATCCGTAGTCATTAACAAACAGTGTAGAATAGAATATCCTTAAACAAATCAAATAGGCTCAGGCTTTTAAATCTTTCTGGTGCAAATGGGCACCCTCCCCCTTTACAAAGTATGCAGGAAACTAGATCCATTAAGGCAGGTGTTATAGCCACCAAATGCAATGAGTGATAGTAGGGACACATTTTTCTGGAAATGTACAAAAAAAAAAAGCATTAATGCTTATACTGTTTCTGAGTTTTATCTGCTTCAAAATGAATATGCATGGATATATGTGTGTGTGTTACGTTTTTGAGCTGATCAATAAATAATTGATCAATAATTGTGGAAACAATTATATATATATAATTGTTCCACAACACCCTGTTAGGGCCCCAATTAAGGGAGGAGACATACTGTTTCCTTTTCTGCCTTTCGGCTCATCACCAGAGACCATCTAGACAGAAAGTCATGAGTTCCGTTGTGTGATTTTTTTTATATGTGTGTTATGTTTTTCAGCTGATCAATAAATAAGTCAGGGAAACTAGTATAGATCTATTTCGAGCTTTTTAGCTCTCATCGGCCAGCCATACCCTTACTGGGATTCGAACCGGGGCTGTATTCCATGCCAGGCGAGAGCCTTAGCCATTAAACCAGCCAGGTTCTGTTCCTGCTCAGCTGAGACAGGAGGATAAGTATATATAATTGTTCCACAACACCCTGTTAGGACCCCAATTAAGGGAGGAGACATACTGTTTCCTTTTCTGTCTTTCGGCTCATCACCAGAGACCATCTAGACAGAAAGCCATGAGTTCCGTTGTGTGATTTTTTTTTATATGTGTGTTACGTTTTTGAGCTGATCAATAAATATAATATATATATCTCACTCATGTAAGTATGAAATTGTTTTTGCAACGTTTTGGCAAGATCTCACTTGCCATCTTCAGGCTTCGGTCTGCTGGCGTTTCAGCAAGTGAGATCTTGCCGAAACATTGCAAAAACAATTTCATACTTACACGGGAAACCACCAGAAGACAGCAATACCAACATACCTACACCCGTGAAAATCTACGAATATATATATATATATAGTGGCATCATGTTTATCATCACTAAATGATGTAAATTATGATATTTGCAATAGTCATGCAAAGAGATTGTACTGTAATACATGTGACTTTCTATGATTTACACCAATTCCCTATGTATCCTATGGAGGTTCCAGCCTAGAAATAGGTATATGGAACCTAAGAAATTAGTAACTTTTATCCCATAGTTGCAGTTACAATTTTTTCTTACATTTTATTCTTATCACAGTAACTAGGCAGTGAGTTGCCTTTAATGAATCAGATCTATGGCTCTTCTAGATTAATACTATCTAGAAAAATTATGTGGAATCTTAATAGAAGGATCTTTCCCATATTTACTGATATGCAGATAATATAGTCTCTCATTTATGTTCCAGACCTTTTCAACTTTTCTTCTCTGTTAAATAAACTCTAGTTGTTTTTGCTGCTATTTTCTGTTTTAAGCAATAGGGAACAAGAAATACTAGCATGATTTCCACCATGGACGTTCCTTATACATCTTAATTTCACTAGATTGCATAGTTCCTTTGATAATAAGAAATATAGAACGATAAAAAGGAACATGCTGATTTTTCTAACCATTCTATTATTTAATTGGACTACATGGCTGGACTAGATTCAAAATGCTTGTGTAATGATCTATCTATGCTAAATTTCTACCACACTTGTTTTACTAGAGTACAACTGATAAATTACCTCTTCATAAATATCACTATTTCTTAGTGAAGTAAAAAAGTCAAAACAATACTTATTCTATTATTCATTTAATCAGTATATTAATTTTCTGCACATTTTAACTGAAACTACTAAAATTAAACATTAACTATAGCTGAAAGTCCTCATCAAGAACTAACACTGATATGGTTGTAGTCTAGTTTTTCATCATTTTGTCTAATAAACATAATAATTGCAACAATTCTTGGAAGTTGAGAGCCTCAAATATATTACATAAATATTGTTGGAGACATGCATAAATGCTGAAGGATCTGTGTATTTTAAAAAAACTAAATTGAAATAAAAACTTAACAAAATCTTATAATCTCCATATTAGACACTAAAAATAAATCCAAACTACAATTTATCCTTTGTAATTCTTTCATTCTAGATCAAGGGTGTCAAACTCAAGGGCCAGGGGCCAGATCTGGCCCTTGGGGTGCTTAGATCTGGCCTGTGGGGCCACCCTGGAAACAGTGGAGGACCAGCCCTTGGTGTATCTGCCAGCTAAAACAGACTCCCAAGCTCCATTTTTGCTGTGATGGCCTCCTGCAACCTTCTGTCAGTGAAAAAGGACTAGGGAGGGCTGCATGTGGCTCTCCAAGAGCTGTTTTCACTGGCAGAGATTTACAAGAGGCTGTTGCAGCCAAAAATGGAGCTTAAGAGTCTGTTTTTGAAGCAGAGCACTTGGGCCACCCCAGGAGCCCCCAACACAAGTGATGTCGAACTGGCCATGCCTTCTCTGGCAACGCCCCCCTCCTGCGCTCCCAAGGTCAAACACAACCCTGATGCGGCCCTCAATGAAATCAAGTTTGACACCCCTGTTCTAGATGAAAGGGTGGGGAGAGAACCTATATTAATTAATAGGAGTTTGTGGAGGCATAATACTGTCCTATCATGGAAGTATCCTAAATCTAGAAATTTAGACTTATTCTTTTTCCTATAAAGAAAGATGACTTCTCTTACTCTCCTCTGGGCATATGTGTGAGAAGCATTAATTTGTATAACTCTGCTTCCCACACATCCACTTCTTCCATGTTTGTTTTCCTTGGTTTTAAAAAGCAGAGCTGGACCACTGACAAAACCCTAAAATGAAATAAATAAACCTCAAATTTGAACCTCCTGCCATATAATCTAATGCCCAGGATGTTAGAATTTCTAGACATATGAGGAATGATTGCAACTATATATGTTCTATATTCATTAAATTCCTAGTTTTCATTCATTCATTCTATGGAAAACCGTTGACCAGAGAGAAGAGCAACATAGTTAGTCAGGCAGAGAGGGAACAAAAGTTCCTACAGATTGAATATCTTCCTCAGGAGAGCACATAAGGATTAAATCACAAATAATGGACCAGTTTTGCTCTTTACTCTTATAGAAATATAGTCTTACCCAGGTGCTTTCAATCTCTGCTTTAGACAAGACCCTATAGAAACCGTGCCCAAACATCTGGACTTCCAAATTCAAGCCAACAGTATTTTTTTTTTAAAAGACCTAGCTTCAAATTATTTCTAAAGGTCAAACTACTAATTCTTTTCTCTTGTCTGAGAAGAAGATCTTCAGCAAAGGACGAAAAGAACTCTGCGTTATTTATTGGTGAAAGTAGAACTTAATCCAAATGGCCTGCTGTTTACAGGTACTCATACTCTATGTGGCCTTTTCAGATTTATGATCAGTGGTCAAACTATATTGTGCTTCTTGAACAAAATAGTACATAATGATAATGACCATGGAAATGTTATTTCTTAATTCCTTATAAAAATATTTTCCAAAAACTGTAAATCTGATTTCCATAGTTAAAAGAGAAGCATATTGTGTGTTTAATTTGGCAGGCCTGATATACACAGGTACCAAAGTGATCCTAATAAAGTTTTATCGGCTTATTATAACCTATTGGGACCGTTCAAACTCCGTAAAGAAAATACATATATTCAGTTACATAGATTAAAAAGTTGTCCAATGTAAGGCAAAGCCTAGTAAAATGAAAGCCAGCATAGTATAGTTCACTTTGGCCAACCATTGTCCTTCAGCCCAACTGTTTGTTATGTATACTACTGGAACTTTAGTGTAAATAATGTGGATTTTGATGTAGTGTTCCAAGCTAGAGATCCTATGGTCTTTTAGAAGTTGTGGAACTACAAATCCCAGCAATCCCAGCCAAGATTCTTTGCAATGGAAAGTAATAACTGTACATTTTTTTGAGAGTCATTGGTTTCCCAACTCCATCTTACAGCATGCTTTATTCCACCACTTTTCTTTAGTGGTGACGTAATTCATATTTCCATAATCAACTTACTATTTTGCAGAATTGGAAAACATTATATATCTGTAATTTTGTATTAATTGACAGTTTCCCCCCTTTCTCCCCATAAATTTAAAAGCAGAGATGCAGTGCATGAGGGGTAGATGGACAGAGTTACCTTTAATTTTCACTAGATGTTTTAAAAACCTCCCTATTCATTCGCACATACATAATTCACAATGAGGCAATCTTTATTCTGGTAACAGTATGTTGTGGTCTCAGCATTTTCTCTCCAATAGTATATTTTCATAAAGAAAACCTCATAATATCCATTTAGCGAATGTCCAATTTGCCCTTTGTGGCTATACAAAATAGAGGCACTTTAGATCTACATGGACTGAGTGGATAAGTTATGTCAGTTCCCAGTCTCTCTTAGGAATTAGCGCACTAAGTAGCTGCAGTGGTGCAAGTAAGACTGGACCAGATCCAAGATCCTGCAGCAGGAGACAGGCGAATGACCGCCTAGGGGCAGAAGGGGCAATAGCAAACAATTCCAACATAAATTCTTAAGATTATATAGGAATTCTGACATCCAGAAGGGATTTCATGCATCCTTAAGTAATAATAAGTATATTCTAGTTCATCCATAGTCCTAGAAACCCGCAAACTGACTTAGGGGCCATCATGCTGTGGATGAGTTCTTTGGGGGAAATGCTAGCCCACAAAAAGTTTTTTTTCCCCTTCCCTTATTTCCAGTGAGGGACGGTGCAGTGGCTCAGCAATGAAGACTTTGGACTTGTTGGCTGGAAAGCCAACAGCCCAGCTTCAAGACCCGAGTGCCCCAACTCCTGCCAACCTAGTAGTTTGAAAGTATGCAAATGCAAGTAGATAAATAGGTACCACTTTGGTGGGAGGTTAACAGTGCTCCATGACCTCATGTTGGCCACATGACTGCTAAAATGCCTTCGATGCTGATTCAATGGCCTTGAAACAGAGATGAGCACCGCCCCCTGTAGTTGGCAACTAGTAACAGAGTAAAATCCACAGGGACTCCTTTTACCTTTATTGAAAATAAAGCTCTCATTATCAAAAACAGTAATTTATTTAAACAAAAACTATACTACGTAAATTAACCCTTACTTATCCTTATGCCTTTAACATTTACCTACATCCCTATATGTGCTCTGGACCATATTCTAAAGATGTGCATCCACAGCCATGTGTTTTAACAAATTCCCTTCTCTCTTTTCTTTTCTCTTTTATAAGCAGAGTTGAGGAGCTTAGAACTGTGTAAAGCTATTAGTTGGACTTGACCTTAGCTGTTGCTCAGTGTGAATAGTGCAGGAAACCCCTCAGTCTCTGTCAACCTCAGGCAACCTTTAGATTTGACTGGCTGGCATTGTAGTATTCTCTGCTAAGTGTCAGTTGCTACCATTCTTTACTGCTGCATGAATTTAAGAATCTCACAGACTTTCAATCTTTGTCTGGGAAAGAAAAGGATTGTGTCCAGTTGCTAGCATTTCTGGAGACATTCACATGGGTACTAGCATTTCTGCTGTGCTTTCCCATCCCACCAGTTGCCCACAATATCAATGCAGTGTTTCTCCTTTGTCACCCACATTGACTTCCACTATCACTATGGAACACAAATCTGTTCCAGCTATTAACACAGCCTACAAATCTTTGGGATCGGGGCAGGGGGGGAGGGAGAGAAGAAGAAAGGAAAGAGGAACTTATATCATCCACTACAAGACTCAATTTCAACACATGTTCTCTCATCCCAGTCCACAATTGTTTGTTGTTGTGACGAGAAAACAAAAGCAGAAGAATGGAGTGCAATATATACCACTTAAAACTCCTGGAGGAAAGCAGAATATAAAACTCGGGGTGGGGGGAATACCTTTTAAACAGTTCAAATTTGTAAAAGCATTTTAGTTTTTATCTTTCAAATCTGTATTACGAGCAGCAGCCGAAAATGGTCCTTATTCTCAACTAACATAAAGGGCCATTCAAAGAGAACCTCAGTGGAAGACGATGAAATCCAAGAGCTCAAATTCAGCCAATGTGTTCAATTTATTTATCCTGAGGTTTACTTTTCTTTTCTTTTTTTAAACTATGCAGTGCCTTACCACTGAGTGTAAGGCGTGTAACCAATACAGGGCTTCAAGCCATAATATATAAAGTTGCTGAGCTCGAGTTCTTGTATTTAGGTCAATTAACAGCTCAACCTTGTGAGGCTCTTCTGAGAAGTGAACTCCATATGGCTAATGGGTAATGGTTTGGCTGCCTAGGGAGCCAACGAAGCTGTCCCAAAGATTTATTTAGATCAGATATTTCATACAACTCTGGCATATATTAAAATGTTTTCTTAGTCCATTTATTTGACTTCCTTAGGGCATTTCCAGCTTATGAATATTAAAAAACAAAGCTCAGGATAAGAACTGGGGGCAGCAGTTTTTAACATGATTGCATTTTTATTTATTTGTTTATTTATTTTTATTTTTGCATTGAGTCCTTAGTTGACCAGCCAAAATATCTTAAATTGGACTTGAGTTTAAGAAATATTGCTGCTCCTGTCCTTGAGCCAGGTTGCACTGATAAAATCTTTGAGGAGAAGAAACAGCTAGATCTCTCAGCCTTGGCCAATTTGTTCACATAAATTGTTTACTTATGCATGTTTAAACAACTACTGACAAGGCTCTCTTTGGAAAAATCTTTTCTAAGCCTGTCTTCACATGGAAATGGGTTTCAACTGAGTCTCACAGGATCCTTTGTGCTTTCTCACTTCTGTTCCTGCCTTGATTGATTGTGACCCAGCAAGACAAGGGAAAACTTTGGGGTAAAAAAAATACAACA
Source organism: Rhabdophis nuchalis (assembly GCA_039707465.1). Taxonomy (NCBI): domain Eukaryota; kingdom Metazoa; phylum Chordata; class Lepidosauria; order Squamata; family Natricidae; genus Rhabdophis; species Rhabdophis nuchalis. The sequence continues at coordinate 300,293,704 of CM077643.1, read as the reverse complement.
ATCAAAACTTGTGGTTACTCTCTTTTTTTTTTTGTTTATCTGTAGGTTTATAAACATAGAGAGAATAAATATATTGGCCTTGTGTTTTAAACCAAATATTTCCAGGCCACCCAATCTGACCACTTAAAGACCTTCTCGGTTTATTCTCACTTAGGGATCAGAACTTAGTTGCAGTAGAGCTCCTCTCAACTGGTATAATACAGGGCTGAGAGATGAGATCTGGTTCGTAGAAATGTTAGGTGAGTCAATAAAAAATATTCACAGACTGCAAAATTTCCCTCCAAGTTCATTTATCTTGTGTATCTTAAAAATGAATCTCAGTTATATAAATCTGAAAGAATCTAGCATGCCAAATCCAATCTAATCTAGGATGCTTCCAATTACTGTCTCTAAATTCACAATCCCAAGGACCGTATTATTGGAAGAATGGAAAATGGTTGTTTTGCCTGACTGAATTCTATTGGCTAATGGTATTTCTGCCAAGCATACTGGGCAAATCCCATCTATGTAGAAAGTATACAGTTCAACGGGTCATGCAAACCTAGAAAAGTAATTCAACAGAATAAACTATGGTTGAAATAAGTGCAAGGAAGTATAGCACATGATTGTAATAAAATCTTTCCTGATAACATTCTAAAATATAGGCATTCAAATAGCTGACTTGTATATTGACTTTATATGTACAGGCTTTGTTAAGGACATCCACTTAATTTGCAAAAAGGGAAGAACTTTTACAGAATTTGTTATGGAACTTCCTAGATATATACATATATTCATGAATATATAAAATTATAGAGCCACCTTGGTGTAGGAGTTAAGGCACCACGCTAGTAAAAAAAGAGGCAATGATTTCTACTCTCACCTTAGGCACAAAGCCAGCTGGGTCATTTTGAGCCAGTCATTCTCTCAGAGCCCTAGAAAGCAAGCAATGGTAAGCCACTTCTGAAATTTTGCCAAGAAAACTACCGAGATTTGTCCAGGCAGTTGACAGGAGACAATGCTGACTTGAAGGCACAAAATAAATAAATATATTTTATAAATATGAAATAAATAACTAAATTAAACGTTGCAGCAAACTATTAGTGCTATTGAAATTGTGAACCTATAACTAAATTTATGATATTATTTAAAACTAAATCCCAGCAACTCATCAACAATTAAAATCCAACCAGCATAATATTGGTAGCATTAAAACTCTAAATAACTAAAACTGCTGCATATAATATAGGAAGAAGTATAAATGTCCTTGGGAGTTTGGAATATATTTTTGTATACATAGCAATAAAATTCTTGATTATTTATCAGCCAAAAATTTTCTTTCAGTGAACAAGAAAGAACTATTGTTACCAACTCCACCTAGTTTCAGAAGCAGTATAGCAAAATGTAGTGATATGCAGAGAGGTGAATTCAGGGGTGGGTTGCTCCTGGCATTACTGCCAATTCGGTGCGTGTAAAATCCAGGATTTTTTTCCCAATTAACACATTTTATTAAAAGGCATAGATTATCAAAATCTATTCTTTTAATGCAACTGGTTAGTTGGGAAAGATTTCAATTAACAAAGGTTTGTAGGGTTACCCATTTCCAAACCTAATTTTTTATTTTGGGGGGGGGGGGGTTGAGATGTATCCTGAATACATAATCCAGATGAGCACTTTTTCCAGCAGAGGTCTGAAGGACCATTCCCAAGATATTTAAAAATCTTAACCCTCAATTTTATGGGCATTTAGTTGCCATCTGAGAATTCTAAGATGTTTAGCAAATACAGATACCTTTGTCTTTGCATAGTGAATTGCTCCCTCCTTACTGCATACCACAACTTTTAGCCCAATAGCCCACTAGAAACCTGAGACCGAAGAACTACATCATCGGCATATGAAAGCATATGAGCTAATGGGAAAATCAGCAGTGACAGGCAACCAGAAAGTTCAGTAATGATGGTGCCAAGATACAACCCTATCTGACTCACCAGGGTGATTTCTTCAGTTAGGTAGCCTTGTGGAATAGGAATCTTTAAGGTTTATGAACCTTACAGTAAATAGGAACAATAATAGACTTTGGTTTCTTGTGAAATTAATGAGTTTATCCCACAGCATAGCTCTAGATATTGAGTTGACCATGAACCTAGAATTAATAAAAACTGCACATAGGGCAGATCCAGCTTTACCCATGTAGTTTCTGCCAGATATTTTCAAATAAATGCATGATCAAAGAAAAAGGAGTCAGCTCTAAAGCTGGCCTTTTCCTTCGCAAAGATGTGTTCAGCTCCCAGCCAATCCAATAGTTTTATACTTAAACTATTTGTTTGGCATATAGTTTGCCAGCAACATATAGTGGACCAATATGGTAATATATGCTGCTAGATTCTTTCCCCCTTTTTTATAAGGAGGGACTATTATGAACTCCTCATGGACTGCAGGCTAAGATCCCCTCTGGACCGACTGCACCCAACTATTCATCGGACATACCACTGGACTCCACCAGCAAAACAAGACACTTTAATGTAGGGGATAAGGTATACGCACGTAACTATACCAGGGGCACCCTCCAGATACTGGCTGAAATAACCAGCATCACGGGGCCCGCACAATAACACTAGAGGATGGCAGAGGATGCCACAGGCACATAGACCAACTCCGGGGGCACCTCAAACACTCACAGTTCAGGGAGACTGAGCAAACACATAACCCACAAAACACAATCATCCCCAACCCGCTAGATGAAACCCCAGATATGGACTGGTACTCAACTGAGCAAGCTGCTAGTCCACAGCGAGCTCCAAGTGGGGCCACTCCAGAAGCTCCAGCCGCGACTGCTGAGAACTTCCATCAGGAGGAGCCACAGAGTCAACAGGCCCGTCTGACCTGACTGAAGTTCAGCAGCCAACTGAAGTGCACAGGTCCGGGCATGCCACACATAGCCCCGCCTACCTTAGTGACTGCGTCATGAAGAGAATTGACCAATCCAGGAGGGGAGAGGTGTTGCATCCCTCAACAATAGAAGTTTCCACTCAGGTCCGCTCTCAGCAGGGGGCTCACAGTTTAACCTGATTGGTCAACTGCGAAACTGTTCTGATTGGTCAGTTGGTCAACTGTGAGGCTGTTCTGATTGCTCAGTTTGCCAGCTGCTGCCTTTAAAAGGAGGCTGCAGCCGGCTGCTTGTCACTTGTTGCTATGCCTGAATAAAGAGCTGAATTCACTTCTTAGCTTGTCCTTCCTTGAAACTACCTGGCAATGATCTAACAGATAGATAGATAGATAGATAGATAGATAGATAGATAGATAGATAGATAGATAGATAGATAGATAGATAGATAGACAGACAGACAGACAGACAGACAGACAGACAGACAGACAGACAGACAGACAGACAGACAGACAGACAGACAGACAGACAGACAGACAGACAGACAGACAGATAATTAGGCCCTGGAAAATAATCACTGTTGACTATATATATAAATATTCTGAATAAAAGGAAGTTCTATTTATGGAAGACTCAGAGCAAGCACAAAAGTCCCACCACGTCCTTAGAATACCAAGCAATGTGCGAGTTCAGGTGAATAATGGTGACATTTAGTATAAAGAAGCATATTATTAGTGCTTATCCCTGCCAAAATAATAAATGCATGATAAGGTTTAGTTTGTAGGTCACCAATACATGACTTTAACTTTATTGTATTCGGTGATGTACTTTATGAAAGCAGTGTCATTATGCCTGGCATCATCTCCATCCAAATGCCAGAAGATGGCTGTCAGGGGTGAACAACCAGGGAATGTGGAGGGGAGAGAAGGCTGAAAGCTCACTCCTGCATGTTGTCCCTCTAAAAGACTTTCTGAAGGGATCAATGGTGATACTGTATTTTTCTTTAGCGGGACATTCCAGAGTTAGTCTTATTTGGCATTAAAGAAATTGGGAGTTCTACCATTGCCAGGTAGTTTCTTTTTCTTTAGCTTCAAGTCTTCTTATTACCCTTTTCTTAATTTAGGTATTAGTAACATCCCAGCAGGGGCCTCAGGGGTAAAACTAAAATAGTTAATATTTGCTGTTAGAGCTTGTTTTTTCTCCAGTTCTTGAAGCTAACTGTACACTTTCTTTTAGCTCCCTATTCTATTCTTTATATTTTGGAAAATTAAAGAATTTCAAAGAATTCAGTATACCATATTATTTGTGAATAGTTATGAGTGGTAAAGCTCAACAGTAATGATGATATTAAGGAACGGGGGAAAGGAACTGTTATTCAAACTATAGAAAACGTACGCATTTGCATTCCAAAAGCTTACTGCATTTCTTGTTTAGAAACAATTTTATGTATATAAAACTACTACAAGAGAAAAAGCAAGTGTCTTTTTAAGAAGAGTCTTCATGAAACAGACTGTGTGATAGAACAAAGAAATGCTTAAAAAGCGGGTTCTTATAAAGACTCTATGGGGCTGTGGTGTTGCGAATTTGGCAACTTTAATATTTGATATATTTCAAAACTGCTTAAAGAAATTTAATAAAGAGTTTGAAAATTAAATCTTGCCCACTTACATTCAAATGTATTGATGAAACAAATGCAGTTAGATCCATTCATTTACATGCACAGAATTTTAAAAAAGGCAATTTTAGATATAACCCTTAGAAGCCATTGGGCGTATGAGTCCCATGAAGTTTCTGTGTTCTATTTTTTTGCTTTGCTTTGAATATAGATAAGGCACCTAATTCTGTCTAAATTTGATTTGTTAATTCAGATCTTCTTTTCTTTAAAAATAAACTCCAGTCTCTGAAAATCTTGGAGCGAATTGCTTTATTGTTTTTATTTCTTTTTTTCATAGTGCATTGTTTGCTTTATTTTTATTTATTTGTTTTGTCAAACCTGGGAAGATGCAGGTGCCAGTAAAATTTCTACCGTATTTATTCAAGTATAATGCGCAAAATTTTCTACCAAAAAAAGAACTCAAAGTTTGGGTGCGCGTTATAAACGAGGGTGCGCGTTATAAACAAGGGTGCACGTTATAAACGATTTTTATCATGGCCGCAGGTGTTCAACAACGTTTGTCGCTTACAATGCTTGGTCTGAGCCGAGAAAAAGTGAAACAAAATTTTATACCGATTTTAAATCGAAAATTAGGGGGTGCGCATTATACACGTGTGCGCGTTATACTCGAATAAATACGGTATATTTAACTCAAGCTGCAAGGAACTCAATTTTATTCAAACATTGCAGCTACCCAGGAGTCCACGGGCCACAGGTTGAGAACCACCACAATATCTTATACAGGAAGGAAGAAGAATAGTAAAAGGTGAATGACAAGTAACACTTTCAAGTAGAGGTCAACTAAAGGCTTATTATCAATTTATAATAATTTTATATAATTTATATAATTATTCACTCTAAATAAACAAAGTTATTGTTAAACCAAGAATTCTGGTAAAGGTATTGGCAGTGATGGCCATTGCCTTAAAAATGGGGCATGGCCTGATGATTGAAGCCCTGTCCTTTTTACATGCACGCTAAAAACCTATATAAATCCAGGGGAAGGTAATGTCCAGTCATTTCTAACTTTAGGGAGTGGTGCTTATCTCTGTTTCTTAGCCGAGGGAGCTAGCATTGTCTGAAGAAATTTACATGGTCAAATTGCAAGCATGACTATGCACCAAGACACACAGAATGCTGTTACCTTCCCACTAAAGGGGTACCTATTTATCTACTCACATTTGCATGCTTTTGAACTGCTAGATGGGCAGGAGCTGGGGCAAGTAATGTGAGCGTACCCCATTGTGCAGCACTTAGGTCTCAAACATGGACTGTCACCGTTAACAGCTTAGCCAGCATGCTCTGTACATATATAAATAGACACATGTTAAAAACAGGTAGGACTTATCCAGTTATGCTAGTTGGAGGTTCGTACCTATAGTTATGAACATCCCTAGACTTTGGCCATTTTTAAAAAAGCTAGTAGATGATGTTTAGTTTCACATTCTAATATCTTCTTGTGCCAAGCCAGGATTTTGATTTTGTTAGTGCTCATTCAACGTCCTGACCTTCTTTTCTATATCAGATATTAGGAAGTATGGAACAGCCTTGGGGTGGTAAACATATGGCCTATAGAAAGAGGCCTACAGTGTGGTCAGTGCAGGGTCTAATCCAAACTACAGGTAGTCCTTGTGTTATGATCACAATTGAGCTTAAAATTTATGTTGCTAAGTGAAACATTTGTTAAGTGAGTTTTGCCTCATTTTATGACCTTGTTTGCCACAATTGTTAAGTGGATCACTGCAGTTGTTCAGTCAGTAACATGGTTGTTAAGTGAATCTGGCATCCCCCTTGACTTTCCTTGTCAGAAGGTCACAAAAGCTGATCACATGACCCCAGGACTCTGCAACCATCATAAATATAAGCCAGTTGCCAAACATCTGTATTTTGATCATGTGATCATGACCAGGGCAATGGTGGGATTCAAAAAAATTTACTACCGGTTCTGTGGGCGTGGCTTGATGGGCATGGCAGGGGAAGTATACTGTAAAATTTCCATTCCCTCCCCACTCTGGGGGAAGGTTACTGCAAAATCCCCATTCCCTCCTGATTAGCTGGGACTCGGGAGGCAGAGAATAGATGAGGACGGGGCTAGTCAGAAGTGGTATTTACCGGTTCTTCGAACTACTCAAAATTTCCTCTATTCTCCAGGAGTGGTCAGAACCTGCTGAATACCACCTCTGGACCATGGGAATGCTGCAACAGTTGTAAATGTGAAAAATTATTGTAAGTCACTTTTTTCAGTGTCATTGTAACTTTGAACAGTCACTAAATGAACTGTTGTAACTTCAGGACTACCTGTAGTAAAAATAATTGCCAGTTCTTTCCTGATTTGTCTACAAACATCTGTTGCAAAAATGAACCACTGAATCATTCTCATATCTTCTAGGATTAAATGATTTTATGACCTTTTTGAAATATCTTGGGCAAGGAGGATAGTGAACAATTGTTTCTACTCCCTGTTCTTTAACAATAGTTAAGATTAATAGATTTAAAAACTATTAAATTAAGCCTATTTAAAAAGAGAAATAAATCTTTGAAAAAAGCAGAACTATATTTATACGGGAGAGTTCTACTATTAATATTTGAAAAGAATCTTAGGCTATAAATTGTTAGGGCCATTTTCCCCCCTTTAATTCAGAGTTTATGCCTCTCCTCTGGGCCTCCATTACAGGATTCTAGTAATACCCAGTAGATTTGTTGTCTGTCTGCTCTTGCTCTAAATCATCATGTAAAGTACGTTTTTGCAACCATGCTCATTTAAAGTAGTCAAACTAGCTGAAGCTATGTGGTTATAGAAGGCATCACTTCCAGACATGGCAACATCCTAGGATTCCCCCCCCCCCACCCTTTTCTCTTTTGTAAATAGTTTCTGGTACAATGTGTGTTTCCAGAAGCTGTTTAGATGCATAAACAAACACAGTAAAAGAAGATTAACTTTAACAGCCTGTGTAAATATGATGCTAGTGCAGCAATATAAAAATACAAGTAATGAAATACTTATTACTCCATTATCAGAACACATGTGTGCCAGTGGTGGGTTCCAGATCCCGTCGCAATCGGTATGCTGCGATGGGGCCAGGCATCCACCAAGGGCACGTGTGCTGTGCACACATGCACACCCACCACCCTGTGACGCTCCAGCTGCTTGGCTGCACATGCGTGCACAAATGGCACAGTTGGCTTAAATACAGGTAAGGAACGAGAGCGGGCAGATGGGTCCTTCAAAGCACCGTTCCGGTACGGTACGCCCATACCGCGGCGTACCACCGGAACCCACCGCTGATGTGTGCACATTTGTGCATGTGCATGTAACAATCGCTGACAAATTTTAGTCAGTTCTTGGGGCACAATAACCCCACTAGAATTGATAGTTTACAGCTTGACTTTTCTGTACTCTGGTTTCAATTTTGTAAATCAACGAATACACCTGCAGCTTATATATGCACCTTGAATTACATTTATTGCAGAAAATGCATTTATCTTTTTTCAACTCAGTAAATGACAAAAATCAGAACAATTTTTAAAATAGAACCAGTTCCTCTGATTTCTTGCAGAATTTGGAACTCTAATGGTCAAAGGAGCGTGCACAAGTAGAGATTATATTTAAGGGATATATGTTGCCAGTTACATGGAAAACCTCAATTGGACTACTGCCTATACAAATTTCTTTTTTCTTCTTCTTGTCTATTTGTTTCTTAAATTTATTTACCGCTATATCAATATCCAGAAATTTTGATTTTAAAAATTCCACTTTTTAATCCAGGTAGAAGAGATAGAAATAATGGTATATTGACATTTGCAATAAAATAAAATAACATATTTTGATAGAATGCTTACTGATAGCCTGATTTTAGTGCTGTCAGTCTCACAGAGAAGGGACCCTTGTCTGAAGAAACAAGTTAGCAAAACAAAGTAAAAATAGAGGAAGATTTGGCCCTATAGGTTCAAAGTCAGGAAAAAAACATCCTGCAGGAATGACTCACAAGAATGGGCAGCATGGCCAAAGAAAACAGAGTATTAAAATGTTATGTGTGCTGTCTCCCTCAGGACTCAAGAACAATTTAAAACATAGGCAAGGAACATAGAAAAGAAAATAAGTTGGAAAGTTCTAGACTTGACTTTTTAAGAAAGATGTGGGACCTAGCTATCTGCGGGATCGCATCCTGCCCCATACATCCCTGCGGCCGATTTGCTCCCACAGAGAGGGACTTGTCCAGGTGCCGTCCACTAGGCTATGCCAGCGGGCAACGCCCAGGGGAAGGGCCTTCTCTGTGGCGGGCCCGACCCTCTGGAACGACCTTCCCCCCGAAATTAGAACAACTATGGACCTCCGCTCCTTCTGTCAAAAACTAAAAGCTCATTTTTTCTGCCTGGCCGGCTTGGGGTAACTGAATTGCTCTATTAGAGTTTTTTAGGGGTCTAATTTTAGTTGGTCTGGGATTTTAGCCCAGGGTTAAGTTTAATTCGTTTTAAATTGTATTTATGCTTGTGTTTTTATATATGTATTTTTAAATCCCCTGTGCACCGCCTCAAGTCCCTTCGGGGAGAGAGAGCGGTCCATAAATTAAAATTATATTATTATTATTATTATTATTATTATTATTATTATTATTATTATTATTATTATTATTATGTAATTCCTGGGTTAAATAAACATATTCTAGAGTCATCTAATTCCTTGAATGAATTTGGTTAACATTTACAGATGGGGAAGTGTTGTGGAGGCAGTGAATAAGGTCCTAGTAGAGGAAAGAAACTATGAAGGATACACTAATAAAGATTCATCAATTTTTACCAACCCGTTGTTAATGAGTCTTCCAACAGAAGAACAGAAAGGAATAATTGGCACATTATTTAACCCATTTAAAATTTCTAGAGTACATGTTCTAAAAGCCACAAGTGAAAAATATATATAAATATAATCAAAGCTGTTTAATACCATCTTCAACACTCTGGGAATATTTTTTTTTTATTAGTATGCTAGAAACTTTCAACATATATTGACTTTAAATAGAAAACAAGTGTTAATAGATTATATAAAATGTTGACAATGAAATTAAATGAGGCTAATCAGAACCTGGAATACTGATGTTAAAGCAGTTTTTGCCATTTTTGAAAAAAAGCCAGCTGGCCAGATAAAGGAAACCTAACACTCATTAGAGATAACTCATTTGCATGGTTCCAAGGACCTCCAATTATCTTTGCTATATTTGCAAATCACTGGCTCTAAAAAAAAAAGATTCCACATGGGCAGGCTCTTTAGGAGCAGATTATTTTGTAGCACTATAAATCTTTCCCACATGTACACCTGAAGAGTATCACACATGACAGTTGTTTAAATTTCGGAGGGAATTAATGATGCCTAAAGAGGATGAGAAAGCAGAGCTATACTGATAGCATGCTGCCACTAAGGTCAAATTGTTTATAAAAGTTTGTAGATGTTACATTCTGTATTGGCTAATCTCGAAGAATTTTATGAACAGCTCTGGCGTCATTTTGGTCCTTCAATGACCTTTGCAACAATAAAGCCCATCAATTGTTCTCATCACCAAAGCATCTACTGATGGAGTGGGGGGGGGGGAAGGGGGGGTGTTAGGTCAGTAATGGTTTGGAGCTCTTGGAGTTGTGGTCAGTTTGCTCATGTTCAAATTCCTGGTTGTATTTCTGCTACATGTAAAGTCTTAAATATTTTAAGCTTTGTTGGTGCTTCTGTTGAAACCTTAGATGGGGATGGATGTTTCAAAGTTTATCCTGAGAAGAGAGTGGGAGAGAAGGAAGAATGATAATGAAGAACAGATTTACCAAGTAACCCTTCTCTAATAGACTGTAAATGGCAAAAAAAAAAGCACTCCACCCCCTTTTTCCTTTTATTGAATGACTAGACTTTTACAATGGGACAAATAAACTTGGTGTCAGCTACACAGGCATTCCTCATTCCCCATGAACCACTAGGCAGGAAATGTCCTCATTTCCAAAAGAATTTTTGTTTTCAAAGTCTGTTTCTATTTCAAAGACGGTACTGTGAAAAAAAAAATCCTTCTGCCTGGTAAATGTGAAGTGGTGAGATCACAAAGCCAGACCATGGGCGAGGGAATTATATATATAGTTCATTATAGCTGCATACTCTGCTGAAGGCATCTTCACTGTCTTCATTAATCCTCGGGAATAAGATTTTGAATTTGGAGCATCAATCTTGCTTGAAATATTATATACTGAAGACTGGATCCAAACAGTGTGAGCGGAACAAAATTCTTTCTCAAAGCTCTTCCACAGAACTGTTGTGAAAGGGTTAGCTAATGAGGTGATTTATGTAACAATCTATCACCAAAGTTCAAAACATGATTCATGATCCAAGCTTCACACTGTAGTTAGTACTTTACAACGTGTGGCATAATGCAAGGAAAGTTTCTCTTTGCAAAGCTGCCGGACCGCATGTAGCCTACATGCTTTTCAGTACAAAATTGTGTCCAGAAACTCAATTGCTTTTCTAAGGGGAATTTCAAGCTAACAAGAAAAAGCTAACAAATATTCTCATGCTATGCAGAAACAGCATTATAAGATATGTTATTAATTCCAAATCATATTGCTTTATGTAATTATTTTCTATAATCTGCATGTAAAGTTGTCAAGCCAGACCATAATTTTAAAATAAAATGCAACATTGAAATTAGACTAAGGAACTAGATAATAAAATAAAAGTGGATGGAAAGGCAAAGAATTACTATTATCTAACCAAAAAACCGAAAAGTTTAATAATAAATAATAATCATTTAAAAATTAATTAATTGGCAATAATAAATAAATAAATAAATAAATAAATAATAAAATATTAATAAACCTTCCTATCCTATTGGCTTGGAACAAATTATATTTGTTTTTCTCAATGTATATATTGCTAGCCTTTAAGTGTTTCCTAATTTAATAGGTAATTAGCTTCTTACCTTTAGAAAGGCCTGGAAAATGGTATGTTTATATTTTAGAGCAATGTTTCTCATCCTCAATCACTTTAAGATGTGTAGATTTCAACTGAGTGAACAGAATTTGAACAAATTCTGGGGTTTGAAGTCTACAGCACAAGTTGCTCTGATTGAAAATGGAATAACAAAAATTATAGCTACTCAATAGTAGCAACTGTGAGAGGGATCTAGGAATCTAGGAATCTTAGTGGACAACCATTTAAATATGAGCCAGCAGTGTGCAGCAGCTGCCAAAAAAGCCAACACAGTTCTAGGCTGCATAAACAGAGGGATAGAATCTAGATCACGTGAAGTGTTAATGCCACTGTATAGCGCCTTGGTAAGGCCACACTTGGAATACTGCATACAGTTTTGGTCGCCACGATGTAGAAAAGACGTGGAGACTCTGGAAAGAGTGCAGAGAAGAGCAACCAAGATGATTAGGGAACTGGAGACTAAAACATATGAAGAACGGTTGCAGGAGCTGGGTATGTCTAGTTTGATGAAGAGAAGGACCAGGGGAGACATGATAGCAGTGTTCCGATGTCTCAGAGGGTGCCACAAAGAAGAGGGAGTCAAACTATTCTCCAAGGCACCTGGGGGCAGGACAAGAAGCAATGGGTGGAAACTAATCAAGGAGAGAAGCAACTTAGAACTAAGGAGAAATTTCCTGACAGTTAGAACAATTAACCTCTGGAACAGCTTGCCTCCAGAAGTTGTGAAGTTGTGAAACATTCCAACCCTGGAAGTCTTTAAAAAGATGTTAGATAGCCATTTGTCTGAAATGGTATGAGGTTCCTGCCCACGCAGGGGGTTGGACTAGAAGACCTACAAGGTCCCTTCCAACTCTGCTATTGTATTGTATTGTATTGTATTATAGCTAGATTACTATGGTCAGTGGACAATTTTACCAAGTACTCCCTATACTAACTTTTGCATCTCCTATATGTTCATTTTCTAGATAGCTTTGAGACTCATTAACTTCAAAAAGATGAGACAACCCTTCCTAGACTGAAACTCTCAAGCTATATTTGGACTACATATCCCAGAATCCCCCATCAGTTTTATTGGCTGATTCCAACCACTTCAAGGTAGGATTTGCACTAACTCACAAATTGCACTAGGGATGGTACCTAGCTGAGTAACTAAATCTCAGCAGGAAACAACCAAGTTCAGAGAGAACCAAAGAGTTTACAGTTCAACTCTGAGCTATATATATTCTCTTCTATTGGGACTTATAAATTAGAAATGTTTTCTTTCAATAGTTCATTTTGGTTTTATGGACCTTACAGTCATTAATCACTTTAGCATAAGGTATGCAGACCACCTACACTTGGTTATTTAAAACTGCAAACTATTTTGGGCTTTTCTTCCCGGTCCATCCATATTTTTGTAATGGAACTGTCAGTTCCTGGATAAATGTAGCTGCATTACTTTTATTTGTTTGTTTTCAGTGGATTCTTAGAATGAATAAATGTCTAGCCTCGTGATTATTTGTAATAGAAGATATGTCACAATACAACTTTTCTATGATTATACAGACCATTTTCTATGATTATACAGTTTCTGTTTAGAGTGTTTTTAATATGAGTCTTTTTTCTGTTGAAAGCCTCTTAATTTTCTGCGAAATAGAACAAGCTAATACACAAGGAAGTAGAGTCTATCCATCCATCAAGTATTGTTCCCAACTATTCATTCACCCTCAGCTGTAATCCATTTGTTTGCTATACAGAAGGCTGAAGAGGGCTTCGTGTAGGGCCAGAAAGTATTACGGTATTCTATGAAAACTACAATTGAAGTATTCCAACCTGATTTATTAATAAATAAAAAGACTCCTCACTATTTAGATAAAAGACTATATTTCCGTTCATTAGTAGAACTTGCCAGAGTAAGATAGATAGATAGATAGATAGATAGATAGATAGATAGATAGATAGATAGATAGATAGACAGACAGACAGACAGACAGACAGACAGACAGACAGACAGACAGACAGACAGACAGACAGACAGACAGACAGTCAGTCAGTCAGTCAGTCAGTCAGTCAGTATGTATCTGTTTCAGGATCAAAATACATGTGTGTACCGAGTTCTACAGAATTTATTGTTAGACAATTATTTATTATTCCAAGGAAAAAAGGAAGAAATACATAGAAAAGTCAATACTAGCACAGAAAGTAACTAGCACAAGTCATCCATGCATTTATGCCTAAAGTAGGACTAGAACTCACAGTCTCCTGGTTTCTAGCCTGCGGTCTTAACCACTACCCCAAACTGGCTTACTAGCACATTTAAGCCAATAGAGACATAGAATAGAAACTAGAAACATTCAAGCAATATTGAATATGCTTTTCCACCCTTTCATTTATGAAGGATTCAAATCAATTTACATAAACATAATAGAATTTAAAATAAGATTAATAAAAATAGCATCAGTCGATTAATAACGCAAACAGCAGTTACGCGAGAAACTGAATATATACCTTTTAAATTAAAATAAAAACTTCTTTGTCATCTTCCTCGGTTCGAATCCCAGCAAGAGTATAACTAGCTGATGAGAGCTAAAAAGCTCGAAATAGATCTATCCTAGTCTCTCTGATTTATTTATTGATCAGCTCATAATACTAACATATATATATACACATATATACATACACACACACAAACATACACACACTTGTGTCACAACACCCTGATAAGCCCCAAATATGGGAGGAAGCAGAAATGCTTTCCTTTTCTGTCTTAAGTAAGGATATGGCTAGCTTATGAGAGCTAAATAGCTTGAAATAAATCTATACTAGTATCCCTTATTTATTTATTTATTTATCAGCACAAACACAACACAAATGTAACAAAAGGCAACGGAAAAAAATAGCTTTCTGCCTGGATGATCTCCTGTGGTGAGCAGAAAGACAGAAAAGGAAAGCAGTTCTGCTTCCTCCCATATTTGGGGCTTACCAGGGTGTTGTGACACAAGTATATACTTATTCCCCTGGCTCAGCTGATCAGGAGGAGAACCAGTGCCTCACATGTAATACTTCCCTGGTTCGAATCCCAGTAAGGGTATGGCTAGCTGATGAGAGCTAAGTAGCTCGAAATAGATCTATCCTAGTCTCCCTTCTTTATTTCTTTATCGGCTCAAAACCTAACACACATGGAAACAAAAGACAACGAAAAAATAGCTTTCTGTCTGCATGGTCTCTGGTGATGAGCCGAAAGACAGAAAAGGAAAGCAGTATGCTTCCTCCCTTAATTGGGGCTTAACATGGTGTTGTAACACAAGTATATATATATACACACACACACACATACATACTATCATATTGAAATTGTATTTTGTCTATTGATTCCTGGCTAATTTGTTTTTATAACTCTTTTAGGATTCTTACCAATGTACATTATGCTAGACAAAATAACTAAAAAATGTGCAATGGCAAAATAAGCCATGATTATTTCATTGGCCTGCAAGTTAATTTTGATATCTTAAAAGATTGCTTAAGCAACCGTGATTAAATAAAACTATGCCTTTTTGTGATGTGAATAGAGCTTATATTATTTTCCCTATATTGATATATAAATTATTTCTCTTGTTCTTTTATAGTTTTAAAATAGGCAATTCTTCTTTCTTCTATATAAAACTGTTATAATTGATTTCCTCAAAATACTTTTTTAGTTTGAGTAGTCCAAAAATAAATTTCCAGGAATACAATGAAGTGCTTAATAGCACATGTTATTAGAAGATTCTAGTTTTGATTCTTATATTGGCTAAGGGTGCTGGACACATACACATGTACACATATTCTATGCCTTTGAAATACATAGATATCATAGAATACCCTTTGAAATACCTTGAGAAATGTTTAATTAGTTTATGACTACAAGTATATATATATACAGAAGTTTATCAAAACTAAGATGAGAGGCGTTTAGCCGGCTAGATTATATTTTGTAAAGGGATGAGTTGTGACAAAAAAAATAATCAAGTGATTATCTGACCTCCTCTTGCTCCTTGTCTCTCTGTGTTGTTCTATAACACATCTGCTTTGACCTCTGATATCCTGTAACTCTATTCCTTGCCCCATCAGATTTCATGTTGAAAAGCAAGAGACAAGTGACAGAAGGGCATGGACTGTGAAGCAAAGGCTAGGACAACAAATGCAAGCTATATCTAAAATTTCCAGCTAGTTCCTCCTTTCTTTATTAGCTTGCCTCAAAGGCAGCCTTTATTCTCCACATCAGACTGACTGATAATGAACTTTATAAATAAAAAAAAAAAAAAAAGATTGTCACCTGATGAAGACAGAAGATCTATTTTCTTTAAGAGGCCCTTTTACTAAAGGACATACCATTGTTCTCTGCCCCCACCTCTCTCCCTGTCATTTCTTCATGTCAGTTACAGGCTGTGACCTTGAAAGAGCTGGAAGGTATCATTATAGCTTTGTCATAGATTGCCCATGGGTTAGCTCCAGCACAGCCAAAGAGGAAAGCAGACCCAATCTGAAAACAAGAACGTGGACATGTTGAAAGCCATCTCTCCTTCAAGTTATGTCCACAGTGATGGATTCAATTTGAACTCCTGCCACAAGGAAAAGTGTGTGTGGAAGACGTAAAAAAAAATGTCCCTTATGGAGTCTGAAGAAGCTCTTAGAAGAGGAAAGGTGGCATCAAAAGTGGTGTACAAGACTGACAGGAATCACCTGCGTAAAAAGTAAAGCCTTCTAGCAAACCTTAGGCATAAAAATGAAATCGCTTTGGTATTTCATCCTTCTCACAATAGCACTATATATAATTGGAACTCCAAGCCCCACCATTTTTATGACTTTTACATCTGACTGGGCTTTTTTTGTTTTTGTTTAAATTAACACCAGAAGTCCTGTTCTGAAGACCACCACCTCATCTCCCCAAGAGACTCTCTGACATGACGAAGGGCCTACAGCACACCCAGACACTTTTATAAATCAAAAGCAAGAGGGAAAGGGGGTGGTGGAATGAAATCAGTGGTATGTCTGGCATGGGGCGGTGGGGGAACGAGCCTAACAGAAAAAGTACCGAGGAGAGAATTGGGAGACCATGGGAAGATCAGAGAAGACATTTTACGCAGGATTTCTATAAACAAGGCAGGATCTCTATTTGCTCAGAAGAAATAATAATGTAGGAGAAAATAATAGTTTCCATTCTAGCCACAAAAACTTGCTTTATAGATTGTCAAATGATTTTCATGGAGAATTAGGTCAGGAGAACATGATTACTTTGCTGCTTGAATAGCCTTTAGTTAAAGGCAATGTTCTGTCTTTTCAGCCCAAACATTAATATTATTCCTGTCTTCATCTAGCTCAACCCTATCAGCCTTAATTGGCTCTGACTTTTAATGATTTCAGGCAAACAGCCTTTCTCAGCCATGCAGAAAATGTATCCTACATTAGTTCTCATCTAATTTAATGAAAAAGAAATGATCAAAGAAATTATTCCAAAAGAGAAGGGAATATCTGTGAAATGTTTTTGGGTGGCAATACTCTGGTATTCTTGATTTTGTTTAAATACAAGGTAACCAAGGAGTATGTATTTATTTTCATTGCATTTTACTTTTTAAACAAATGCACACAGTTGCCCATCTTCCATAGGAATTCTGGGCGACAAACAAAGATAAAATCAAAATCTAAGAAAACTAGTACAGCCCTCCCCATACATTCTAAATGCTAATATATCCAAGTCCATAGACCCATCACCACCCACCTCCACACCAAAATGCCCTCAACATCCTAGGCTCAGGACCTGGGGAAAAGGCAGGTCTTCATGACTTTCCAGAAGGTTAGCAGAATCAGGGCTCTCCATATTCTCTCTTCTTCTGATTGGCCGGCCTAGGTTAGTCTTCCGTCTTTTAATAGGGTTTTAGGGGATTTTAGCGTAATTTTAAAATAGGGGATTTTAGCGCAGGGATAATTTTGTTTAATTTGTATTTTATCTATCTATTTATGTATTCTATATTGGTATTTTTAATTTCCCTGTGCACCGCTCCGAGTCCCTTTGGGGAGAGGAGGCGGTTTACAAATAAAATATTATATTATATTATTATATTATATATCTCAGACAGGAGGTTGTTCCACAAGATAAGCACCAGGCAGGAGAAGACACACTTCCTAGGACCAAAAAGTGGCACTGTTCACCAATGAAACATGATGCACACCTTATATAGTGAGACAAAGCCACTGGGGATATTATATTTTTATTTTATACAGAAGCAGAAGTAAGACCCCCTTAATTGTAGAGAAAACTTTCAGATTGGAGCCCCAGTGAGCAGATAGAAATGCGAACATTAAGGGAGATGAGAAGGTCATTTTATTGCTCCAGCAATGGTTTTGTACTCTACAATGGTTTCCCATGCCATAGTCTTCATTCACAATGGAGTGTCCTTCCTCAACTTGAAGAGAAGAGGAAGAGGAGGCCAGCAGGAGTGAAGAAGGAATAGAGGTAGTACCAGGGGCTCTTCCCTCATTTGCTTTCTCCTTCTTTTCATCCGCTATGGTTGGTCAAGGCTCCATGTAACCAGATTGGTTGGTTGGTAAAGTTTGAAAGACTGGAATAAAGAATGGGACAAGAGGATCATAAGGTGATGGAAATTCTCCCACGCGGTGATAACACTTTACACCACCTCTACGGAAAAAGAAAGCTAAATAAGCAGCCAAAAGGAAGTGAAAGAAATTCTTAAGCAGGAGAAAAATAAGGTAGAAAAAAAACTTTTGAGAATTTGCTTCTATCTTTTTAATTTATCATTACTGAGATACATATGTGATCTAGTGAAGTAATAAATAAGATCTTAAAAAGAATAGTTTGGATCTTCAGCTTTTGTGATTGGTATGCCATCTCCCTCTGGTGCAGGGTTCTCAAACGTGCATTGTCACGGCAGCATCATGTGATGTATCAGGACTTTCCCCCTCCCCTTTGCTAAACTGGGTGTGTGCGTAACCAGCACATGATGCATCCGGCTCAAGGGCTGTGAATTTGACAGCCCTGCTCTAGTAGATGAGCTACATAATATTAATTTTTGCTTCCTTCTATAGTTCTCTGAACCACCCCAAGATTTAATTTTGAAGCTGTAGAAGAAACAGGTGAAAATTGGTTACCAACCACTTTCTGCCAGTGTGAGCCTTGAGGGACTAAAGTTTTAACATGGGAGAAAACATTCTTCAACTCATGATCCAAGACAATGCAGAAACATAGAAAGCAACCTGCCACCTTAGGTGATTGGGCTACCTGGTGTAGAACTCTCCCTTTAAATAGCAACAATTCTCTGGGATTCCAGACCGTAGTCCTCTTCTTGTGACCTACCTGAAGCTTAGAAGGGTGGCATTTGGGATCTTATATTCCAAGCCATGTGCTCTTGTGCTGGGCAGTAATCCTTTCCCAAGTACAAGATGAGATACACAAACCTACATATCAACTTCACAAAAAGGTGTTTTGAAAGCTTTCTAGACTTAAACAAAATGCCTAATTTCACTTCATTCGTAGCTTTAAAAGCCTTGTGGGCATAAGAAACTCCACAGGAGGTATTTGTGCCTAACAAGTCCTTCCGGTGCAGCTCTGATGCTGATACGATCCAGGGCAACTTCAGAACCTGTTTTGGTGGGAAGTGGTTGGTGTGTGTGGCTGACTCCCAGTGAAATGAATGAGGCTTCAAAGTCCTTAACTCTGGCCCAAGCAAACTGTTACTCTCACGTTTTGTGGAGGCGGAAGGCAGTTGCATCCTAACTATTGATGTTGTCCGCCTTTTGCGCAAGGAACAAGCGCGTGGCGTTGCCAAGACATCTATGCTGAATCACGAAAAAGCCGTTTGGCTCAGCAGCTGCCTGTTTACAGGACGAGAGTTTACTTTCAGCACTTTCAGCTTGGAGTGCTATTTGGAAACATTTAGCTCATAAAAAAGGCTTACAGTTCATGTGGTGACCCTGTGATGACCTGAACATTTTGTTAACAAAGTACTCTGCTAATGTTTTGACCAAAAGGAAAAAAAGGAGGAAAAAAAATGAATGTGCTTCAGATTGGTTGTTTTGCCAAAGTGGTGCTTGCTCCTAAAAAGGGAAAGTTTTTCACTCCATTTTCAGAAAGAGAGTTTCACTCCTAACTATATAAGGAAATGTCACCCATCACTCCTGAAAAAAATGAGCCTCTGTGTGCAAGTGGAAGTGGCACTAGAAAAGCAAGGAGTTTGGTTCCCTGTAAAACAAATCTTACCGAAGAATAGGACGCAGCGGAAATCTTTGTCTATATCTAAATTTCTCACCATCTATTCTGAATAGATAGGCATATGACTTGACATTTATTACTAGCAGTGTAAGTTCCTTTTCAGGGTAAGCATATATGCACCAGAGCTTCTAGATATGAAAAAAGGAAAGAAAGAATGGAAAATAAAATTTTATGTGCCTAACGCAAAATTAACAGAGCTCTCTAAAAAGAGGTAACCTTATAATATACTTTAGAAGCCATAAAAATAAAAGAAAGAAGTATTAACCCACACATGTATATCAGTGTAAATATCTATCTTTTGTAATGGGTTACCATTCTGTTTCGCTTAAGTTTTTGTTTTTTTTAGGGGAAAGGAAGTGGAAAATAATGTTTTGACAAAAAGCGACTTCTTGTGTGAAGTCGTGTGAAAGGTGTGAAATTTGTTCATGTCAAAAGCTGCAGTTGGTTTTGGATATTATACCAAGGGCTACCTTTCAACAAGTCTGCATGCCCAGGAAAAAGGAATGAAGCAGACATGTGTGAAAATGAAATTTGTCTTACGGTATTTGGAGAATAAAGTAATTTGCAAATGTAAATACGATTATACCTCGGGTTTTAAAAAATATCAATGCTGTTGCATTAATACCATGATGGGTGGAAGTTACATGGAGGCATTGCGGATCTATACAAATGGGTATTTTCCAGTGGTGTATTAACTATTAAGCAGACTAAGCACGTGCTTAGGGCACCAGGCCCAAGGGGCCACCATAAAGTTGAGAAAGAAAGAAAAAACCCAATGAAGAGTTGTACAGTAGGTACAAAGGAGGAGTACACCAAGATTTATCAGTGCTTAGGGCACCAGTGAGCCTTAATCCGCCACTGGTTTCTTCCTATATTGCCTTGGTGCTGCAAGTTGCACATCCTCTTTTAAAGGATCTTGCCTACAAGTTGCAAGTAAAAACTGAACTACCTTTGGGACAAACATCAGACTGTGGCAGACATTAGAATGAAAATGAAATGAAGGTTCTGATGCTTCAATTAGATTATCAAAAGAAATTGATTTATCTGGATGCACTGAATCATTATGCCCTCTTCAGGGACATTTACAGAGGCATATTTGATCCTGAAGCCAAATCTGATCAACTCTCTAGCTAAATAAGGGAGAGTAGCACCCAACCAAAATGAAAAAGAAAAAAAAAACAAGTTGGAAGGAGCAAGTCAATTCCACTTAGGTAGACTAGACTCAAAAATCAATTTCATGGGAAGACATAGACTACTTTTATCGAAGTTAACTATAATAACAATTTTTCAAGTCCAAGTATATTGTCCTCTCCTCCTTCCCCCATGTGAATTAGAATGGTATCTGTCTGGGCCACTTCCACATACATTCATATGTTTGGACTGAAGCTATGTTCACCTTCTCATTGCTTTGATAATGAGTCTGGCTTAGCTATGTCATGGTCATCTTTCTAACTTTCTACATAGGAAGACAGAACTGGAAATAATATGTCAGTGAAAAAGAGAGAAACTTTTTTCCCAAACGGGGACCACCTTTAGATTAAGGCTGAGTAGATAATGGCTTGGAGTGCCAAAGGTTAGAGGGCACCAATGATACCCTTTCCTGTGAATCATTCCAAAAAAGCAAATCTTCACATTGGCATCATGATCAACGTGGCCACAAAATATTCCTTGAACCAGCGCTGTTGTATAGATCTCTCAGATCAAAGAAAAACTTCTTTACTATAAAGAGATTAATTATGGGAGGGGTGTTTCTTAGTTTCTGAGTAAATGATTTTTATGTAAATAGTTTCCAATATAAATATCTTGGCACAATACTTCATTTTAATGCAAACTCTATCCAACCAATAAACTTTTCTAATTTTAGACTCCAAAGAAATGTAAGTATTTAAAAATAAATACTTTAAATACTGTATATTGAAAGGAAATATATAAACAATGTCCTAGTTTAACTCTCCAAGAAAAATGGAGTTTCTCTAGTTAGTGAATAAAATTAATGTTAAAGTTAAAAATGACCAATAAAAGTTAATATCAACTATTTGATATGCTGAACATATCAAATAGTTGATATTAACTTTTATTGGTCATTTTTAACTTTAACATTAATTTTATTCACTAACTAGAGAAATATTCATGGATCATATAATGAAACTCATCAAATGTAAATTGATTTTCCATCATGTTGTCTTACCCTCTGCATAGAGTTTTTATGGTTATTTTAATAAAAATTATAATTACAACAAAACTAATATAAACTAAAAAAGAAAGAATAAAAAGGAAAAAGAATAGAAAATGAAAAAATAAAATAAAAAAGTATAATATGTAAAATAAATAAATGACTTACCCCTCATCATAAATATAATCAATTTTAGTAACTTATTGCCTTCTCTTAAAATGCACCTAATTATCTCTTCTTTCTATATCCCATCTGTTATCTATAAACAAGTCCTTAAAGCTTTGTCATTTTAATAAGGGGATATAATATGTACTAATTTAATATTGTTAAACACTTTCACTGTATGAACGATTAGTATTCAATTGTGTCAAAAGCTTTTTTTCAAGACATAGAAAACATTTTTGTTCTCATTAAAAATTACAATCCTAGAAATAATTATCTGTGAATGACTATTGATAAACTCAGCACATTTTACTTTTGAGTTAGAAAAACTGTTTCATTGGTAATGGAGAAAACATTGTCCGGAATTGTCAGATTTATTGTAATATTATTAAGATTATGCATTTACTACAATCATGGCAGTACTTGTCTTTAAATGTGGAGAAAGTTTTTGATAAGATATGTCTAAATTTACAGTATGTTTTCTACTTCCCAATAATTTGAAAGCATTTCATAATCATAATTTATAACTGTAATAACCATAAGGTGAAACAGACTGGCTCTAATTTGGCAAAGGATTGAAACAAGTCTACATACTCTCACATATTTATTCCACCTGTAAACAAAATACAGTATATATTAAGGAAACCTGTATTGGAAGAACACAAGTGTAGTTTTAGTAACTTATTGCCTTTGCTAAATAATATATGCCTCTCTCTCTTTCCAATAATAAGGTATTTTAAACTAACATTGTTAAGTCATATCTGTACTGGTTTAATTTATGTTGTGTTTTTTAATCTCACCTAGTACATACTTTTGGTTATCTTGAATTTTCAAGTTGAGGAGAACAGTGTTATAATAAAGTTATTACATGTATAACTAATAACTTTAGGAATTATCTGGGGTTTGCTAGACTATGGAGGATGCTGACTGGTATCTAATTCATTATGCCTACCAACAATTTCTTTATGTAGAACAGAACAATTATTCCACAAAACACCTGGTCAGAGCAAAGGCTATATAAAATCTGCAACCAGCAAAATGTCTTGTATTGGATAGATCACCGTTGGTTTAACTTGTATGAATGCATGAGCCACATCTGATGGGCTGTATCTACTTCCAATTTGATACAGAAACTATTCAGCACCAAAATCCTGGGTATATTCAGAATTAGCTTATTAGTTGGAGACTTTTACAAACCAGAATAAATGATTGAGAATAACACAATACCCAATCTGTCATTGAATCTGTCATTGATATAAACAATTTTTCTCAAATTGGTATAGTAAGAGAGGCATTATTTCTATGGGTTGCAGCCCCTTTTAGCCTTCTATGTTTTACAACAAGGTATCCCTAGAAGCTGGACCCAGGTAGTCAACTTTCTTCCCCTAATCAGGTCTCCCAAGGTAGGTTGGCTTCTTCATCTGTTTATGGATGACTGCCATTTTACTTTGTGCTGATGGCATTACAAGTAGTACAGAAAAATATCGTATAAAGTTGCAACAAGAATCTGAAAGCTTTCAGGATATTAGATGGAGAACCAATTCCAGTTCTGATTTCCCTTAGCAGTTGAAGTTTGCTGCTTTAGATTGCCTGCATTAGATATTCTATACCCATTACATGCAGTTCTTGATTTGGTGACCAAAGTTACAATGGACCTATCTTGGGGGGTGGAGTATTTACAACCTGGATTCAATGTTCTGGTGATTGCCCCCTACACACACACACACACGGCCATATTTCAGATGCTTGACAATTAGACCACATTTATGGCTGTAGTGTCCCCTGGTCACATGATTGCATTTATGGTCATTTTGCCAAAAGCTAATATTTACTTTCATTTTTTTTTTGACAAAACTACCCCATAGCAAACCGCAGGTTTGCTTAATTATCAGAGAATTTGCCTAAGAACTGCCATAAAAGACTCTTTATTATTGTCACAACCTACAATCATATTCAAGCACTACCTATATTGATGCAAGAACTATTTTAGCTTCAGTGAATGTGTGCAAACATTCCCCCCTACCACCATCATTCCTTTAAAGACGTATTCACTTTATTCATTTAAAGACTTAGTTACATCAGGGGAAACATAATAATGACAAGTTAGATCTTTTTAAATAACATACAGAATGAAGAAAAAATGAGAGGTTTCAAAACCAACGCCCTTTTAAATAGATGAGCAAATAACACAACTTCACATTTTGCACTGCAAATTGGATATTTAAATTAATAGCTTCACCAAATATAATTCTCCCATCAACTGCCATAATTGTTCCACAAAATACCCAGCAAATGCACATAAATGCCAGTGGAGACAACCAATGAGCAGGGGATGGTCATCCTGAATAGCTTTCTCTAAGATCTGAGATGATAAGAAAGAGGACGAGGCTGATCTCCAATTTGTTTCTTCTAGCGGGCTTAGAAATAGCAAAATGTTTACAGTTCTTCTTAGTGGTTCTGATCAAGGAGCTCCATGCAACTGTTAACTTTTTTTCTTTCAAAGATTATTTAATGAGAAGGAAAAAATAGGAAGGCAAACAGAAGACCCGGAAGGGTGATAACTGGAAGTTTTGTAATAATTATTTCCTCTGAAAGCAACTTAAATCAACATAATTCAACAAAGCAGCTGTTTTAGTTCACTAGACCAGTCTATCTGTTCCAGACCTCAGAAAAAGAATCTACATCAATTATTGAATGGTTTAATTGACATGCTGGAGTTTTATGTTGTCTCTGATATGTCTGTACTACATTATAAAAACTTATCTATGATAAATCAACTGGATTTTCAGACCTGATAAATGTACTATTTTTGGAGTGTTTATGTAAACCATTCCAGTTACAATGTTTTTATCTTCTGCAAGATCTATAATCCCTTTTAAAAATAAACCTATAAAATATGCTAAAAGTTTAGTGTAGATCTACATTTCACATGTATTAGTGAATTTTTCTTAACTATTTTGTGTTTTAATATATTTGATGTTTTAAAACGCTTTATCAAAATCTGTTCCTTTAGCAACATGAATCTAAATGTTTAACTTGCTCAAATATAGCTGGATATATAGGCAAAATACATTCTAGTGAATTGCTTACCCTTCTGATTACAGAAATCATTGGTTATTAAAATGCATGTCTTGCTTAGAAGTCACATATTATTATTTTTTCCTGGAACTCAACAAGTCCATATAAATTGATACCTGCTAGAATTGCACTAAAAGTCAGCATCTGTGTATCAATCAGAGGTGGCATGCTGCCAGTTCGCACAAATTTGGACAAACTGGTAGTGGCGGCGGTGCAAGACCCCACCCACCCACCCTGATGTCATCAAGAACCTTCTGTGCATCCGCAGTAGGTTCTGCACATGCCCAGATGCGTGCGCTCCTTCTTCCAAGCCAGTAGTGAAGAAAATAGAATACTATCTCTGGTATCAATGCATTGGAAAGAAAGAGAAGAGAGAATGATGAGCAAGGTGATCACAAAAATGAGAGCGCCATTGGATGTCAGATCATCCAATGTATCTATGTACAGTGGTACCTCGGTTCACGAACGCTTCTGTTCACGAACAACTCGGTTCACGAACAGAAAAGTTCATCAAAATATGCTCCAGTTCACGAACTCCGCTTCGGTTCATGAACAGGAGCCGCGGCCATTTTAATGCTATTTCCTGGCTTATGGAGGGGGACACTCCCTCCAAACAATAACCGCCTCCCACCTGCCTTCATCCATGCTAGAAGTCATCTCAAGCAAGGTTAGTGTTCTCTCTTTATACATTACTATACTGTATTAATGTGTATTGTAATTTGTTTCATATTTTTTGTGCTTCAAAAACCAAAAAAAAGATCAGAACAGATTAACCGGATTTACATTAAACCTTATGGGAAACTGTGCCTCGGTTCACGACCAATTCGGTTCGCGACCAGAGTCAGTTCACGAATTAAGTTCGTGAACCGAGGTACCACTGTAGTTACTAAGATTCAACATCCACTTGATGGCAAGGAACCAATCTATGCGCACACCAACAGCAGCTACTGAATCCGAACCAGTTATGAGGATTCGTGAACAGAGAAACCAAATAAATACACAGGCTTGTTTCTCAATTTCTGTAGTAGAAAGAGGGGGAATATGACCTCCATGAATCTTGGAGTACTATTATCCACAGCAAACTTGCATTCATTTTTTTCCATCTGGAAAAGGAGCACTTGATACAAATAGCTTATGCGATCTAGACGAAACACACTATCTCCCTCAAGTGGTCAATAATGTTAGTTTTTCTATTCCTATGTTGCCCTAATATTAGTATCAGATAATGTTACATGTAATAAATCTTTTTTTATTGTATGTCATCTATACTTTACTTTTTATAAAAGGTATATACTTCATAATATTTTTATTTTTATTCATCACAATAAATACCAGTAATTAACTATATCCTTGTCAGAAAAGACCAAACTTTTTTGAAGTATGTGTACAAACATCTCAACTTAAAACAGTTCATTTTGTGATCATTCAAAGTTACAATGGCATTGAAAAAAGTGACTTATGACCATTTTTCACACTTTTCACACTTCACATGACCATTGCAACATCCCTGTTGTATGATCAAAATTCAGATACTTGGCAACTGGTTCATACTTACGATGGTTGCAGTGTCAGGGGTCATGCAATCTCCTTTTGTGATCTCCAGACAAAGTCAAAGGGGAAGCAACATTCACTTAACAATCATGTTACTAATTTAAGAACTGCAGTGATTCACTTAACTAATGTAGCAAGAAAAGTCATAAAATGGGACAAAATTCACTTAACAACTGTCTCACTTAGCAACATAAATTTTGAGCTCAATTGTGGTCATAAGTTGAGGACTACCTACTATTTTCTTCTAGATTACCAAAGAATGTAAATAATTTAATGATATAATCGTTAAAATGCTAAAAAATTTAAAGCAAAATATTTCAGAATTGGCCTTTTTCATGTCCAGCCAAATCGAGAAACAAACTCTCAAAAATGACCCAATAAAGGTCAACATGATACAAAGGAGTGTTAATATTAAAACATCCCCCAAATGTGAAAAGTTGAGAAACCTTGGAGAAGATCAAAGACAATGTCACGGAAAAACAACTGAGTCCTGAGAACTTGAGTCCTGAAGTTATGTGCCTTCTCCTTGGTACTAACCAATCTCTCTGCTCATAGAGGCAGCTAAAGGGATGAGCAGAACTTCCATGTTTCCTGCTGCAAGAACAGACAGAATTCAAAAGTTTTGTAGAGTTTGCATGCCAACATTGCTCTGTCATAACCTATAAGAGCATTCCATGTATTCGTGGAGATAATAATAATGGCAGATGGTGGTTCTTGCTAAATGAAATATGAGGCTATGATGATGATGACTACAAAGAATTCATTGATATAGAAATAGATTTCATTTCTATTTTCTTTTGGGAGCTATTGGCGATTTTATCTTGCCTTTCATAGAAAAAAAAATCACAAGAATTGTTGAATGTTTTTCTTGTTTTTTGGTTGTTGTTGTTTTTTGCTAATCTTAATCCAGGAATCTTAATGTTAATTCAGAAATTAAGGCTTTATTTTGGCGTTCATATAAAAATCCAAAATTGAATCAGTGGTATGTCAAATAAAAGAATAGGTATGCCAAAGTTAATCTAACATTCTAAACAAAATTGTTCAGTTTGATACTTTCATTTATATATTGATTTCCTTTTTAAAACACAGCTACTTCCAGTAACAAAAATAGCTTTACTACAAACATTCAGTATGGTTTATTTTATTTTTATTTTATTTTATTCAAATTTATACCCCGCACCTTCTCCAAAAAAGGACACCCCCCCCAAGGGGTGAAATTCAGCAGGTTCTGGAGAACTGCTAAATTTTGAGTAGTTCGGAGAACCGGCAAATACCACCTCTGGCTGGCCCCAGAGTGGGGTGGGAATGGAGATTTTGCAGTATCCTTCCCCTTCCATGCCCACCAAGCCACGCCCACAGGACCTGTAGTAAAAAAAATTGAATTTTACCACTGTGTACCCTCATGGGAAACCAGCAGTCTATAAGAAACAGAGAATATCCCCCACACACACAATTTCTATTGATATCTGGCTCTGATTCTCTCCACGTACACTGCTAAAAATTTCGTAGCAATATGCTGACAATTGGCCGCAAAAAATTGTATCACTTTATGCACATGTTAATATTTTAACTGTGAAACAAGCTTCATGTATTCTCCAAAAAAAAATGGAAATTGATGTGCGGGTTTTGGAGTGCAAAGACCGAGGAAGAAAGACAGGATGTGAATCTTGCTGATGTGTCTTGCCAATATGAGCACAAGGGTTGACATTTTTTATTAGGACAGGGGAAGACTTTGCTACTCAGGTACAATTTATTCAAAGTGTAGAAAAATACATTCTATCAGATGATGTGCAGCCTGTGGTCTTTTGATATTGTTCTTCAACTTTAATGCACATTCTTCAAACTGACTTTTATACAGTTGGGGATAAGTCAACATTGCAATGCTACATAACAAAATATAGGGTGCCTAGAATATTCACACATTTGAGCTGAAAAAGAGAAATGGTTGGGAGTTTTCACCCACTAACAGGGCAGTTGCATCTCAAGTGGATTCTCAGTCAATCTAGAGGTAGATTTTGAGATCACTATGCATATGGCACTATTTGAGTACTGAATCAATGACTGGAACTGAAATAAGACGTCAATATACAATAGATTGTGTAGCAATGGTGGGTTTCTGCAGACTCGCACCTACTCGCGAGAGCCGGTTGGTGAATTTTAGAGAACCGGTGAGAGGGGGTTCCACCAGTGTACCTGGAAGTAAATCTGGCCCGCCGCTGCCAGTGACCCAATGGGAAGGAAAGGAAAGGAAAGGAAGGAAGGAAGGAAGGAAGGAAGGAAGGAAGGAAAGAAAGAAAGAAAGAAAGAAAGAAAGAAAGAAAGAAAGAAAGAAAGAAAGAAAGAAAGAAAGAAAGAAAGAAAGAAAGAAAGAAAGAAAGAAAGAAAGGATTTATCATCACAATTGAGTCCAAAATTTTGGTTGCTAAGCAAGAGCATTGTTAAATGAGTTTCACCACATTTTAAAAGGTGGCCACTCCCACCCTGTCACATGATTGCCAAGCCACGCCCACAAAATAGGCCACACCTACAGAGTAGGTTCTAAAAAATTTGAAACCCACAACTGTTGTGTAGTGATCTGAAATCCAACCTAAGCTCTGGACTCTTTCTCATTTTCTTTGCATTAAAAAAACTATCTTTTAAAAGTCTTGCCAGGTTGCTTTAGAGATCTTGGATAATAAAATTGTTCCTGCTCCAGATATGTAATTTAAATCAGCAGCCAAGTTTCAACAGGCAATACAAAGTCCAATTCAGTTGTTAGCTGCCTGATGTGATGCCATGTTGGAAGCAATGACATGGATCACAGGCAACAAGAATGTAATATTTCCTGAAGCCGTCTTCTTCTGATATATGCAGAGAGACACTTTTCAGCCTATTTGTATTGTACACACAAAGATTCTGGCCAAAAATGGTGCGATGACCAAAGTCTGCACCGCCTGTTGTGCTTTTTTATTCTCTGGAGAAACTGCCAACTTCTGCTGTGTGAGAGAAAGGTCAGAATAGGCAATTTGCAGTCTCTAACCAATGAATGCCTCAATTTATATAGCAATGATGAACCTACTTCAGAAAGAACATCAGACAATACAACTACCTTGTCCAAATATAAAAAAAAGAGAAAGTCCTTCTAATGTAGAATCCTTCTCTATGTATTCAAGGGCAAACCCATCATTATATCAGACATTTAATACCAATCAGCAGGCCAAATGTATTTCAATGATTTATTTCAAAAAGGATAAAATTGAGAATGGATATACTCCACAATGATGGAATTCAGTGTGAAATTGTTGAATCATGGGAAAGAAAAGGAAAGGAAGGAAAAAAAGGAAAGGAAAGGGGAGGGGGAGGGGAGGAAGGAAGGAGGGAAGGAAGGAAGGAAGGAAGGAAGGAAGGAAGGAAGGAAGGAAGGAAGGAAGGAAGGAAGGAAGGAAGGAAGAGCTTCTGATGCTCTCAGGCCAGTTTACCACAATTCAATGGGGAAGATGCCAGAAGTCACTCCCACCCATGGGCATTCTATTTCTTTGTTTACATAAGGAAATATCTCTGAAACAATTTATTTATTTTATTTATTTTATTAAATTTATACCCCGCCCTTCTCCTTGCAAGGACCCAGGGCGGCGCACAGGCAATATTAAAAACCATACAAAATACAAAAATATATCATTAAAAAACTATTAAATTATATCCCGTGCTAAAACCCATTATAAAACCCTAAGAATTTAAAATTTATCCACATTTAAAAGTCAGAAAACGGGGGTTTTCTGACTTTGATCCAATTGGGCATTGGGTTGTCTAGTATACTACTAAAACCCTAGTTCTGATAACCTTTAGCTGGGAAAAATAGCACCTCATATGTCAACAATTTTTGAACCAAAGTACCTCAAATGGGTTCACTTGTAAAATGTCTCCAAAATCTGGAAACCATGCCTCATGTGTAATTGAAATTTGGTAGGTTTAATAAAACATTTTATGCCATACAAATCCTTTTTGGATCGCGACGCTTTACGCACGGTCACTCAAGCCCTCGTCATCTCCCGCCTGGACTACTGCAACACTCTCTACACGGGGCTTCCCTTGAGATGCACCCGGAGGCTCCAGAACGCAGCCGCGCGGGGGATTCTGGGAGCTTCTAGATGCTCCCTTGTGACACCCCTCCTGCACTGGCTGCCTGTGGTTTTCCGGGTGTGCTTCAAGGTGTGAGTAACCACCTTTAAAGCGCTCCATGGCATGGGACCTGGCTATTTGCAAGACCGCCTCCTGCTACCTAATACCTCCCACCGACCAGTCCGCTCCCACAGAGAGGGCGTCCTCAGGGTGCCGTCGGCTAGGCAATGTTGGCTGGTGACTCCCGGGGTGAGAGCCTTCTCTGTGGCTGCTCCTGCCCTCTGGAATGGCCTACCCCCTGACCTTCGCACGATCACGGACCTGCGCCTTTTCTGCCGGGCTTTGAAGACCCATTTATTTCGTGTGGCTGGCCTGGCGTAGCTTTTAATTGGTGTTAGAAAGGGTTTTTAGTTAGGGCTTTTATCAAAATCAGGCATACTATTTAATAGATTTTTAAATTGTATTTTAATTAGTGATGTCCCAGTGTCTGGAAGCCGTACGGATCTGGATGGGAAGGAACAGACTCAGACTCAACCCGTCCAAGACCGAGTGGCTGTGGCTTCCGGCGTCCCGGTACAACCAGTTCACTCCATCACTGGCCATAGGGGGGGAACATCTAGCCCCTGTGGATGGGGCACGCAATCTGGGTGACCTCCTGGATACCCGGCTGTCTATGGAAGATCAAGTGACAGCTGTGGCCAGGGGGGCATTTTACCAGGTTCACCTGGTACGCCAGTTGCGTCCCCTATTGGATCAGGATGCTCTTCGCACGGTCACTCATGCCCTTGTGACATCCCGTCTAGACTACTGTAATGCTCTCTACATGGGGCTTCCCTTGAGGTGCACCCGGAGACTACAGCTAGTCCAGAACGCGGCCGCGCGGGCAATTCTGGGTACCCCTAGGCATTTCCACGTAACACCGCTCCTGTGCGAGCTGCACTGGCTGCCTGTGGTCTTCCAGGTGCGCTTCAAGGTGCTGACTACCATCTTTAAAGCGCTCCATGGCACGGGACCTAGCTATCTGCGAGATCGCATCCTACCCCATACTTCCCTCCGACCGATCCACTCCCACAGAGAGGGACTTCTCCGGGTGCCGTCTACTAGGCAATGCCAGCGGGCGACGCCCAGGGGAAGGGCCTTCTCTGTGGCGGGTCCAGCTCTATGGAACGACCTACCCCCCGACCTCAGAACAACTATGGACCTCCGCGCCTTCCGACAAAAGCTCAAGACTTATCTTTTCCAATAGGCCTAACTTATCTTCCTGCCTTCTCAGTCTGAACATCTAAATTATTTTAATAGGGTTTTTAAGGGGTTTGGTTGTAGGATTTTAGGTCTTTTAGCGCAGGGATAAATTGTTTAATTTGATTTTATATATATTTATGATGTATCTATGTTTTGTACGTTTTTAATTCCCCTGTGCACCGCTCCGAGTCCCTTCTGGGAGAGGGAGCGGTCTACAAATTAAATTTATTATTATTATTATTATTATTGTTTTATATTAGTGATTTTATACTAGTTGATTTTTATTGAGGCCTGTACACCGCCCTGAGTCCCCCTGGGAGAAGGTGCGGTATAAAAAATTCAAAAATAAATAAATAAAATTATAATTCATGATTTCATGACAAGATGTCATGAAACATTTCCTGATGTTTGGCTGTGCTATATAGTTTAACACTGGCTATTTCGAGGTAGATATATCTCTGAATATCTCCCCGAATTTTAAAGAATGTTTCTAGTGAAGGATGTACAGTAGAAGATCTGTCATTATTGAAGGCACTGAAGAATCTGGTCAGGAAATATCTCAGAAATGATGATCTAATGGGGTCACAATTGTCTAGAATCAGAGGAAAGGCCTTTATAATACATGGCCTTTAATAATGAGAATCCTAGGAAACACAGCAAAGTAATGCCATCATGGTATATATATTTATTTGGAATAAAATTCCACTGCATTCAACTGGATTTCTTATATGATTTGATTGCATCTGAAAGTCTTTCATTTTCTCCCAGTTATTCTTTAAAATGGAAGCAAGTGCGTTTGACAGTTCTTGGGAACAGCATAATAGGCCTTGGTTAACATAAATTGTTAAAGTTTTCTTAACATCCACTTATCCCTATTTGCACATACATACACAGATACTGCTTGCCAAAATACTTTGCACTAAGCTGTTTGGAATCTCTGCAGCCATTTTCTCCTGGTGGATTATCACGAGGATATATTTATTTATATAACACTGATTGAAATCACCAATTTCCTTTTAAATGCAAATGAAACAGGCATCAGCATATTGATAGCATTAACTCATGGTCACTACTAATCTTTTTTTTAAAGTCTTTTCAACAAAGTTTAAAGAAGGCTCACAAAGTTTAAAGGAAAACTCAGGTTTTTCTAATATGTTTTGGCTTTCTAATTTATATTTATTTTAATTATAGTTTTATGAATAATTTGTTTTCTAGTTATCCAGGTAAACATTTTATGAAAAGATTACAGAAAGGTTGTATTCCTGCCATCTAGAGAATTTCTGCAAAAAATTCAGCTTGGATAGGAACTTCCCACTGTAATGTCAATCAGTTGTGGGATTCAAAAACTTTTTACTACCAGTTCTGTGGGCGTGGTTTGGTGGACGTGGCATGGCATGGCTTGGTGGGCATGGCTTGGTGGGCGTGGCAGAGGAAGGATATTGTAAAATCTCCATTCCCATCCCACTCCTGGGGAAGGTTATTGCAAAATCCCTATTTCCTCCCGATCAGCTGGGACTCAGGAGGCAGCGAATAGATGGGGCGGGGCCAGACAGAGGCGGTATTTATCGGTTCTCTGAACTACTCAAAATTTCCGCTACTGGTTCTCCAGAACTGGTCAGAACCTGATGAATATCACCTCTGATGTAAACCCTAAGTAATCTTACTTAGTAAGATAGAGAAATAATGAAGATCTATTTTTCCTCTGAAGTCTCTTATTGTTCCAGCTATATTGTAGAATTTGTCATTCCTATGGTATATAGCAGCTATTTTTCCAACCTAGCACTCTGCAGCAATGTGACCCAGCAATTCCCCTTGCTTTCAACTAACAGATTACAGGATGGAGTTCTCAGCTTATGATATTAATAGTCCAACACATCCAGAGAGTATTGAGTTAGTAAAAAATGGCATACTGTATTATGGAATGTGTATGAAACAATCATCTGCAGGACTGGGGAATAAGCCCTATTAAATGCAATTAGTTAATTCCGAGTAAGCACATGTGCCTTGATTAGCACAAATGAATATGTAAAAGCAAAAATGTATTCATACTTCATCCTCTAAGCAAAAATGTTGTGAATCAGAGTGAAAAAGCATTGCTGTAATGATAATGTAAATTAAATTCACATCATTATCCCTGTTTGCATTGATTTTTTTTCTAGAACTTTACAAACAGGACACAGGTTCTTTTTGGTTGGATTGCCTGTCCCTTGTGATAGCTACAGAAAGATCCAGGAGACCACCCTTCCTTTATGTCTAGACAGGAAAAGGCCATGAAGTTTCTTTAGACTGCTGAAGTTGATGCCAGAATCTTGTTACTGCTGAAACATGTGGTCCTGGTGTAGAAGGGATTGGAAGCCAATGCAACAGAGAGGTAGTCTCTGTTACTAATCAATCCAACGTGAGTGATAAAATCATTTTTAAAGGTGATAAGCTAACAATACTGTCCACGGATCACCAATAATGCTGACAAGCTCACGGCTCAGACAGACTTCTGAAAAACATCCCAAAGAAATCAAAATAATTGATTCCAGCTGTAGGCTTCTACTTTCACTGAAGCACAAATCCTTTAACTCTACTTTTAATCAACAGAGTGAAGTGCTACTAGAGAGCTTTGCTCTAGGCTGGGGAAGTGGGGATACCTTGTCTCCACAGCTGGCAGGTAAACATTATATGAAACGATTACAGGAATATTTATTTTTATTTTATTTTTCAAATTTATACCCCGCCCTTCTCCATGTTAGGACCCAGGGCGGCGCACAGGCATTATTAAAAAACCATAACAAAATGACAAAATGCATTATTAAAAACAATTAAATTAAGTCCCGGGCTAAAAAACCCATTTAAAACCCTGAGAATTAAAATGTATAGATAAAAGTCAGAAACGGGGGGCTATGCTAGGCCGGCTTGTTGGAATAAATACGTCTTAAGATGCTGGCGGAATAGGCGGAGGTCCGAGGTGGTGCGTAGGTCGGGGGGTAGGTCGTTCCAGAGGGCTGGGCCCGCCACAGAGAAGGCCCTTCCCCTGGGCGTCGCCAACCGGCATTGCCTGGCCGACGGTACCCGAATAAATATGAGAAACCTTCAAATCTACCTGCCCATCACAACCACTTGCTGTGACTAAAAAGGAGCAAGGAGCAGCAACTGTTAATGAAAGAATTTGGAAGAAAGCAAAGCGGAGAAACCATTCTCCCAGGTCGTTTCTCTTGGTTCTCCATTCTAGAACCCAAGCAGAGAAATGTCTCCTGAGGCATTCTAAAGAGAAATTCCAAACTTATATCATGCTTTTTTCTTCTCTATTTGAATAACAGGACTAAACGAGAGCTCGCATCCACCCCAATAACTTCTCTTCTGCACTTTTGAAGGAAAAATAGCACATGATACATCTAAAGCAAGATACAGCTTTAAACCACTCAGAATAGCTGAACAGAAAATCATATCCTTTGAAGATTAAATGACCTTCAAAAGAGGTCTTTTTCCTGTAACTGACTGGAAGAAGGCCAGTTTAACTGGTCAGACATGGATTATACGCTTGGCCAAGAAAGTCATGAGAGAAAGAGTGGAGGCCATTTATATTAATATGTGGATCCATATGATAATGCATTTGTGCTATATTTAGGATAACAAGATTTGAAATGGACCTGAACCAGTGATGGGTTCCTACCGGTTTCATCCAGTTCAGCCACACCAGTAGTGGTATGGCGGCCTAGGTCACTGGAACCACCCCCAAACAGGTTCCCTGGTCGTCGCTGTCATCTAGTTTTTGAGTTCTGCACATGTGCAGAACAATTTTAATTAAACTGCACATGCGTGCACAGCACACATCCAGGGCACGCATGCAAAGTGCAGACATGAGCGAACCAGCAGTAAAGCTGGCTGGAACCCACCACTGACCTGAGCAATTCATAATTTTACTGTTGGGATAGAATTATTCTGTCATTCTTATTCAATTGTGAACACTATTTCATTTTTTAACGAAAAAGAACACATTAGAACAGGGAAATAGGCTAGCACAGGGGTGTCAAACTCGCAGCCCACAGGCCAGATGTGTCATGCCCCTGCCCAGTTTAGTGAAGGGGCAAAAATTCCCAATACATCACATGATGCCACCGTGATGATGTGAGTTTGGGCTAGCAGAACCAGTAAGACAAGATAGAAAGATTACATTTTATTTATTTAGCTTCGGGAGTCATTCAAATGAATAGTTTCCTTCCACAGATTATGTGCATAATAGAACAAATAGGATTTTTTTCATCAGGAAAAAGGGTAAAGTACATGCATTAGCATACCTTTTTACTTCTGTCATGTTCTCATCATATGCTAAACAAATTTACATATCCAAACATAATTTGATGAAGGTACAGTACCGTATTTTTCGGAATATAAGACGCACCAGAG
This sequence comes from Rhabdophis nuchalis, assembly GCA_039707465.1. Taxonomy (NCBI): domain Eukaryota; kingdom Metazoa; phylum Chordata; class Lepidosauria; order Squamata; family Natricidae; genus Rhabdophis; species Rhabdophis nuchalis. The sequence continues at coordinate 300,257,288 of CM077643.1, read as the reverse complement.
TATAAGACGCACCCAGGTTTTGAAGAAGCATTTTTTTAAAAAAAGTAAATAGGGAGACAGAGGGAGAGAGAGGGAGAGAAAGAGAGAGATACAGTAGGTTGGTAGGGAGAGAGAGAGAGTAGGGAGGGAGGGAGGGAGGCAGGTAGAGGAAGGGAGGGAGGGAGGGGGAGGGAGAGAGAGAGAACTACAGTAGGTAGATAGGGAGAGAGAGAGTGTAGATAGGTAGGTATATAGAGGGGGGAGAGATACAGTACATAGGTAAGAAGAGAGAGTGTGTAGATAGGTAGATAGAGGGGGAGAGAGAGAGAGAGAGAGAGAGAGAGAGAGAGAGAGAAATACAATAGATAGGTAGATAGAGTGAGAGTAGGTAGGTAGGCAGGCAGATATTTCCAGGTGTATTTACCCACATGATGGAGAAGGAAATCACTGACCACCTTTGGAACAAATCTTTGTTTCTGCAGACACAGTACTTGACCAACGTAATTCTCATCAATCACTCTAACTAAACAGCTTTCCAAAAGGAAAAAAAACCCTTTTTGCACTTTGCAAACCTCCCCCAAACAGCCCATTTTTTGCGAAAATGGGCCCGGTTTTTTTTCAAATAAAAGGCATGAATAGCCTTGGGGGGGGGGGGAGTTTGCAGAGTGCTCCGGGGGGGGGGGGCAAAACAAGAAAAAAACAACCCGTTTTTCCGTGAAAACTGGCCATTTTTTGGTCAAAGAAATTGCATGCATAGCCTTATGGAGGCTTATAGAGTGCTGCTGGGAGCTGGGGGGGGGCAAAAACGGCCTGTTTTTTGCTGATTTCTGCCCTCCCCAGCCCCCAGGAGCTCTCTGGAAGCCTCCATAATGGTATGTGTGTGGCCACTTTGGTGAAGGGTTTCAGGAGGCAAGAAATGCTGTATTCGATGTATAAGACGCACCCATATTTTCAGCCTCTTTTTAGAGGAAAAAAGGTGCGTCTTTTATTCTGAAAAATACGGTATGTGGAACTTGGGATGATCATACTGCACGTAGTAGAGCTGACCATTATTGAGGTTTTGGATTGATGTCTGCACAGATCAACATTTAGAACACAATAAAGCAACATGTATTTTTACAGGATGGGGATGAACTACATCCCTGTCTCCAGAAAGGAAAGAGAAGGCAGTCACCTGTTGTTTTCTGCCTCAGTTTAACAACACATTGAAGTCAATGGCACAATTCCTATTCATTTTCCACAGAAGCTACAGTCCTGGGTTCTGACTGAGTGCAACAGACCTTTCAATTAAAGATAATATGGATCACATCATTCTGCCCTTGGCTCTAGGATAGGAAAAGCATAACCCAGCAAATGGAAGCAATTTTCCTATTAACATTTTTTTTTTAAAGAAAGACTTTAAAGAAATATGCAGGCTAAGCCATCATTAACTACTTTTCCTTCCTTTGCTGACTCATTTTTTTCAGTCCTTGGTTTTCTAGTAATCAGATTACTACTACAGTACTACCATTTAAAAAGTCTGGGTCCAAATTCTGCCACATCTGAATAACTAATCTACAACAAGTTGTAGCAATAAACACAATACATTTACTGGATATTGTGAATATACACACATGTGCATATTCCAGAATTAGGTCTGTTGTAATAAGAATCTATATTTCTTATCTGTTCAACTATTTAAGTCTAAATTCACATGGTTTATTTTACATTCAGGACATTTGCTCTATCACACCCACATCAGTGGTGGGTTCTGGATCCCGTTTATTTTACATTCAGGACATTTGCTCTATCACACCCACATCAGTGGTGGGTTCTGAATCCCATTTATTTTACATTCAGGACATTTGCTCTATCACACCCACATCAGTGGTGGGTTCTGGATCCCGTTCCAACCGGTACGGTTGGAACGAGCCCGGTGGCATCCACATAGATGTGCGCATGCATCTTAGCGCCTCCATGAACCTCTGCAATGCTCCAGCTGCTCAGCGGAGTGTCGCACAGGTGCTGTATGTGCCTTGCGCTTGCGCAAAAGCGCCAAAGACTTAAAAGACCAGTAAGGACCTCGGGCAGGTAGGTGGGCCCTCTGGAGCACCATACTTGAATGGTATCCGGTGCTCCGGGAAGGCTCCAGTATGCCTGTACCAGGGCGTACTTCCTGCAACCCACCACTGACCCTCATGTATTTCTACATGCTGAGAATATAAATATATGATCAAAAACCCTTCTTTACCCTCCTAAAATGAGAATTCTGATCAATGTATGGAAGACCATCTGACAAGACATTTGGTTTCCTAACATGCAAAAAGCAAGAATGGTAGCTAACTACAGAGGGCAAAGCCAATAAATCATCCCATTTCTTTTCAAATGATGATTATTCATGCAATGAGAAGCCAGCAAAGCATCCAAATGGGACATTAATGAAAATGGAATATGTAATCCTATTCTAGATTTTAAGGAGAAGTGAGGATGAGATAGTTTTGTAATATTTCTATAATTACCCAATACAGCTTATTCTAATTAATGAGTTGAATTGATTGATTGATTGATTGATTGATTGATTGATTGATTGATTGATTGATTGATTGATTATGTGCTATCAAGTCAATGTGGACTTTTAGCAATCACAGATAAATCCTTTTTCCAGGATGATGTGCACCCAACCTGGTCCTTCAAATCTTCCAATGGAGCACTGATGATGCTAAGACATTTTTGTGGCATATGAAACTAAGAATATTGTGTATACTATGCAAAATTGTGAAGTCTTCATTCACAGATAGGTAGACTGATCTGTTTATATCTGTTAGCTACTATGTCATTCTACAGACTGATGGCAGAGCACCTTTACTGATTCTTCTTCTGTTGCTTGCCATATTTTCATAGATATTTGATTAACTCCTATATTTATCTTACTTGTTAATTTATCATCTATCGGTAGCACTAGAGATTCTTATATTGTATCTTGAATATTTCTGCTATTCAGAATTTCAGTGTATTCTTTCTATCTTTTTTATCTTCTTGGAAACAGTTGTTCGGTGCCCTTTTAGCATATCAGTTTGAGGTTAGAACTTCACTCTGAGTTCAGAAATTGGAAGTCTTCTTTCTTTCTTTCTTTCTTTCTTTCTTTCTTTCTTTCTTTTTCTTGTTTCCATCTTCGATCTCTTTAAAAACGTCAGTGTAATATGGTTTGTCTCTTTTAATAGCTGCCTGAAATTCTTAGTTACATTCTTTCCCAAGATCTTTGTCTTTCTTGGCTTGCCTTCTTGGCAATTTCCATTTTTTGTTCTGACATTTTCTTTGCTTTATTTTGTTTCTTGAACTTTGATCGTCTCTTTTCACAGTCATCCTTTAAAAAATACACCTACGTACCAGTACATACACGAACAGAATTTTCAAATACAAGTTATTTGCACATTTTTTTAAATTTAAACGCATTCATAGTTAATCCACTCAAATGAAAACAATTTTCTTCTTAAGTATAGGGTAATCTATTAACAATCCTTCTATTCCATTAAACTAATCTAATTCATCAGACAGAACTATTGTTGACCAAATCTGTTATTAGCAAATTCCATTGAAGTAAGTTTTATCAAATAAACATATGGTAACTATATAGTGGCACTATTCCAAGCGGCCACTAGGTCCTCAGTTGAGTCGCGGGTCAGGGTCCCAGGTATTGGCCCAAGCTCCATCTGGAACCTCTCAGGGTCCATCAGGCGCCTGGGGCGGAACCATCTCGTCGCTTCCGGTTCCGCCTCCCCGTGGTGGGATGCAGCGGGCTTTGAAAGAGGTGGTGGTGAGGCCCCTCCTCAAGAAGCCCTCCCTGGACCCAGCAGTGCTGGCCAACTACTGTCCTGTCTCCAACCTTCATTTTCTTGCGAAGGTTGTTGAGAGTGTGGTAGTGCGGCAGCTCCCTCAGCACCTGGAAGAAACTGTCTATCTGGACTCGCGCCAGTGCGGCTTCTGGCCTGGGTACAGCACAGGGACGGCATTGGTCGCGTTGGTGGATGATCTCTGGAGGGCTCGGGATAGGGGTTGCTACTCTATCCTGGTCCTGTTAGATCTCTCAGCGGCTTTTGATACCATCGACCATGGTATCATGTTGCACCGGCTGGAGGGGTTGGGGTGTAGGGCACCGTTTTACGGTGGTTCTCCTCCTACCTCTCTGACCAGTCGCAATTTGTGTTGGCAGGAGGGCAGAGGTCGTCGGGCCTTAAAGACCTATCTGTTTCGTGCAGCTGGACCTGGCGTAGTTTTTTCAATTGCTTTAGTTTTTAAATTGGTTTAAGAGTTTTTTAACTGGATTTAGATCAGGCCAATCCATTTAATATATTTTTAATTGTATTTTAATTGGATTTTATGCTCTATCTTATTGTTCTTATTATTGCCTGTACACCGCCCTGAGTCCCGCAAGGGAGAAGGGCAGTCTGAAAATTTAATAAATCTAAATCTAAATCTAGATTTTAGACAATTTTGCTGAAACTTGTTCTCAGATAACAGTGTATATATCTTTAGATTACATGGGACAGATTTAAGGAAATTCACAAATGGCTTGAAAATTTGTGAATGTTTTAAAGGTTGGGATGGTTTTTTTTTTCTTTAAGTAAAATAATATTGTCTCATTATGTTTGGCTTTTCCAAAATCTACTTTCTTCCATGAAGATAAGATTTTCTGATAAGCATTCTCCTTTCCTTACAGTGTCAGTGTTATGTAATACCCAAAAAATTGTGGAACTACAAAAAAAATAAGAGGGGGTTCAGGAATCCAGCTCACAGACTTCCTGTTGTAATGAATCAATCATGTACACTCCAGTGTAAAAGAACTCTACCATTTCAAAGTTAACCCAACAGAAAGATGGCATATTCACTGTAAACCTTTTAATCCTTACATTTATTCTGTGTTGATCTTCTGACAATCTTTACAGTTGAAGCCAATAATTCCTAAATTTTCCTTGGAACATCCATAATATTCTGATATCAGTAGTTTTGAAGCTAACTCAAGATGAAATATATCCCTCCTAAATTTTATATGTAATAAAGTTTCATGTATGTTCTCTGCCCATCCACAAAAAGTTTGGATATTTTCAAAGACTGAAGCTGGCTTTCAAAGTTTCCATTCCTGGAACCTTTTTTTTTTTTTGTACAAAGTGTGAAAAAGACAAATGCTTATTCTTTGGATTAAAGAAAAGGTGTTCCTACTTTGTAAAATCTACTCAGGGGAAAGCCAGGTGTGAATAGAAAGCAAGGCAAAATTAACTAAATACAAACCTTCCACATTCTACGTTTGTGCCATTGGTGCTACTATTAATGCAGCCCAAGATTGCATTACCGTGTTTAGAATCTTTGTAATATTGCTTGATCTGTTCATTTGGTTGTCCCCCAAGACTCCTGGTTCTTTTTTCATATACCATGCTGCCAAGCCAGATTTCCCAAATTATGTAGCAACAGATTTCATTTTTCTTATCCAGATGCTAGATTTTATATTTGTCTCTAATTGACACTGTCATAATGGAATTGGCCTGGGTTTAAGCATTTTAAATCATTATTTTCTCCATTAACAGTACCATTAAGTTAGTGTTAACTGTGCATTTGAAAAATATATCTTTCTTTTCATCCTTTAAAACATATTTTACAGATGTTGAATAACATTTGTTGGAATCTCAGACCTGGGAGAGCCACTAACAATTTATCTCCAGGTACAGATGCCCAACAATTGACAACCATTCTTCACCACTTTTCCTGCACAACAGACCAACAGCCTCCTTGCCTTTTATTCTAGCCATTCCCCCCAAAAAACCTTATTATAATTTGCATATTTTACTTGCCTGATCTCATTCCAGCTTTAACCTTTTCAACTCTATTCTACTGGACTGAGGAATTTGCATTGCTTCATAGTTGTTAGCTCTTGCTTCCTCTTGTTTTTTATTATTCTTGTTATTATTTATAGTTGGTCGTTGGTTATTTCCTTCATTTGTTTCTCAATTTATCAGTAAGCTTCCTATTTATTCATATGGGCCTCTTGATAACTTTTCCTGTTTTCCTTCTCTTAGATTCAATTTTAGTCTGAAGGGCCTTGGTTGCGCAGTTGTTAGAATGCAGTATTACAGGCAAACTCTGCCCACAGCCTGGAGGTGGATCCTGAAGGGGTTTGAGGTTGTCTCACCCTTCCATCCTTTCAAAATTGGTAAAATAAAGACCCAGATTGTTGGAGGGAATATGATGATATTGTCAACCACCCAGAGAGTGCTATAAAGCACTATGGAATGGCATATGTCTAAATGCTATTACTATTTTCAAATTGCTTATGTTTAAAAACTTGCCATCTCATTGGGGCATTTCTTTTTCAGTTATCACATACTGCCTACTTTTCATCTGATTTTTATAAAAGTTTTACTTCTTAAAGTCCAGGTTGACTTCTACGACTGACTTTGGTCCATTAACAAGACTTATCCTTTGCTCAGGATTAAATTCAGGAGTGTTGAACCCTTGTTTCTTTTTCTATCTTCCAAAATATGAAACTGTCAGAAGGAAATGTCAGAAATCTATTGAGAATTCTATTTCCAAATGAGTTAGCTTTCAAAGCAACAAGCTTGCTTCAGGTTGAGGAACATGCCAAGAGAGAGACAATTATCTATTCAAATATTTTGTTGCTTTTTGCCAATATGTGCAGTTAGCAACAACTCCTGACAATGAAAAGGTTCATTTTCACCTCAATAAACAGTCAAAGAAAAACTCTGTTTCGTGGGCTCCTGGAGATACTAGTACTGATACAAAAATTTCAATTTGTGTCAATGCTTGGAACAAATGAGAGTCAAAGAAGCAACAATATTTCAGCTATATCCTTAATTGTTTGCAAAGATCCATGACAAATTATCGGGAGTCATTGGATCAAATGATAAAAATATCCAAAATTTACATATGGAAACATAAAAGATGGTTCCATTTGTTAAAATATAGGGTGTGTTAAAATTATCTGATGTTAAAAATATATTTGTAAACTAAGCATAGGAGAATGCATGATTATGATAATTTATAATAAACCTGAAAGTTCTGTTTTGTTAGGAGAAATTGTGGATAGGCATTTTAGAAAACTAGAAACAATTAATGCAATGCTTGTATCATATCTGTGAGTTTGGCCATTGGTCTTAATAGGCTATGGGTTAAATTATCTAAGCCAGGTGTGTCCAACTTTGATGACTTTTAAGATTTGTGGACTTCAAATTTTTAGAATTCTCAGCCAGCATGGGTAGCTGGGAAATTCTGGTAGTTGAAGTCCACAGGTCTTAAAATTGCTAAGGCTGGATACCCTTGGCCTAAGCCTTTATGTTTATAATCATTAATAAAGAACTACCATATTTTTGGAGTATAAGGCGCACCTTTTCCCCTCAAAAAAGAGGCTGAAATTCTGGGTGCATCTTATACACTGAATACAGCATTTTTTGCCTCCCGAAACTCTGCCCCCTTCACCCAAATGGCCGTGCATAGCTTTTAGAAGGCTTTCAGAGAGCTCCTGGGGGCTGGGGAGGGCAGAAATGAGTGAAAATCAGCCCGGTTTTCCCCTCCCAGCTCCCAGCAGCACTTTATCAGTTTCCTCAAGGCTATCAATGCCCTTTTTTTGACAAAAATCGGGCCGTTTTTTGCTCATTTTGCCCCACCCCCACCCCCAGGAGCTATTTTGGGGAGGTTTGCAGAGTGCAAAAACTTTTTAAAAAATTTTCCTCTTCAAAACCTTGCTGCATCTTATACTCTGGTGTGTCTTATACTCCGAAAAATATGGTGGTTGTGACTATAACTACAGAAGCAAAATTATTACAGGGTAAACATACATTAGCATAGATGAATATCATGGCCGTTGCCCTTTTAGGAACACTCCTGCATGCTGCGTTTCTAAATAGAAACAAACAAAGATTGTAAAATTATGCAATTTTTCCCAAAAAGGTGGGCGGGCATGAGAGTCAGCCAAGAACAGCAAGAGATGAATATATTTTCATGTATATCTTTTATGAAGAGTTAGTTATTTCTTAGACATAGACATGCTGAGTGTGTCTTATTTTTTCCCCAATTTGTTGCAATGCTAGATTTGGTTATATTATTCCTTATAATGTTTTTAATCAACTATGCACTGCCTCAAATCAGTTTTGATTAAGTAGCCCTAAAAATAGATTTTATATTATTAATAAAAGTATTGAGCACCTATTACTGTACCTGAGCTAGCTCACTCTTAAAAGATATCTTTGCACTTGATTTTCTCATCCTTAGAGTATTTTTGCATTCTCTACACACCGAGTTGCATTTGCAGGTCAGGGTCCAGCATACATCATATTTGTTCACCAATCACACATCCAGCAAGCTATGTTGTTATGTTGTTTGCATGTTACATATGTGTACATTCCAGAACAATGTCCCAAATGTGCTTATTCAAAAGGCAACTATACTTTATTTTTCTTTGAAGATGTTTTGCTTCTTACCCAAGAACTTTTTCAATTCTGAAGGCAACTTCTTCAAGAAAAAACAAGTCCAGTTCAGAGGTGGGTTGCTGTCAGTTCGGCTCGGTTCGGCCAAACCAGTTGTGGCGACAGAAGGAGGCTCCACCCACCCATAAGCGTGCACAAGCAAACTGGTAGTAAACCGGTTAGCAACCCACCACTGGTCCTATTTCCTCTTGAAAAAACTTATTTGGGATCACCATGATCTGGAGGATTGAGCAACTCCATATACAAACCAGAACAATGATAAGTTGAAATGTACTGAAATGCATATCATTGCTGCAGAATCATATATATATAATGCAGACACATAATTCCAGACAATGTTATTGCATCAAATCTGTTTTCTACCTTGAATAAATAAACTTACATGGGTTTTCTTTCCAAATAATATACTTTACTTTATTTAAGGCTTTCCTGACACAACTGGCTATAAATGGCCATGTGAAGACATTATTTATTTGAAAACTAAAGAAATAACTAAGCTTATAGCTTTTATGTCATAGCAGATGCATTTTTATTTTACTCTTTACATAGGTACTAAAAATGTACAGATATTCCAGTACATTCTTGAAATTCTTCCTGGCTAAATATAAATTTAATATCAAGTTATATATGTTACCATAACTTTAATAGTTTCTCATCAAATCCTATTAAGTTTTCTTTCTTGTTGAAATTTATGTGATGACAAAAGTAGAGTTTTTAACTCTGCCACTAAGACTCTGCCAATGACTCTTTACCTTTCAAAACTAAAATACAATTATACAATAGCAGAGTTGGAAGGGACCTTGGAGGTCATCTAGTCCAACTCCCTGCCTAGGCAGGAAACCCTATACCATTTCAGACAAATGGCTATCCAACATCTTCTTGAAGACTTGCAGTGTTGGGGCATTCACAACTTCTGGATGCAAGCTGTTCCACTGATTAATTGTTCTAACTGTCAGGAAATTTCTCCTCAGTTCTAAGTAGCTTCTCTCCTTGATTAGTTTCCACCCATTGCTTCTTGTCCTGCCCTCAGGTGCTTTGGAGAATAGTTTGACTCCCTCTTCTTTAATAATAATAATAATAATAATAATTTAATTTATAACCCGCTCTCTCTCCCAGAAGGGACTCGAGGCGGGGCACAGGGAATTTAAAATACATATAAAATACAAACAGTATACAATAATAAAATGAAATTAAACTAACCCTGCGCTAAAATCCCATATTAAAACTAACCCCAATCTAAAAAGAGACTACCCTAGGCCGGCCAAGCGAAACAGATGTGTCTTTAATTTTAGGCGGAAGGAGCGGAGGTCCGTGGTTGTCCTGATATCGGGGGGAAGGTCGTTCCAGAGGGCTGGGCCCGCCACAGAGAAGGCCCTTCCCCTGGGCGTCACCCGCTGACAAAGTCTAGTGGACGGCACCCGGAGAAGTCCCTCTCTGTGGGAGCGAATCGGCCGTGAGGATGTATGGGGCAGGATCCGATCCCACAGATAGCTAGGTCCCGAGCCATGGAGCGCTTTGAAGATGATGACTAACACCTTGAAGCGCACAGGGAAGACGACAGGTAGCCAGTGCAGCTCGCGCAAGAGCGGTGTTACGTGGGTGAACCTAGAGGCTCCCATTATTGCTCGCGCGGCTGCGTTCTGGACCAACTGAAGTCTCCGGGTGCACCTCAAGGGGAGCCCCATGTAGAGAGAGTTGCAATAGTCCAGTCGGGATGTCACGAGAGCATGAGTGACTGTGCGAAGGGCGTCCCGATCCAATAGGGGGCGCAACTGGCGTACCAAGCGAACCTGGTAAAACGCCCTCCTGGCCACGGCTGTCACTTGATCTTCCATGGACAGCCGGGTATCCAGGAGGACACCCAAGTTGCGCGCCCCATCCACAGGGGCAAGATGTTCGCCCCCTATGGCCAGCGATGGAGTCAGCTGGTTGAATCGGGCAGCCGGAAACCACAGCCACTCGGTCTTGGTCGGGTTGAGCCTGAGTCCGTTACTTCCCATCCAGATCCGCACGGCTTCCAGGCACTGGCACATCACCGCTACGGCATCGTTGGGGTGGTTTGGGGTAGATATATACAGCTGAGTATCATCAGCGTAGAGATGATACTCTACCCCAAAACCACGGATGATCTCGCCCAGCGGCTTCATATATGTGTTGAACAGGAGAGGCAAGAGGACCGACCCCTGAGGCACCCCACATGTGAGGGGTCTCGGGGTCGACCTCTGCTCTCCTGTCAACACAAATTGCGATCGGCCAGAGAGGTAGGAGGAGAACCACCGCAAAACGGTGCCTCCCACCCCCAACCCCCCCAGCCGATGCAATAGGATACCATGGTCGATGGTATCGAAAGCCGCCAAGAGGTCTAACAGAACCAGGATGGAGGAGCAACCCCCATCTCTGGCCCTCCAGAGATCATCCACCAACGCGACCAATGCCGTCTCGGTGCTATGCCCGGGCCGAAAGCCGGACTGGCGCGGGTCTAGATAATCAACTTCCTCCAGATGACGGGGAAACTGTTGTGCCACCACACTCTCAACAACCTTCGCCAGGAAGGGAAGGTTGGAGACTGGATGATAGTTGGTTAATAAAGCTGGATCCAAAGAGGGCTTCTTGAGGAGGGGCCTCACCATGGCCTCTTTTAGGGAGGCAGGCAAGGAACCCTCACTCAAGGATGCGTTGATAACCTCTTGGAGCCAGCCTCGTGTCACCTCCCAGGATGCCAGTACAAGCCAGGAGGGACACGGGTCCAATAAACATGTGGTGGCTCGCAGTCGCCCACGTAACCTGTCCATATCCTCGGAAGTAACGGAGTCAAACTCCTCCCAAACAAGATCCCCCTCGTGGCAATCCACTGGACCAGCAATGGGGGTTAACTCAATCTGTATCTGAGCGATTTTCTCCTGCAGATAAGACACAAATTCCTCTGCTCTACCCTGTAAGGGGGCTTCCCGCACCCTCTGTTGAAGGAGGGTACGGGTCACCCTAAACAGGGCGGCAGGGCGGTTATCTGCAGATGCTATGAGAGTGGCGCAATGATGGCGTTTGGCCACTCTCAGCGCCACAATGTAAGTCCGTAAATGGGCTCTTACCTGTGTCCGGTCAGATTCAGAGCGGGTAGACCTCCATCTTCTCTCTAGGCATCTCTTGTGGCGTTTCATCACCCTCAGCTCCTCGGTAAACCAAGGAGCCAGGGTGGCTCGCCGCCGCAAGAGAGGCCACAAGGGCGCGACCCGATCCAAGGCTCCCGTGGTCGCAGTATTCCATGCGGCCACGAGGTCCTCCATCGGGGCGCGGGTCAGGGGTACAGGAAGTGGCCCAAGCGCCGCTTGGAACCCATCTGGGTCCATCAGGCGCCTGGGGCGGAACCAGATTGGTAACTCAGGTTCCACCTCCCCGCGGAGGGGAGTAGCGGTCGGAAAGTCAAGCCGGAGAAGTGAGTGGTCTGTCCATGACAAGGGTGTGATGACTATATCCCCTATACCCAGATCACTCTTCCATTGGCCTGAGACAAAGATGAGATCTGGTGTATGTCCACCCTCGTGCGTGGGGCCTTGAATTACTTGGGTCAGGTCCATGGCCGTCATGGAAGCCATGAACTCCCGAGCTACCCCGGATGATTCGCCCACCGATGGCAGGTTAAAGTCCCCCATGACTAAAAGTCTGGGGGTCTCAACTGCCACCGTAGCGATCACCTCTAGGAGCTCGGGCAGGGCTGCTGCTACATAGCGGGGAGCCAGGTATACAACCAGCAAGCCCAACTGCCTCCCTAGGCCCCACTTCACGCAGAGGGACTCACAACCGGTGGTCTGTGGCACAACGGTCTCTCTCGGCTCAAGACCTTCCTTAACAATGACCGCTACCCCACCACCCCTGCCTAGGGCCCGGGGCTGATGAAAAGCGCGGTAGCCTGGTGGGCACATTTCAACGAGGGGGAGTCCTCCCTCGTGGCCCAACCAGGTCTCCGCAATTCCAGCCAGGTCCGGCTCCCCCTCTGACACCAGGTCATTAATGAGGCAGCCTCTGAGATATCGGAAGACTGCTATCATGTCTCCCCTAGTCCTTTTTTCATTAAACTAGACATAGTTCCTGCAACCATTCCTCATATGTTTTAGCCTCCAGTCCCCTAATCATCTTGGTTGCTCTTCTCTGCACTCTTTCTAGAGTCTCCACATCTTTTCTACATCGTGGTGACCAAAACTGAATGCAGGTTTGGTCACCACGATGTAGTTATCTTTCTTGATAACTGACTAAACCTCCAATCATTTGTTTATTTCTTTTTTATATAAATTTGTATAGCTGACCCTCTCATGTATATGACTCTGGGCAGTTTACAAACAGTTAAAACAAATATAAAAGCAACAATAAAGAACAATGTAACAGTGTAAAAGACAAAAAGAAAAATATAAAAGCATATAAAGATCCTTGAAGTTTATAGAGTTTGTATCTCAGATAATCACACATAGTTATGATGCTCTTAACCAGAATCAGAATCAGAAAAGAGCTAGAAGGGACCTTGAACGTCTTCTAGTCCAGCCCCCTGCTCAAGCAAGAGATCCTATGCCAGTGATGGCGAACCTTTTTCAATTCGGGTGCCAAAAGCACGGCTTTCTTGGAGCCTGGGGAGGGCAAAAACGGCCTCCCCCCCCCCCCGAGGCTAGAAATGGCCCATTTTCCAACTTCCAGTGGGCCTGGTAGATCTGTTTTTCTCCCTCCTCAGGCTCCAGAAGCTTTCTAGGAGCCTCTAGAGGGCAAAAAATGGCCCAATACGCAAACCGGAACTCCACCCCCAAACTTCCAGTTTGCACGTTAGGTTGTTTTTTACCCTCCAGAGGCAAAGAAAAATGGCCAAAAAACAAGGCCGAAATTAGCTGGACAGCATGGGCATGCACGCTGGAGCTGACAGGGCAATGGCTCACGTGCCCTCAGAAATGGCTCCACATGCCACCTGTGGCACGCATGTCATAGGTTCGCCATCATGCTCCTATGCCATTTCAATCAAGTGACTATCCAGCGTCATCTTAAAAACCTTCAGTGATGAGGTTTTTAACCAAAGGATGCCTGTTGCTCTCAGTTGTGTGCAATTTTCTGGAATCACTTTCACGGATAATTCTCATTGTTTTTTCTATGTGGAAAAAAGGACTATGTGGGGAGGAAAAAGGACTTGTTTACCACCTGCGATGACTTAAACATGAGCCCTGGCCTGGGTTCAAGGTCACTAATCGTACAACTTGTCCCAAGTCACATAATACTTGGGTGAGTATTATGGCTGAGATCTAAATTGTGTGACCAGACATAGACTTATTTAGCTTATTTATATCCCTGGAATGTCACAGTCTGGATGTCAGGCGAAAGCAACCAAAAACAATTGTGAAGAATCTCAACAGGAGTCTTATTGCTAGACAGCTATGTTACAAGAATCTCGCCAGACTGGCTGCATTCCCTTGGGAACCCCAAGATAAGATTTCAAGGATTCTATGGCAATGTCAGATCTGTGCCAGGTCCTGCAGTTCAAAGACTCCAAACTTCAGCCCCTCTTGATACCTCCTTCTAGTCTAGCTGGAGATTCTACCACAGGTATAAAGTTGTAACCATCAATTAGTCTGCAAAATACTCAAAGCTGTTTCCCAAGGTATAAAAAAATTCAATAAAAGTATATTTTATTACAAAATTGAGTTTTTAAGATGAAGTGGCAGATAAATGTTTTTTAAATAAATCATTCATCTCTTTTCTCTGATGCTAAGATTTGTTTAGTAGATCCTTTCCCTATATACCAATGTTTGTTAGCAAGATAGTTTTTCAATCTCATTTGATTAGAGCTTTCTTGATTAAAATTCTCCTGTTGTTTTTCTTAAATAATTCATGAACATCCTGGAGATATCTAAATATCTTGCAAATGGACAGTGACTAATCTCTACCTCACAACCTATTTTTTTCCAAAGGAAGAGGAGCCTTGTGAACCATTTCTATTGTTTTTATTTCATTTGTTTGTTTAATACATTTATTTAGCCTCACAACTCACACACAGAGGCTCCACAAGTTTTATCACTTCAATACTTTTACAAGACAGTTTTTATGTTCTGCTGTTAAGATTAACTTTGCTGAGATCATCTAAATGTACAAGAAGTATTTTTATTGTTTAAAACAATAGGATGAAAGACATTTAGAAGTCAGTTTAATTTCATCTGATATTAAAACATTATTGGCAATTCATTCAGCTTGTATTAAGCAAGCTAACCAGGTTATAAGATTGGTAACTGTGGATTATCACCAGCTAGGCACAAATGATTTGCTCAAAATACAAATGATTTTACATAGTATAAGTCACTATATTATACTGTTGAACTTGTAAGACAATAGGAAACACCTTTTACTTCCCAAAGATGTGGAGCATCTGATATCCAACTTTCATACTGTGCTATTTGTTGGCCCCTAAAACATTAGTTTTAAAGGAAAATCCATTATGCAGCTTGGCCTCTTACAATAAATAATTTAAGAAAGCCATTCATGTGTTTGATGATAATCCACTTATTTATGGACATACTAATAATACAGTCAAACGGGTTCCGCCCAAACATTTTGTAGACAAGATACTTGTTCTTCCAAGTTATGGAATAGAAATAGAGCTATTTGTTCTCCAAAGGAATGCATTTGAAAAATAAGTGGCCTAACACAATCCAACTGTAAGGTTTAGGCAGTCGTGGAATTGACCCGAATTGATGCACATTGCAGCAATTACCCTTATTTTTATCAGCAATTGCCCTTATATTTTTTTCAGAATAAAAGGATCTCAAAGTTCAATTAAAAAGAGAAAGAATTTGATATTAAGACTAATGGAGCTGTGGTTCATATAATGAATTGTAGATGAAGACATAATTAATGTTATGTATCTCTCTCTTTTCAATGAGTATTGCAGCATTGCCCTGACAAAAGTTGCAAAAAAACTAATTTAACATATTGGTCATAAAAGAGGTTAAGAAAAAAAACATTTATTTAAAAGAAATGTTTGTGAAAGATTTGCTAGTATCACAGATTGCACAGCCATTCTCGGAGACTTCTCAACTAGGCAAGAAAACAGAACACATATGGATACACATTACATTTTTTTCCATAGAAATAAGAGATGTAAT
Organism: Rhabdophis nuchalis; assembly: GCA_039707465.1. Lineage (NCBI taxonomy): Eukaryota > Metazoa > Chordata > Lepidosauria > Squamata > Natricidae > Rhabdophis > Rhabdophis nuchalis. The sequence continues at coordinate 300,241,711 of CM077643.1, read as the reverse complement.
ATTTCTGAAGTCTGGAAATGAATGACAATTGGTAATGTATGTGCTGGCACATACAATGATTCTCATGCCATATTTCTTTTGTCCTACTCTGTAACACTGTCCAGCCCTTAATATTCCATTAATTGTTTCCAATTCTCAAATCGGGTGCAGAATTAGTACACTTAATTATCTTAGATTGTGACCTCAAAAATTCACAAATTATAAATATTCTAACATCCAGTGAGTGCTTAGACAATAATAAACAACAAATTGGAATTAACTGTAATGAAATAATTACACTGGATCTATGACTCCATGAAGCACTTAAGATGATATGCAGCCAGTCTTTTCAAGTCAGGTATCATACAGAACTCTCTGTATGAACAGAAGATAAAAGAAAACAGTCTCTGCCATTTTGAATTCTTAAAGAAAAGGAGTGTGAATTTACTAATAACCAACTCTTTCATATCTGAAGTGCCACTGGATTGTTCAGGATTCAGGATGAACAGCTCATAGAAAAGTAGCACTCATAGTTTGAGTTTGAGTTTGAGTTTTATTGGTTTTTTATACCACCCTACTCCCGAAGGACTCAGGGCGGTGTACAGCCAGAATAAAAACAAATATATAAAAGTTTAAAACGCTTTTAAAATAACATATTAAACTTTGGCCGAAGCATGGAAAAAACCCCAAACTAACCCTGATTAAAATTAATAAAAATTTGAATTTAAAAATCTGTTTTATGCCAGCCCGGCTTGTTGGAAGAAAAAGATTTTGAGACCATGGCGGAAGGTGCGGAAGTCAGGGATAGTTCTTAATTCCTGGGGCAATTCATTCCAGAGTACAGGTGCTCCCACGGAGAAGGCTCTCCCCCTGGGTGTCGCCAGTTGACATCGTCTAGCCGACGGCACCATGAAGAGACCCTCTCTATGGGAGTGTACTGGCCGGTGGGAGGCTCTTGGTGGCAGAAGGCGATCTCGTAAGTATATGAATAGATATGAAGTATATGAATAGATATATGAATAGAAAAGTCCTATTCATGCATCACTCTTTGTAGGGTCTTATTGGTTTGAAGTAGAACTATGGCTTTATATTTAGCCTTGCTCCACGAGGCTGTCATGCATAAAGTACACACCATTGTGTTCATGTCAAGATAACCAGGGTTTCTGATAGCAGTGGTGTTCAGGTTGCAAGGAGTCCTTACTTCAGCAGCTATTTGTATATTGTGCTGCATTTTATTGTTCATACTTTAGTATAATAAAATGCTGGGGATAAGAGCGTTCTGATTTTCCCCAAACAACAGGAACTAAGCTTTGAATATAGGAATACAACACAAAGCATAAAAAAATAAACTTTAAAATAATAAAAATACTGCAATTTTTTTAGGAACAGCAGGCAAGCAAGTATGAAAAAATTAATATTTTTCCATGTTCAACAAGTTTCAGCTATTTACAATTACTTGAGGATGTGAATTTTATGGGGGGGGGGGGAATGCCTCCTCCTAATAAACTCATTTTTTGTATCTTTAGTCATTAGTTAATTCAACTTGAGAAATTAAATGTTAGAGGAACTCTTAACCAATTTTGGGTTCTTAGGCAGGAGCAGTCACCTGAACTGAATAAGCTTACTTCTGAGTAACCATGAATACCATCTACAAAGATTGTTGCATTTCCAGCAGCTTGAATTAGTGGCGGCAAAAGAAAACATAGTTTTGGTTTGGATTCCTACAGGAATCAGGTTGTAATTTTAAAAATCCATTATCAAGAACAATTTCCCTCCAGTTTCCAACCACAAATGTCCAGTAGTGGATGGAGGTTTGAGATAAAAGACTTGGGGCTTAGTTACATCATTTTAATAGGCATGGATAATGGAGCTGTTTGAGTTTTATTTCTGCCAAACCTCATCGGTCAGGTTTGGCTCTCAAAAAACAAAAACAAGTTGAGAGTGGTTTGACTCAAGTTCCAGTTAATTCAGATCAATAAAATGAGGAGGTGGGATTTTGGAAGGGAAAGAAATGGTTGGAGAATGATATTCCAGTCCAGACACCACCTTTAAATGTGATTACCGAATAACCCTGCAACATTTCTCAGCAGACAAATAAACCAGATAAAAAACAAAAGTATTGATTTAATTGAGAGCTCTGTTCACCATGGAGGTAAAACTTTTACATAACCACTGCAACCATGAATAACTCTGGTGGCTAATAGTTTTATATTATCTTAGAGAACAGTCCATAGAGAAAGTTTGGGACATAAAAAGTACTATGTATATGTGCTTTTTGTGTAATAGCCTGCCTCTAACAGTAGAGAAGAGGATAATTGGAGCTACGTTATCTCTAGACACCAAGATTCTGCATAATGAAAAATTATGTGAATTTGATTTTTTCATATTCTTGTATTAGAAGTTTGTTTATGGTATTCTGGATTGTACATATTTACATATTTAGTCCTTTGCTAGGTATTCTTTACAGATAGTACCTAATCAGATGTATATTCACCATAAGATGATATGATAATTCACCAAAAGGAGAACATTTGTAGCTTCAGGTAATCAGGTATTAAAAATGATAAAGCAATTTCTTACTTTGACTTTTGAGACTCTGTCAATAATGCTTAGTAAAGGAACCAGAATCTGAAAAAGCAAGTCTAGGATTCTATGCTATCTGCACACATTCACACAATCACATTTATATCTTATTAATTCATTAATTAATTCATTCATTTCTATAGCTACCTATCTCATTTAATGTCTCTGGGTAGCTGTAGAAATTGAATGAATGAATGAACGAATGAATGAATGAATGAATGAATGAATGAATGAATGAATGAATGAATGAATGAATTGCATTATCATTCTCACTGTCTGAAACTACAAATGTTGGTAATGTTCTCCTAAATTTCCTAATGGTGTAGTATCCCTAAAGAATACTTAACATAGAATTCAATATGTAAATATATAGAGTTATTGCTTTAATAATTAAAAAAAAAACAAGCAGAAATGAAGGTGTAGTTTATTTTGGCTCAAGTGTCTGAAAAAATATTTTGAAATATTTCTTGTCTCCACTAACATTTCTCTGTGCTGCTGAGTATTCTGCGGTAAAGAGTCAGTCCAATTCTTTTGAAACATAATCTTATCTGTATCAAGTTGAAAACTTTGGAGAACTTTGTAGAAACTGTGTTTTACACCGTGGCAAATAAAGTACTTCCAGATCTGCTAAAATGGGCTAGTGTAATTTTTATTTCTATAAACAGGAAACATGCTGTAGGTAGAAATTCATCTAAAATAAAATTTTAGAGAAAAAAGGAAATGGGTAATCTATTTATGGACAGAGAAATTAGTTTTATTCAATTTTATTCCATAGGGTAGGATTCACCACTAGTAGTAGAGTAACTTATTTCTATTTTCTATTTTCCTCTCCCCACCAGTCTTTGATGCTCAAAATGACAGCAGCAGCAGCAGCTACTCTTCAGGCAGATCTGATGGAATGTTATCTGAATTCCCAGGAGGGAGGGAATGAATTTCAGAGGATTAAGAGACTTCAGTTTAGATAGTTTGTGTGGGAGAAAGAGGGTGTAGATGTTTCCTCCCTAATAATTCCAACCATGTTATGTTTTATGGTGCACATAGTCCACTTCAGTCTCGCAAGATTTCTGATTCTATAATCAGAAACAACAAAGAGAATCTCGACATGTCTTTTTCAATGTTTGGAGCCTGACAGTTTGGCTTTAGTTATCATGTTCCACATTATGTTGTTCTGGGGCATTATTGGATGGAAAAGGGATCACACATTATCTCACACTCAAAGTGATAGTGTAGAACAGAGATCTCATTCTTGCGGCCTGCGGGCCAATTGCGGCCCGCAGGATGGTATCTTGTGGCCCCCACCGTGATATGAAAGTATAATATTAGTATTAATATTAATATAAAGAATCCCTTATGTGGCCCAGCCTCACCCAGCCTCTGCCTCCAGCGGCCCCCAGGTAAATTGAGTTTGAGACCCCTGGTGTAGAACATCTAGAGAAAATTCTGCACAGTGATATTTAGGGGAACACTGTGAGAAAAAATTGCCTTCTGAGAAATTTCAGCTCAGCTGAAGAAAACATAATGAAGGCCATGATTTCTTGGGTATCATGGTACTTGGAAAAACAAATTCAGATATACATACAAACACACATGCATGCATGCACACTGACAAATATTCATAACTTCTTGATGCTACTGAATAAATATGCTGGCTATGAATTATTTTGTAAGTGTAAGTAAGTTTAGCCATTGGAATGGGATGCCTTCTGAAGTTGTGGATGCTCCATCAATGCAGGTTGTTAAGAAGAGATTGAGTAGCCAGTGGTCCAGAATGGTCTAGTGTAAGGGGACCAGATTTCTACTTTCCTAAAGTGGGACACCATCGACGGGTGGGGGGCTTTCCCAGCTCCTCTCCACACACTTCCCTCACTGGCCGGGGTGCGCGCAGGCTGACCCCCTGCCTCCCTTCCCCCCCCCCCGCGAGCAGGGCACCTGCAGATAGGTGTCTGGTGGGGTGGCGGGGCCGGGCAGGCGGTGGGCGCTCTGCACGTGCTCAGACAGAGGCACGGGGCACAGGCAGGAAGCGGCGGGTTGGTGGGCAGGTGGAAGGGGAGGGCCGGCGAGGGAGGAGCCAGACAGGCACCAGGCAGCGGAAGAAGAGGAGAGCCAGCCGGAGCCCGCGCGGCCCTGAAGTTTCCGCTGCGCCTCCATGCGCTGAGAGCGGCCGGCCGGAAGCCCCAGCACCGCCCGCCTGTCCTGCCATGGGCGCCTGGGACGAGACGGGCGAGGAGGAGGCGGCGGTGGGGCTTCCGGCCAGCCGCTCTAAGCACATGCGGTGTAGTGGAAACTTCAGGGCCGCGCGGGCTCCGGCTGGCTCTCCTCTTCTTCCGCCGCCTGGTGCCTGTCTGGCTCCTCCCTCACCGGCCCTCCCCTTCCGCCTGCCCACCAGCCCGCCTCTTCTTGCCCGCACCCCGTGCCTCTGTCTGAGTGCATGCAGAGTGCCCGCCGCCTGCCCGCTGCCGCTCCAGGCAAAAAGCGGGACATTTTGAAGAGGCCGTGGGAGATAGGACTAATTCTTTGAAAGCGTGATTGTCCTGCCAAAAGCGGGACGTCTGGTCACCTTAGTATAGTGTCTTCTGGCTGTGCAGGGGTTGAATTAGAAGACCTCCGAGATCCCTTCCAACTCTGTCATTCTGTTTTTTTAATTCAGGTTTTTTTAAAGTATAAATTATACCTTTTTTGGCTGATACTAAAATGTCTGATGAGGCTTCAAAATCTGTGCATATAATATACTGAATTTTCCCTTGCTAGTCTTTTTTGCAAATTATTAAATTACCTCCTACATATTTTGTCCAACTTAAACATTTTCAGAAACACGCAAAATTAAGTTAGGGATATTTTTTTCCAAACGTGTGCTTTGTTTTCTATGTATCCTTAAACTTCACAGTTATTCCTTAGAGATTCCACTCTAGTTCAATGTTCTGGTTTTCTTTCTCATTCTCGTACTACAATATGGTTCTGTTTAGACACAGCTTGACAATTTTGTAACCCAATTTGGATTTTCCTCTTCTATACAGAATGGCTTTCGTTTACTTTTATGCACACAGCATGCACAACAAATGGGGAAATGAATAATGCTATATACAATGCCATTATAATTTTATGCCTCTGTATGAAATTAATTATAAAATACTTCTAAAAGAAAAAAGAGGAGCAGTCAAGTATGTTTCCTGCATTAACCCTTAATTTTTTTCTTCTCTTGAAAAAAGTCAAGTTCATATGGGAACTTCTCTTAGTTCAAATATGAAAAATATCTGATCCAAAATATAACATTGTTGGGTTTATTTATGCCAACATATTTTTAATAAACCTATTTAACAAATCTATTTAACAAAAATGGGTAGGGTTTTAAATATTCTCTGATACTGAAATTTGCTTTCAAGTGTGCTTTTAGGGAAAGGTCTTAATTAAGTTTTGTCCAACTTAAACATTTTCAGAAACATGCAAAATTAAGTTAAATTGAAAAGAAGAAATGAATTCATAAAGCAAACACATCTCAGTTCTAAAACCAACAAAGACAAATCAATAGATAATATGTTTACAATCGGTGAGCTTCAGGATTGGTTGGCTTCAGTCAATCAATTGGCTTTAGAATTGCAGAAAAACTGCACCATCACTGCTCAAAATATTGAAGGAGAACTTAAAGTTCTTGGAAGAATATCTGAAGTACAACACTGTGTACTTCATACCCATAAAACAGACCCATGCCATTGAAGTAGACCCTTTAAAGGTTTTTCCTAGGTAGACTTAGAGATGGTTACACATACCAATCTATTTTTGAGCATCACCTTAAATGACATTAAATTCTTGTATTTTAAAAATCTTTTCTGGGAGATGAAGAGTGAGGATTATCCCAATATATTGTTTATTCTTACTGCAATGTGCTCCTGTGGCTTCAAAAGCAGTTTCTTATCAGCTCTGAAAGAAGTTGGCACCTTGTTGAAGAGTCATTCCTTTTTTATTCTCCCAGCTCCCCAGACTATTATTATTGGCTAAAAGAAGATTAACCGCACAGTCCCATTTAAATATACTCAAAAATCAGGTCTATTGATTTCACAGAAACTGGCCCCAGATAAATCAATACACAGTTGCAGACCTGAGTAATCTAATCCAGATTAGCAGCTTTCAAAAAGAAAGCTCTCCTACCAAGATCCCTCTGTACCTTTACTAATCTCTGTCCTTGCCAAAAAAAAGCATAGGGAAAGAAAACACAGAAAAAGATACTATGCCAAGTGTAAAGATATAACGAATAGAAAGTACCAACTGAAACCTTTAAGGATTACACAGAAGGGCGAACCCCAGGACAAACTAGCATTTTGTACAAACATGAGCATATTTCTGAGAAACACCAGGCGTTGCTGGAGGAAAAACTAGGGGGAAAGAAGACTTATGTTTGCTAAATGATCTTTTAAAGAACAAATTTTTAAAAAGAGCAAAGCATAAGGCAATCTGTTTACTTTCATAAATCAAACCAACCAGAGCCACATTTATCACATGGTTGTTAACACATAACATTAAGCTATTGTTTCTTATAAGCATGTTTTTAACAAATGATAAAGATCAGATTGGTATATACATTAAGCCACCAACCACAGTTAACATGCCACAATGATTAGGTTGATGTGTTATGATTTGTTAGTTTTTAATCTAAAGTTTAACCCCATCTTTCTACTCAAATGAGCAGTTAAATTGGGGAACAACATTACAAAACAAAGCAGGAAAAATTAAAAACCAAACTTGAATTGTGAAATAACAAGAAATGAGAAAAGAGGTTAATAAAGATTTAATAAAGAGCTTTATTAAAGATGAGAGAGATGGGAAGTCGAATATGTTACATACTGACAGCCAAATGGTAGCCTCCACCAAGGTCCTCTGATCAGGCGGGAAAATACTCCAAGCCGATTGGCCAAGCCGCTTGACAGTTCCCTATAAAAGGGCTAGCTGTTAGACAGGCCGGTGCTGGATTTGTAAATAGTTGGCTAATAGAGAGCTGTTGTTTGTCACTAAAGCCTGAGCCTGTCTCATCCATTCACCCAATCCAACAGAATACTCCCATCAAAGGATTGCTTTTCCCTTACTTGGGAGCAAACAGGAGGTAGCTTTGTCCCTTAAACCAGCTGAACAAGTCTCTAACAACAGATACACATTCTGAAGATTTGATCAGTTTCATAATCGGCAAAGAAACTCTTCAAACAATAATTCTTCTTTTTCAATAGCATCCGAAAGCAAGGCTAAACCAAGGGAAGCATCTTCTGAACTCAAAAGTATGGATAGAAGTTAACTTTTTACAATACGACACAATTGTTCGGTGTAAACAGGCAATGGACTGCCATGTGGCATGGACAAAAGAGTCATGCAGAAAAATGCTTTACTCAACAGCATTGCTAGACTCTTTGCAGGGTGATTTCCATCCTTCCTCAGATGGTGAGTCAAGGAAGTGCTGAAGCAAACTTTCTTCAAAGAGCTTAACCATGTGGTGAATGCATTGGCCTTTTCATGGGTTTAAAAAAAATCTGAGAAAAAATTTAAAAAATCCCTCAGTTATTTTGTGTATTAAAAAAGGAAGTAACTGCTTAACTGCAACATTGAAAGGTCGCGCATTGTCTACTCTAGGCATAGTCCAGCTGATCATAATTATGTTCATAGCAACAATAATGAAAAGAAGAAGAGAATGAATTTCTGCTGAGAAAAAAAATCAGCAGTTAATCACGCAATACTCAATACTTCTGTGAACTTGGCTTGATAGGTGATGCCATATTTAAACTGTCCTACATTTTTGGTACCTCAGAGCAATTTTTCCTCAGAGCTAAAATCTGGTATAAGTTTTCAAAAAAGGGAGAGAATTTGTCAATAGGCATATTTCAATATTTCATATTTCTAAAATGTTCTATTCTAATTCCTTTTGGCCCTTTCCCCAAATTAATGGTGTCTTTTTACAAAACGGTGCATTATTAATAGAGCAGGGTGGCTTTATATTAACGTTGCTATGTGACTTTCAAAGGGAAATTATTATTCCCATATGCGACTTTTTCTTCTCCTTAATATGGTCAACAAATTTGTTGTGATGTTTTTAGCATATGGCATGAGTACTACACTTCACAGTTGACTTTAATTTGAATCCATCGAAATGCCTTAAGCAAAGGAGTGTAATGCTAAGCCTTAAAAACTCCTAAACTGCCACATGACTAGTGGCATGGCCTTAAGGAAGTCGTTTGATCACAAAGACTATTCCATTAGATTTCTGATCTGCCTAATTTAATGCATGCCTAATCCTATGTGAGGCACTTTGGATGTTCCTACCTCCCTGGATGCTAACTCAGTGGAATACTGTTATTTCTCATTTTCACATCAAATTTCAAGACTGTGAAATCAAATGTTTCACTGGAAATAAGTTTATTTTTGTTTCAACAATACATGCATTTCATCTATTTTTTGTTAATGGTTGAGAGAGGGGGAAGAGGGGAAAGAGAGAGAGAGAGAGAGAAAGAGAGAGAGAGAGAAATATATATACAGGTAGTCTTCAATTTAAGCCCACAATTGGGCACAAAATTTCTGTTGCTAAGTGAGACATTTTTAAGTGACTTTTGCCCCATTTTATGACCTTTCTTGCCACAGTTGTTAAATGAACCTGGCTTCCCCATTGACTTGGCTTGTCAGAGGGTTGCAAAAGCTGACCACATGACCCCAGGACACTGCAACCATAATGAATAGGAGCCAGTTACCCAACATCAGAATTTTGTTCATGTGATGTGGGGATGCTACAATGGTTGTAAGTGGAAAAACGATCAGAAATCAGCTTTTTCCAGTGCCTTTGAAAAAGGCACTAAATGAGCTATTGTAAGTTCAGGGCTACTTGTATATGTACTATAATATTTCATATAGCACAAAATGGAGAGACTTGATGACATTATTGTATACTAAGATCTATGCAAGCCATTCGAAAGAGGTTCTTCACAGGATGTAGGAGTGCATGCAAAAACATCTGCAACTGAATCCCATACAGACACAGCTAAGAGCATCCATGTGAGGCCAGAGCATGTGGCTGCTTAAATATTTGGGAAAGGTTGCTTCGTGCACATGTGCACTCATTATTAACATATTTTACACATCCCTATTAACTGGTATTAAATGCAATACTCCAGCTCCTTTTTAAGCAACAGCTCTTTGCTTAATCATGAGGTTCCTGTTCTATTGCCTTGGTCAAGGGACAGGCCTGGATAATCATGCACCTAGTGTCTGCTCTTGAAAAGCAATTGTCAGTATTTAAACTCCATTTTCCCTTCACCTCAAATTGTCTATGCCTCCACCCCCACCCCCCATCTTTGCTCAAAGACTAGACGGATTCTTTGTACAGATAGGGATATATGGATATGTGAGACAGAAACACAGGCAGGCAAGCAGGCAGGCAGACACTTCAAAAGGAGATAAAATCCTCATATAGGATTGGATTCTGTGTGTGTGTGTGTGTGTATTTGTGTGTATTTGTGTTACATTTTTGCTGATAAATGAATGGAGGAAGACTATTATACTGTAGATCTATTTCAAGCTATTTAGCTCTCATCAGCTAGACATGCCCTTGCTGGAATTCGAACTTGGGCTGCTTACATATTAGGCAGTAATATTAACTTTAAGCCACAAGTTCTCCTCCCTCTTTGGACAGACCAGATGCTTTGACTGAAAGGAAAACACTATATCTATATATACACAAACATATATGTATGTATTATGTATACTACACACATGTATACATACACACACACACACACACACACTCCAATATATGTATGTCATGTCTTTCTAATTTGTGTATGTATTTGATTTATTCCCTACCTTTCATTCAGAAATTCAGTGTAGTTAATATAACATTCTCCCTTCTTATTTTTCCTCACAACACAATCTTGTTCACCATGGAGTGAGGGACTGGTCTAAAGTTCTCCTGCCAACCTCCATACCTGAAGATGGACTAGAGCCAGTTTTGCTTCCTGAAAACATCTTTTTGAATTTTGTAATGTATAATCCCCCCAATGTGTTAATGATACAGCATATATCTCTGTTTGTTATCAATGGATGTGGGAATCTACTTCTATTTTGTTCTTCCAAAAGTGAAATGGACAATAAATGGTATGTGTATAAGTGGTTCTCGATTTACAACCAGTCATTTAGTGACCGTTCAAAGTTACAAGAGCATTGAAAAAAATGACATGAGCAGTCCCCACATTTACAACCTTCACAGCATCCCCACAGTCATATAATCGAAATCTGGGAGTTTGGCAACTGGCATGAATTATGATTATTGCAGTGTCCTGGGGGGTCATACGATCGCCACATATGGCTTTCCCAGTCAACTTCTGACAAGCAAAGCCAATGGGGAAATCTGGATTCATTTAATGACCATATAATCAGTGGTGAAATTCAATTTTTTTTACTACTGGTTCTGTGGGTGTGGCTTGGTGGCCGTGGTGTGGCTTGGTGGGCATGGGTTGGTGGGCGTGGCAGGGGAAGGATAGTGCAAAATCTCCATTCCCACCCCATTCCAGGGAAATGATACTGCAAAATCTCCATTCCCACCCCACTCTGTGGCCAGCCAGAGGTGGTATTTGCCAGTTCTCCAAACTACTCAAAATTTCCACTACCGGTTCTCTAGACCCTGTCAGAACCTGCTGGATTTTACCCCTACATATAATTCACTTAATAGCTGCAGTGATTCACTCAACAATTGTTGCAAAAAAAGATCATAAAATTGAGCGCAACTTACTTAACAACCTCCTTGCTATGCAGTAGAGATTTTGGTTCTAGTTGTAGGTGGAGGATTACCTGTAAGGAATATTATCACTTGCTGTTTAAGTAATTTAGTTTATTGAAAAATAGCAAATAATGTTAGAAAAAGGAAAATAATTATAATAATTATGAAATACTAATAAAATGTCCCCAGTTTTTCTAAGTTTTGGAGTACAGTATTAATATAGAAATCGAAAGAAGGAAAGTCAGCATTCTGCCTTGCTTCAATCATTTGTGGGTGGGACTAGAATGGAGAGTAAACCTCTCCTATTCTTAAAAGTCACACAAGAAATGTTAACTGGCAGGGCTTGGATTCTACCCTGATGAAAAAAGTATATATAAAATTAAGACTCCTGAGTAAAAGGAGCTCAGTCTAGATTCATTTTATACTTTCTTTGCCTGTGAAAATAGAAAATCCACAATCAGTGGCATAATTGTTTGCTTCAGACAGTAGACCAAGGTCTTAATTAAATAATTGTGCAAATCTTTTGTGTATGAATATAATTTTGTGGTACAAATAATATTTTCTTCAAATAAAAACAAAGGAGTATGTGTATTTATGTGTATGATCAACATTCCACTTAAAAAAAAAAGATTTTGTGGTGAGTAGTAACATTTGTATTGGGCTACATTAGCCTTGTTGTTGTTTATTTATTCCATTGGTTCTGTCCCGTCATTCATTCTGATGGATGACAGTTCACCAAGGTTGTCTGTCAACAATTGTTTCTCTTGGTATCAGTGACAGCATTTAGCCTTTTGTCTTCAGCTAGCTTTTTTTTCCTTACGTACTTCGATTTTCCCAAGCATCACAGCGTGATTTTTATCCCTTCATTATGGGGCCAAAATATTTAAGCTTCAGCTTCACTATGACTTCATTATTATAAAATAGTGATGGAAAGACAATAGTAAAATTCTTTAACATAGGAATGTCAATATCCAAGTTACCTATGAAGTTTGCCTTTATGGTTTCAACGTTCCAATGGTACATATGTCTCTGCAGTATCAAACTTCCCTTTGGCCTCTTGGCTGCATCATCGATTGGATGTCCTTTTGGATTTAATCTAATGATACCATGAATGCCAGTGCTAATCTCATTTCCTTTCTACTCTAACCGAAGAGTCTGGCGAGGAGCTTATCCAGAATCATATAGATCCTGGCATTATGAATAACCATTTGGTTTGTTTAGCAATATTTTTGGATTATCATCTTCGTTCCCAGAGGGTCATATTTAATCTGATAACTTCCTTGTTATTGATAGCAGTTCTTGAGGTAGGCAATCACAACTGAACCAGAGCTCCTCTATGAATGAGATGAGTAGTCTCTAACTTTGGTAAATAAACTGTACACCTCAGAATATCATTGGGATTGCAAATTCAGTGTAATGGCCTGAGAAGGGACACATTCATGTGAAAATGCTTGTGCTGCCCAAGCCTAACCTTAGCTGTACTTTCTGTTAAAATGTTTAGGAATAGTATATTTTCTCAATGTTTTATAATATGGTTAAAAGCACCCTATATGGATGTAAAAATCTAGTTTTTCCATGTCTCTTTGCTGCCACTTAGTGTTAGTCTGGATGTTTGAGCAGAAATATTATTTATTTATCTGTTTAAACCATTCATCTTGCTTCATTTTTCAAGTACTGCTTTTTTGACAATTGTAAAGGGGTTTCTAGGAAACTGTATCCAGATTTAAAATGTATTCTTTTCTCTTCCATACAAGGAAACAAAATTGAAAAAGACAACTTTATTTTCTACTCGGAATTGCCTTGAAGTTGAAATATATTTTGTATATGTTTATTTGCCAGCAAATTATATTCAGCAAAAACTCTGGTGAGCAGTTTAGAGATATAAATCATCTCCATGTTGGAAAGGAATACAAAAAATGAGCATTTCATAATCACAAGCAAATTCTTATTATTGAAATATTTTAATGATATAGAATATACAGCTTTCAATAAGTTTTTTTTTATGATTCTTGGTTTCTAACAAAAATGTCCAGCTAGGATTCTTCCAATGAAATAGCATTTGTAAACAAATATTTCTTAATGTGGGATACTACAAAAATTCAGAATAATACCAAACTTCCATTATCTGTGTCAAAACGAAAAATATGATAAATCCCAATGAAATAGTGGTAGTTTATTGGGGTGAGGGACATTACCTTTTTAAATGAATGTGTGTTTCTCCTTAGAGGAATCTGTTTTGCAGTGAACCTTGCTCCTTTGCCTTCTTTGAATTGTTGCCTTTAAGTAAGAATGCCAGAATGGAAACCAGTGTGAAATAGGCTGTTCTTTCATGGTTTCTAAAGTTACTTTTTGTAAGCGGCAAACTTTGATCTCTTGACATTACAAGATGACACACGATTTACATTCGTCCTACAATTCATTTGCAATCTTGCAATGCAATCCTCTCCATGTCTCTACTTAGAAGCGGGCTAAGAAATGGCTTCTGAGAAATCCTTCCCTAGAGCTGCAATATTAAGGAATTTTATATATGCCAAGTCTCCAGTCTGAAAACAGACTGAGTGCTTGGGCGTTTTCTAAGCAATGGCTGGAGCAAACAGTAAGGCCAGCAGAGAATTTGAAAAGGCCCAAACGGCTGTCTTTCCAAAGAGAATCCTCTCCTTCTAATAGAATCCAGCAGTGGAAAACGGAGCCTTGCTGGCAATTGGAACTTGTCAATTAGAAAGAAATTTCAGAAACCCAAAAAGAAGAGTGACCGGTTTCCCTTAAAATCTAGACATCCATTAGTTTGTATGAATTTGCATATTTATTAATTTGAATCTGCAAGTTTAAGTTTAAGTTTATTGGATTTCTATCCCACCCTATCTCCCTGAAGGGACTCAGGGCGGTGCACAGGTAAATATTAAAAACAATACAAAAATACAAAAATAACTACAATAAAAATATATTAAATTTAAACCCGTGCTAAAAACATCTTTAAAACCCATCTAAAATCCTTACTAAAATCCCTACGATTTGTTATTAAAATCTCTCACAGATGAAGACAGTTGTAATGCTTTGGATCCTCTAGTTGCTACCCAGGTTTTTGACAGTCCAGGAGTAATAAGCGGCAAAACAGTGTTCCAATTTGTGTGAGGTTGTGGCTGTTTGTGTTGCTACTCCTGCCCCGCTACAATGGGCTCTTGGAAACTGAGATATATTCTGAGTTTAGAAATGTGTCTGCCACCTTTAAGATATCTCTCCCTATAACCAGGATTGTCCTGGGCAATTCAGGAAAGCTAATTATCTTGCCAGGCAGAGAAGAAATAATTTAATAGAGGCCTGTCATATTCAAGCCAAGAGGAATTTATTGTGTTCCAATAATATATTATAATACACAATAATAAACATTGTAGGTCTTTTATACAGTTGCAAATTATATCACCAAACTCTGAAAAAGCACAGGATTCCTCTTGCATCTTTACACTGAGATGGGGGAAAATGAATAAGGTGATATGACATGCAGATGAAACAAACATTTCTGATCCTTCCTTGTTTCCTGTCCAGCCATGTTCCTTAAAAATGCAAAAAGTATGGGTTTTTTCTGAGGAAAAGTTTGACGGAGATGTCTCTTCGGTCCCGTAGGGAGAAGAGCTGCGTCGCGGAGGGAATCAGTACCGGGCCCCAGTCCTCGTCGCCAGTGTTAAATGGGTTCGGAATGAGGAGTCCAGGCCGGTAAGATTCAACGGCTTTATTGTTTTTAACAGCAACGGCAAAACTAGCAACAGTGGGACAAAAAGCGCGTGCCTCCTGTCTGACAGCTCTTTATATATCAGAGCTGTCAGACAGAGAACCAATCGGCGCGGTTCCCGCTCCCGGCCGCAGCCAGCCGCGTCCTGGCCAATCAGACGCGACTGGCTGTTGCCGGGGAATTTAAACTGGTGTCAGAATATAGCATAGCCTGATGCATACAAAGGAAGTGTATGGCATGTCAACTGATTTAAAACATTTCGATTTCCATTCTTATTTACCTTATTCCTTTGTCTGCAATTAAAACTCCTCTGATTTTCTAAAAAGAGAAGCAGCTCAAATGATTCAAGCTGCATTAAAGCTGCAGCCAACTAAAAAAACCAGCAAAGAATGCTGAAGCCCTTTAGGTTGTTTGAAGATGACAGCAGGAGACTGAATGTGTACGACTGTTCCAGCAATACTAAAAAAGTAGTAAAACCACCCTTTGATATCATACGTGCCACAAGTCCTTAATTAAACTAGAGAGCAAGAGGAAAGATTATCAAAACAATACTCCGAGCCTCTTAAATTATGAGTCTATTACAAGTAGACAAGATGTACAGGACTGAATAAGAACTGTATGTGCTGGCTGGAGTATTTGCGGTTATTAAAAAATAAATTCTGTACTTTGCAAGTTCTAAGTCTTCAAACATTTTTAAGTGTTATCGCTGCTGGAAAAATTATAGGCTATGATAGAGGAGAAGGGTAATATATTAATTTTGTGTCTTGGATTGTTCATATCTTTTCTACAAAAAACAAGCAGGTCCTCCAAAATATTATTTCAGAGGCACAGGCCTTTGCCACAAGATCATGATGTGTTGACAGCAGCTCTGAAAGCAGGAATTCACCCAGTGTCTTCAGAAGCTGGCTTTTTTTTTATAACCACTCCACATTTCTCATATACCAGGAAATGAGGCGAATTCAGACATATTCTTTATGTCTGGAGACTGGAGAGGGAGAGAGGAGGGAGAAAGATTTACTTAGCACTTATCTCTATACGAAGGCTGTAATGTAGACTTAGCATGAAGGTATTAAAATATACTTATTAGAAAACGGAATTTATAATGCAGCGATTATGCCATTAAAGCTCTTCCAGGCAGTCTTAAGCAAATCCTCTCCCATATAAGGTTGGCACCCATCTTCTACACAATAATTTACAATTAAAATTGTAATTTAATACTGTAAGGATTTTAAAATTAAACCTGTAACCCTAAATCCTTTGCATAATTACACAGAAATTCATCATTTAGAGACTTAGACTTAGTATAACTTTATGGTCACTTCGAATGTACACTAATTGGCATACATTAAAATGAAATTTCATTGCATACAACTCTCAAAGGGTCTCCACCTCTAATGTACACTACATAAACATGACAAAATACATACATACATACATACTTATGTATATACCCATATATATTATAGGAAATGTAGAAACAACACAGTCTAGTTCAGATGTATACAGGTACATGGCGAGAGAAATTAATCGTGCAAGTTTATCAGATGGATGGCATAGGGAACAAAGGTGTTACAGAATCTGGTAGTCCTGCTAGAAATACTTTGAAACCTCCCCCCAGAGGGGAGCAACAGAAACAGGCTGTGAAGTGGGTATGTGGGGTCTCTAACAATGCTTTGAGCTCTAAGCACATAGCACCAAACAGTGATGCAGTTTGTCAAAACGCTCTCAATTGTGCCCCTGTAAAATCATTACCCTGATGTCCACTTCAGAATATGCAGGTTTAAAGATTTACACTGCAATCTTATTCAGGCTAACCTGAGAAGGACTTCATTCTCATTGACATGCGTAGGTTGCATTTTAGTTCATGAGTCAATAGGCATGCTGAAAAAACTCAGTGGCTGAACACCCCTCAAGGTCAGCATCTGATTGGTTCAATTCCCGGGGAGACTGGAGGAAATACTTCCTTGAAAGTGGTGAACAGATGCAGATTCAGCCAGCCAGCCAGCCTTAGTTGCCTTTTATTACTTGTCGGTTGACTGCACTGACATCCTGCCATATTTTATGCATGCTTCCAGCAGTTTATATCTGTAAAGGCATATAACTCAGCTGTTATAGTGACAGAAATAAAATATAAAAAGAGGATTATTCATAAATATGAGAATAATAAATAAGGGCAAATGGCAACCACTATTTAATCGCCATCTGGAACAACTCAATTTTTGGAAGGCCAGTAAAGAGGATGTTAATCTGATTTTGAGAAAAAAAGCTATTACAAAGCACAGGGGCCATGACTAAGCAATGGTGTGAGCCACAGCCTTTTTCACTTCATGAAACTGGGGGATTTCCAAAAACTTTGCCAACGTGTATGCATTGGGCAAGTCAGATGGATTACATTCTACACAGAAAAGACTCTGCGTGTACCAGAGGTGGGTTCCTACCGGTTCTGTCCAGTTTGGCATGAGTAGGTAGTAACGCAGCCAGCCACACCCCCGAACCAGTTCTATCTGTTGTGGCGTAGGTGTCTCCATCTTGTTTTTGGGTTCTGCGCATGTGCAGAAGCCATTTTTTTTACTATTGTGCATGCATGCATAGTGCACATCAAGCATGCATGTGCCAAAGCATGTGCACGCATGCAAAGTATGTCTCTGAACGAACCGGCAGTAACAGAAGCCGGAACCCACCCCTTGCATTTACCTAGGCTATTTGAACTAACCCAATTTTAACCAGGACTTTGAATGTTACCCAGTACCCTACTGATCGCCTGTGTAACAACCACATTATAATCTCCCGTGATTATGGTGATCTTGATTTGCCAAGATACAAGCTGCTTTATTTTGAACCAGTTTCCAATAGGTCTTCAAAGACTAGGTGAATGGAGATCGATGTATGAATTAATGTTAACACCATTATGACTTGCTATCTAATAGTATCATGGTTTGTGTGGGAGGAGACTCATCATGAAATTCTGAAAACATCCCAATAGTTATGGTTGTATTATTGATATAGAGCAGACACTTTGTAACTAGTTTTATTAGCATTATTCTAGCTTAACATTATTATTGATTGCTGTGTCATTTTTAATCAGAGAATACAGAAGCAATACAGCTATTCAAGTTTAAGGATTCCTGACAGATTTGTGTCGTAGCCAAAGGGACTGAATTTGTTTCAAAATAGTTAGAAAGAATTGCCTTCGATGTGTTGGAAAGAACAATAGCTTTTCTATTTTCAGCTCAACTTAAACTCTTCTACATAAAATCATATTCATCACCTCTTTCAGTAATATTTTATATTCAGTAGATTTTTATGTTGCCATGTACATATTGCATTGTTTTAACATATGCGCTGTTTCAATATTTCTTAGATGAGAAGTTGGAACCATGTGACAAGTTCTCTTACAACATGTTAAATAAATAATAAATTCAGAAGTCTCTGTTCACCTTATATCTGAATATGAATTTCTGAGCTTTAGCAAGAAATTTATCTTTTAATAATACAAATTCCCTTGGCTTGTTGTTGTTGTTGTTGTTTAAATAAGTATTTGGTCTGTAAATATTTTCTAACTACATTAGTTCTCCTCTTTCCTCAGAGGCCAATTCCAATATTGGTTGAGAGGGCATAAATAGAACTACAGGCACCTGCAGTGCGGAGTGCCTCCGAGCTCAAATCTTTTGCCCCTTCTCTTTAATATCAGTAGGAGATTGCTGGGAGAGACCATCCAATGTCAGGCCCAAAAAACAAAGAATGACACATGGAGTCACTTCCAAATAGTTTATTTACTGTTGTTTACCTATTGACAGAATCTTACCAGACTAAAGCAACTATCCACATAACTATAGATATACTCTGTGAACTGCTAGAATGTTGTCACTTAGCAGGGTTTGAAGAAACCCACTTTCTCTATCTGACTTTGCCTTGTGGGGCCCATTCCCTTAGAGATCCAGCAGCACCCACCCTCTTTGCCTCTGGACGGCCATAAAGAGCAGACTCCTACCACAAGTGTAAGGATAGGATTAAGTTGGAGCCCAGCAAGATGGCATGCCATAACTTTTTAAATGAGTTTTTCTTTTGAATGCTGGGGGGAAGAGAATGCTCTTTTATTGCCTTGTGACTGCCCAAGATTGTAGTTATAATATGGGTAGCTATATAAATCTTTTAAATAAGTACATAAATTATTTTTGTAATTAATAGTTAACAATAGGCAGATGGCCTGTATTGAGCCATATGGGAATTAGCATTCATATCACTCTATAGAAAACTGCCACATAAAAGAGCAGAGGGTCCTGTTTCAACTTAGTTAAGTCCGTTCAATTTTATTGCTATGTGTTACAAATTGTTGTAGAAAGTAATATCAAAATAAAATCATCTGTAGTAGCATATATATCATCTGTATATATATCAATGTCTTAATAGTACAATGGTATAAGATTGGTTTTCTTCCACTAGAAATAAGGAATCTTCTTAAAACAAGATACTAGAGATAC
The DNA here is from genome assembly GCA_039707465.1 of Rhabdophis nuchalis. Lineage (NCBI taxonomy): Eukaryota > Metazoa > Chordata > Lepidosauria > Squamata > Natricidae > Rhabdophis > Rhabdophis nuchalis. The sequence goes on along the minus strand of CM077643.1, from coordinate 300,222,201 downwards.
TGAACACAGTGATTTATGCAGTTCAGTTCCTGCTTGTGACTAGCTTTTGTACTATTCTCCTTATTATTCTTCAGTCTTTTCTCAAATATTAATATTAGCCGTACCTGTATTACTAGGGAAAAGATTGGGCTGCAGACATGGGAAGAGGAAACAGCCACTAAATTTCCTCTGTCTCAGCAGTTTCACTCAAGACTTCCGGTTTCCTTCTGTCTTGTCTAAAAGAAACTGGTATCTTGGACAAGATCATTAAAGAGAAATTATGAAGCTTCCTCCTCTCTCCGCATATCCTATTTAAGATGGATGTTTTTCAACAACTGCCAGCAACAATGGGAAATTGCAGTCCCAAGAAGATTCCTGGGAGGGAAAAGAAAAGGTTTCTCTTTCCTATCAACCCTACTTAAAACCAGTGCTAGAACCCTTGAAGAAATCATTATTTGTCTGCCACAGCGAACTGATGACTAATCAATTGAGGAAAAGGAGTTGGACACTGGCAGACTCCAAAAAATGCATCATGCAGCATACAGATTGCAGACTGCCTACCATCAGTGGTGAGATTCAAAAATTTTTACTACTGGTTCTGTTGGCAGGGCAGAGCGGGGCTTGGAGGGCATGGCTTGGTGGGCATGGAAATGCAAAATCCCCAGTCACACCCACTCCTGGGTAAAGGTTACTACAAAATCCCCATTCCCTCCCCACCCCACCAACATGCTTTTCAGCTCCATTCTCCTGTTCAGGGCAACAGAAGAAGATTGGTTAGGAGGCAGCAGGGGTGGAGCCAGCCTATTCACCAGTTCTCCGAACTACTCAAAATTCCCACTACCAGTTCTCCAGAACCTGTCAGAAATGGCTGAATACCACCTCTGCCAACCATGTTTTTGAAAGTCCGCGAGAAATAATCTGCCTAACCAAAAAAAAAAAAAAGAATGTTCTTGAGTTCCCCTTGCCTTTTGGTACAACATGTGATGGAAAATACAAATCACCATTATTTCCACTTGCAACTAAGACAGTTAGAGCACACTCAAACCAGGATAATAATGTCCTTCCAGAATCCCAGCAGATATAATTTAGAAACAAAGTGCTGTGCAAGCTTTCCCCAAGCTTCAAGGGTCAAAAAGTAAAATAATTCTCCCAATTATAAGTCTTAAAATGACAACACCACAGAGACAAAAGTTCATTTTTGAATCTCAGCCAGATGAGACTGAATTTCAATGTCATAAGTCTAATCAAAAGCAAAGATTTAGGACCATCCTTTGCTCCTGATGTCAGCAGGCTAGACTGCTGTAAATAAAGGGGCAGGGGGAGGAAGAACTAGATATAACATTGCTTAACTCAAACCAAGACTATTTTAAGATACATTTCTTAGAAAATCTGATTTTTCTGGGCAAAAGGATTTCTCTGAAGTCAGTGAATAAGGAGCAAAATGATCTTGACAAGCTTGAACACTGGGCCAAATCAAACAGGATGATGTTGATTGCTGATAAACATGAGGTAGAACAACACATCTAATATACAGTTACAGGATTTGGGAGACCTGCATGTGAAAAGGACCTAGGAGTCCTAGTGGACCACCAGATGAATGTGGCCAAATTATGTGATGTAGTTGATAAAAAGACCAATATATGCCTGGGCTGCAATAAAAGAGAGATCCAAATCAAATAATTTCTGGGGTCAATGCAGAATTGGAAGAAACAAAACAAATTATTCAAAGCTAACAAGCAGACTCTGTTTCATATTTAATAATGGTGCCAAAAATTTGCAGAACCTCTTCACAGTTTAAAATCATATAATATAGGTAGCCCTCAACATACGACCACAATTGAGCCCCAAAATTCTGTTGTTACGTGAGACATGGTACTAAAATGGAGTTTTGCCCCATTTTGCAAGAAGCAATGGGTGGAAACAAATCAAGGAGAGAAGCAATTTAGAACTAAGGAAAACTTTCCTGACAGAACAATTAATCAGTGGACCAACTTGCCTCCAGAGGTTGTAAATGCTCCAACATTGAAAGTTTTAAAGAAGAGGTTGGATAACCATTTGTCTGAAGTGATGGAAGAGGTTGGATAACCATTTGTCTGAAGTGATGGAAGAGGTTAGATAACCATTTGTCTGAAGCAGGGGGTTGGATTATAAGACCTCCAAGGTCCCTATCAACTCTGTTTTTCTATTCTGTTCTGTTCTGTTCTGTTCTGTTCTGTTCTGTTCTATTCTATTCTATTCTATTCTATTCTATTCTATTGAGTGCCTCCATCCCACTCCCACCAGAAGTCAACTAGAAGTGCCATAACAATCCCATACACATTTGAATCCTGATTGACTTGTGGAATTGAAACTGAGCCATGCTGCAGTTCTTCTGTATCATATTTCTTGATCAGTTTTCTATATTTTTTATATTAATCACTTAATTTCCAAGTTTCATCTCAAAACCAAGTATGCATTTGGTATTGGCAAAATGGATTCTGCATACATTTAATTTTGTTCCTATTGATATTTAAATTATCTACTCAACTCACAGATGCAATTTATGCACTTTATAGCTTCACAATTTTATCAGAAAACGAAAGATAAGTGATCTTTTCACTGTTTGAATTAATGCATCTGTCTCCTTATTTAAGAGCTGCTGTGAAAAGATTTGGGGAAATTGTGACACCTTGGCATACCTTGGTTAAAGGATAAAATGATAAAATAGTGATAAAATAGTACAGTAGTGTTATTGGTTGAGCAGAGTTCACTTATTTTCCCGCAGCCAGATGTATTTTTCATCAATTCCTTGATTCCTTGGTCATTTACAACTGAATTAGACGCTCTACTGTAAAAAGCTTTTTCATAGTTCAAAGAGATGAGACATAGAGGCATGTGGACTTCTCATGCTTATTCCATGAGCTAGTTGAACATATGTAAGTGATTAATGGTTGAAAAACCATTGTGAACATCAACTTATTGCTCAAACTGATGCTAATTCAGATGCTTCTCCAATATGTTCACTATTATACATGTGAAGAGTTTGTGGATTATAGAAATTAGCAGATGAAGTAGTCATTTATTGGGTTTCCTTTTTTTGAGCAGTAAGATTATTTGTATAAAATCCCATTGGTTTTTCTACCAAGGTACATAAATTCATCTATTTGTTCTGTTTTTCCAACATGTATGTATACCTGTCAATTATTCATTTTCTCTGTTGAACACAATTACATCCGACTTGAATATATTAATTTTAGCTCCATGTTTCTCATTGTATATTACTTGTAAATCATTCGGATTATCAGCCAATAATATGGTGTCATTGACATAAAAAGCACATGTATATACAAATCACCAAACAACATACCACTAATGTTACCACAGGAATTTTCTTGCTAATACTTTAGGCACCAAGGACACATCATAGACTGTCTTAGACCTTGCTCAATACTTCATTTATTAAACAAGTTCATATGGTCATTTGGATGACATTGAACTATTTCAATGCCCTAATATCAAGCTGTCCTTCAAGAGCACTCAGAAGCTACAATGGTCCACAATGTAGCTATTCGGTAAATGATGGATCTGCCAGAAAGCAACTATACTGCTACTCCAAGATATTCAGTATTCGTAACTGGCTTCTTGGTGCAATTCAAGGTGCTGGCTGTCTTTTTAAAATCCCTTCATAGTTTCTGAGTATCTTCTGAGGAAACTGAGTATCTTCTTCCAGTAACATTTCCCTGCCCCAAAAAATTCAAGAAGAAAAGGCTTGTCACGTGTCTTCTCTATGCAAGATTATCAGCTTCAGAGCCCATATAAATGTACCTTTCCATGGCATTCCCATTATACTCAGTCCTTCCCATCCTTAATTTAAAAACAATTGGTGAAAATATGACTGTTCCATCAACCCAACGGCATTGGATTGCTGTAATTTCCTCTTGAGTCATGAAATACTTTATGACATGAGATGTCTTCTTTATTATTACTATAGATGCTCCTATTTACGATTCTAGTTTCTTGTTGTTAAACTCTTACTATGCTTTTAATCTCAAATACTTATGGGGGAATTGTATCCACTCAGAGTTGTTAGATTGGAGCAGCCTACAAGCTCTTTTAATAAATTAATATAGTAAATACAACTATAGATTTATTATTTTGTACTTTAAAATATTTTTTATAGATAGTGTACTGGATAGAATCAAGATCTTCTTATGGGCATAAAAATATTCAAATAGAAATGATATCCAGACTGTTCTTGTAAAAATACAGCTTGCAGGCAAAGATGATGTTAGAGAAAAAACATGGAAGGGTGTTTAATACTTTGAAAATTATAAACATGTTAAGCTGGAGCATCTCATTATACCATAATTGTTTTTCCAGGAAGCTTCTGACAAAATTAATTTGGCAGGAGTAGAAGCAGGTTAGCTTGAGAGACATGGTCTTTCATAAATATCTTTTGTAATTCTGCCCTTTTGCAATATATCTCAAACTGGACACCTAATATTGGGAGACTTGCATAAGTATTTACACCTACTCATAGTTTTCTGTCTCTCAGAGGATCAGCAAAGAATATTCTCTTCACAATGCAAATCTGCCAATATACTCACAAACCTGGCTGAAAGATTTGTAACTGGGTGTGACTACATGATAATAATGACCCAACAGTTAGAATATCTGCTTGATTTATTAACTTTTGTGAAAGAAAACTATGCTAACTCTTTCCCAGTAGAAACCTGAGCCATTTCTTCAGTAGAAAGAACAAATGAAACACTAGTCAAAAGTGATTCAAACATGCAAACTTTCTCATAAAAAATTGGAACCATGTGTCAAAAAGATGAGTGATAATTACAGGAGATAAATTAAAGACTTATTTTCAGTGAATGACTGCTGGGTTCTAATTGCTTTTGCATGAGAAAGAAATTAACTAATTGCTACCACTGGTCTCCAGAGTTTTCCATTAATAAAAGCCAGAACAGGTTTCCTCTCTATCCTACATTCCAATCTGCGTCAGCTAGTTTATTCCCAATGTGGTTAGCAAATGATCATGGAGATTCAAAACCAGACATTTTTGGGTTCCACCATGAAGTCATTGTACCGGCTCAAACACAAAGTAAAATGGGTTTTACCAAATGACTTTATACAGCAGAATGGGAGGATTCCATATAAGTTCCCACATTTTTAAATGGATCTTTTAATATAACTATTGACTCCAATCCAGCTACAATCATGATAGTTAGTAACAGCACACTACATTAGCATGTAACTACTCCAAATCTTGCCTGCAAACTTAAAATAATTTAAAATGTCAATGATGAAAGTGTTTTG